>CM061141.1:82592675-83114572 GCA_030789695.1 Scilla litardierei | reverse complement strand
TGTTCGATTTGGGCAGGAGCGCTCGGGATTGTGCCACGTAATATTTACCATGAATGGGGCTAAAATGAGGGGCTAAAATGTAATATTTACCATGAATCACACCCCCAACTAGCATTTTGCTAGTCTCTAGCTAAAAGAGCGACTAAATCGGATGTTTAGAAAATATTAAATACTTCCAATTGTCTAAGGCTTGGTTCAATAACGCACTTTCCATCATAATATTTACCACGAATATGCACAATTATGAATGAGATCAAATCCATGTCATTTTCTCTAATCTAGTTTAAATACATAACATACAAGCATCGTTTTGCATAGGCCAAAAGCATAATACAACACCAATTCATAATTTTCTAATTTTCAAGGAATCAGCATTATTTAAAGATCGTCTGATTCATGGGTGTTGAGTTTTTCGTATCCCTTTTTTTTTCTTTTTTCTTTTTTTGACTTAGAATGATCCATGTAATGAGCTTTCTGTTAATGACTCCTAGGCCAGACGACCTTTTGGCATTAGGCTTAGAAGGGCCCCTCGAACTTAATAACTCGAATCATCTAAGTTTTTATTATGTTTTTTTGAGTGCACTCCCCATACATCCATCTTTCGACGTGAATCTCCAATGCTTCCTGAGGCACGAAGACCCAGCTGCTTGATAAACTCAAGGGAACGATGCACTTTATTCTTTTTCTCATTTTTTTCATTTTTTTCTTCTTTTTTAGCAACTCACACCCATTCATTAGACTCACATTTCAACACATATTTATGGCCACATTCCATTTCAAAAAGAAAATTATTCATATCAATCATGTCCACTTTAAACTCATGCATCACAACGACTTGCATGGAATTAATTCAAACCATTTCGAGATATTAGTCATGAGATTTGAAACTTTTCATATGGGGCATATTAATGATTAATTCCATGAAGACAAAAATAATGATATCAAGCCATAAACAATTTTTAGAATGCCATTAATGCATAACCATCCGATAAAGTGTCACTTTAAGAGGGCTTAGATAGTGGTTAGAAGATGAGTGATGTTGATTTATTCTTTTCTCTCCTTTTTTTATTTAAAAAACTAAGATAAAAAATTCTCCGAACAAAAAGTCTAATACACTTCCCCCAACTTAAAGACAAACATTGTCCTCAATGTTGAAAAGAGAATATTAGAGTGAAAATTACTAAGAAAAATAAAAAGTGTAAAAAAAGAAAAAAAAAGAATCTACTACTACTGAGTAAGGAAAAAACACATCGGTTTAAGTGCCACCCGAAGGTGGGTCTGTAAGCTCCATAGTTGTGCCCTCCTTGGTCCAAAAGCTCCTGAAAGTGTTTCAGTCGTTGACCATTGACTTTGAACTCGCTTCCGTCCTTCTCATTCACCACAGTCACTACTCCAAGTGGAAAAACATGTTTGACATGAAATGGACCCGACCACTTGGAGCGTAGCTTTCCTTGAAATAGATTGTCACGTCCCGCTTCCCAAAACTACGGAAGCGAAACGTGACTAAGGTCCGCATGGGTCGGAGCTACGAAGCTCGGACCCACTAAGTGTCTGTGAGGTACTCCAAAGCAAGAAAACAGGTCCCCTGCATAAGAGGTACGGAACAACAAAAGTACTGAAAAGGAAGTGCATTCATTTTATTCCAAAAGATATCCAGAAAGTACGGAAGTCTAAACAAAGCCCAGCATTGCTACAAACAGCTGAAAGGAAACTAATGGTGCAAGCACCCAACCTAGAAAAAAGCAAATGGTGCTACACACCCGAACTAGAAAGCAATAAATCTCTGAATCAGCAACGGTGAGGTAGCTCTAGGACTGGTCCTCGTCAGGTACATACTCCGGGTCGACATCCTCTGGCTCCAGGTACTCAAGTATGTCCGGCTCGTCCACATACTCTGGCTCAACACCTTACGTACAGCACCCAAGAGAAAAGAAACTGTACGTCAGGTAAAGTCTACAAGATAGAGGTGAGAGACTCTACTGCAAGTGTAAAGTAATTTAAGAGCAACATTTTACTGGTTGATTACCATGCTGTTGTGATGACATGACAGTTATACTATGCAAGAAGTAAAGCGGTGCAAGAAAGTAAAACGCGACATGCAGTAGCAGTAGCGTGTGCTACCGGCTACGGGACTAAGCTAGAAGGGACAGGACAAGACAAGAAGTACCGTGTGTGTCACAAAGGGTTTACGCCTTACGGTTTAAGAGCGGCCAGACCCTCTCCCCGTGCGACCGCTCAACCCTACCCCAAACCCGGTGCTCAAGACAAGACAATATAGGACCACTCGCTCTAGCTTGACGAGTGCCTCTAGCCCCACGTCTGTAGCATATCCCTCACTCCCTTAGTGAGCAACGAACGTTTCGTAGGTGAAACTGTAACATAGGACCACTCGCTCTAGCTTGACGAGTGCCTCTATCCCCACGGTCTGTAGCGTATCTCTCACTCCCTTAGGGAGCGACGAACGTTCCGTAGGTAAAACTGTAACAAAGATCACTCCCTCTAGCTTGGAGAGCATCTAAAATGCCCGAAGGCCTTTTGTAATAGGACACGATATGACAAGTGTAAGGAATTGTTCTTCTAGGGGGTCCACATGCACTCACACACAGATAAAACCTAAGGTGTCAGTTGTTGTTGTTGTTGTGCTTAGACTTCGTCGTCAAGTCTAAGCTGTCAAGGGGGGTCCCGGATGCTATCATTTCAAGTTCAGTTCTCTTTAACTGTACTTTAACTTTCTAAGAAGGAGATGGCCTAAACGAGGCCAAAAGTACACAAGTGTAAACACTTGCCTATGGGGGCGAGTGCGTCGTCTGTCTGGAGCGTCTCGTCGGAGCGGTGCGTCAGCGAGGGTCCGTCTGAAACGGGTCAATGACGATGTCAGGAGACGTTGTTCATCATTCCTATTAGAGTTCATTTCTAGGTTCAACGGGGATATCCTAGCAGTCAAAGTCACGTTTTTGTTTTGGTTCAGCCTAATTGACGATCTATCCTATGTGCACAGATATTCAAGTCCTTCGTCGATGTATAAGATTTAGCAACGTTTTAAAGGTGTAGAAATGAAATTTAATTATTGTTGACGATTTTTAGATTAAGTTTTCGATTCGCTACGATGTGGGTTCTTACTACGCGTTAGAGGGCAAACCTTTTTGATGTTTGATCGAAGAGCGGATGTTGGGTCTGAACGACGATGGATTTGTATCGTCAGCAACGTCTCGACCATGGATAGTACAACGAGACACTTCCAGACAGTGAGGTGGAGGCATGAATAGCGATCAAGCGTCGATCTCTCTTCCGTTACGGGTAGCGCAACGGATCTACACGACGGCGGAAACGTCATGGGAAAACACTCGAGATCGGCGATGCACGTGAACTCCTAGGAGCAAAGGGGGCTGCCTGGGAATGAATATGGTCGACAGGGGTTGCTCAGCCTGGTGGGTGGCCGACGGCATCTGCGCACAGTGGTGGACGGCCGTGAGAAGATGAAGAGGACAGATTTGCACAACGATCGTTGTCGTGCGAGGCAGCAGAAAAGCGGTGACCAGAGGGGTCAAAGGGGACTTGCAGTATATAAAGGTGGTCGAAAGGAATCTGATAGTGGTGGAGTGATCACCGGGGATGGCAGGAGGTGGCCGGGCGGCGGCGTTGAACGGCAGAGCACAGATCTGTCAAAAACTGCCGTTAGGGCTTGGTTTCAAGGGGATTTCAAGGAGATGGTTATGAGAGAAGTGAGGGAGGAGAGGTGCAGATGATAGGAGGACTTGAGGGGAGTCGAGTAGAGGTGGAGACGGCCAGAGGGGGGTGGCCAGAGGGCGGCGACCGACCTTGTTTTCCGGCGGGGGTGCGGCTGGGCAGAACTCACGGCCTGGGGCTTTTTGGAGTGGTTTCAAGGGGGAAAGAGGGGAGAGAGGAGAGGGGAAGGAGGAGGAGATGACGGCTGGACTTGGGGTGGTCGGAGATGTCACCGACGATGAGGAGAATTCGTTCAAAATGGGTGAATATGGCGGCTGGATGGGTTCTTGCGTGAAGAGCTAGGGTTCGGCTGCCTTTGGTTTTTAAGTTTGGAAAATTGCTAAATGGGTCTAAAAAGAGTGCACTTAGGTGACTAGGGGAGAGGTATGTGAGAGGAGTTGGGTTTAGTTTAGGTGTGGGTAGCAAATTAAATCATACATGCTACGTATGAGCTAAGATTTGATTAGGGATTTAAATTTCAAAAGTTGATTAGGCTTAATGGGCTTGATTTTGATTAGTGGGTTAGGTTGGGCTAACGGTGTCTGAAAATTATGAGAAAAATATCGAGACGACCGTGACGATAAGGGCGTGGGTACGATGGTCAATCGTGCGTTTGGTCCACAGAAAACGAACTAAAAATAAAAAGGTCCAGTGACGAAGTCTAAAGCTACGACGTCTCTACAATCAAACCTGATTTGTGGGAAAACGACCCTTGGAATGACGTTCATTAAAAATCCCACAAATAACTACACTTCTATATGGTCATAACGACATACCACAACATGTGTTCCAGATACAAGAAAGAGGCAAATAAAATATGCATACGAAAAACGTACGTACACGCAGAAAATACATAAGGTCGGAATACGACCGTTACATTCTACCCCACTAAAAGAATGATTCCGTCCTCAAAATCAACATCAACTACTGATCAGGGAAAAGATGCAGGTAGAGCTCTCTCATCTCATCCTTGCGCTCCCAAGTGGACTCTCCAGGTGACCCGTGATGTCACATCACTCTCACTAGGTCGACTACCTTGTTCCTCAAATGCTTCTGTCGACGGTCCAAAATCTGCACAGGCTGCTGGTCATATGTGAGGTCTGGACGGACCGTGATCTCAGAAAAATCCACAGTTTGTGATGGATCACTGACGTATCGACGTAGCTGAGATACGTGGAATACGTTATGAACTCCCTCCAAAAATGGTGGCAGAGCAAGGCGGTAGGCCACTGCTCCCACACGCTTGAGCACATCGAAAGGTCTAATATACATTGGACTCAGCTTTCCTTTCTTCTCGAATCGAATGACTCAACGGTTCGGAGAAATCTTCAGGAAGACGTGATCTCCCGGCTGGAACTCCAAAGGTCGTCTCTTAGTATCTGCCTAGCACTTGTAGCGATCATGTGCAATCCTGAGCTTCCCCCTGATGTCTCTCACGACATCCACAACCTCCACTATCATCTCTGGACCCAACAGATCTTGATCTACAATGTCATCCCAACTCAACGGAGATCGACATTTCCTTCCATATAAGGCAGCAAATGGCGCCATGCCAATGCTCGCCTGGTAGCTGTTGTTGTATGAAAATTCCACCAAGTGGAGATGGTCCTCCCACGAACCCTTCAGATCAAGCGTACAAGCTCGCAGCATATCCTCCAAATCTGAATAGTCCTCTCCGACTGGCCGTCGATCTGCATGTGGTACGCTGTGCTGAAGCTCTGACTCGTACCCAAATTCTCCTACAGACTCCTCCAGAACTGAGATGTGAACCTCGAGTCACTGTCAGACACGATGCTCACTGGGACTCCATGTAAGCGTACAATCTCCTGCACGTACACGGTCTACATCACAAACTCACTCAAAGAGGAACTATAAAGAAAAGTAAAAAAATTTATCTTTAGATATTTCCTCGCCAAGACTTCCGTAGACTGTTCCACTCGGAAAGGGATGAATTGCACAGATTTGGTCAATCGATCAACGATCACCCAAACTGCATCGTTCTGTTTCGGGCTCCGAGGTAAACCAGTCACGATATCCATCGTGATATGTTGCTACTTCCACTCTGGGATATGAAGCGGTTGTAGCAATCCAGCTGTCCAATGATGTTCTGCTTTCACCTGCTGGCATACCAAACACTTGGCAATGCTCCGTGCCACACTTCTCTTTATGCCAATCCACCAATAATTTAGACGGATGTCCTTATACATCTTGGTGCCTCCAGGATGTATATAATATGGCAAGCTATGAGCCTCGCTCAACAGCTCCTCTCGAATATCACATGCATGCACACAGAGCCTACTGCCGTACCTCAGCGAACCATCCTCGTGAATCACGAACTTCGTCCGAAGTCCAGCTTCAACTTGCCTCCTGATCCTCTGCAGCTTCGGATCTCCCACCTGTGCTGCCTTGATACGATCCACTATCGTAGACTGAACTACAAACTCATCAGTGAAACAATCACTCCAGGTAGGACAACCTCGATGTCCATCCCTATCAGCTCCTGCTGTATCCTCTAGTCGGTAGTATGCATCATCATGACGGGGAGTTTACTCAAAGCATCCGACACTACATTCACCTTCCCCGGGTGATACTGTAGATCTATCTCGTAGTCTGCCATCAGCTCCAACCATCATCTGTGACGCATGTTGAGGTTCTTCTACGTAAAGATATACTTCAAGCTTTTGTGATCGATGAAAAACTTCACGCTCTCACTCACCAAGAAGTGCATCAAGATCTTCAGCACAAATATCACCGCTGCCAACTCCAGATCGTGCGTCGGGTAATTCTTCTCATGAGTCCTCAACTGACAAGAAGCGTACGCGACCACGTAGCCATGCTGATGCAATACATACCCAAGGCCCTTCCCTGATGCATTAGAATATACCTCAAAGCCTCCGATCCGATCCGGTACAGCTAATACTGGTGCTGTGGTCAACCTCGCCTTTAAGATACTGAAGTCATCCTCACAAGATTCTGACCAATGGAACTCCACGTCCTTCCTCGTCAGCTTCGTCATCGGCTCGGCAATCCTCGAGAAGTCCTTGATGAATCGACGATAATAGCCGACTAACCAAGGAAGCTCCTAATATCAGACGCTGACTGTAGAGTCGGCCAATCTCTGACTGCTCCGACCTTCTCCGGATCAACAGATATGCCATCTCCAGACACTACGTGTCCCAGGAATGCGACTCTGTCCAACCAGAACTCGCACTTACTATATTTGGCATAAAGCTTATGTCACCTCAGCATCTCCAATACTGTCCTCAGATGACGGTTGTGCTCCTCTTCCGACTTCGAGTAAACAAGGATGTCGTAAATAAAGATAACGACAAACTTATTCAGGAAGTCATAGAAAATTAAGTTCATCAAATTCATGAACACTGCTGGAGCATTGGTCACACCAAAAGGTATAACCACGAACTCATAATGTCCGTACTTCATCCAAAAAGCTGTCTTCTGAATATCATCTTTCTTCACCTTCAGCTGATGGTATCCGCTCCTCAAATCCAATTTCGAGAAAACTCTCAAACCTCCAAGCTGGTCGAAAATATCGTCAATACGCGGCAGCGGATACTTATTCTTCACGGTCACAACATTCAGACCACGAAAATCCACGCACATCCGACGGGATCCGTCCTTCTTCTTCATGAGCAGAACCGGTGCACCCCACGGTGACACACTAGGATGAATGAATCCCTTCTGCAGCAACTCATCCAATTGCTTCTGTAACTCTTCAAGCTCAGCGGGAGCCATCCGATACGGTGCCTTCGATATAGGTTACGCTCCCGGCATAAGATATATACCGAACTCTAAAGCTCTGTCGGGTGGCAAACCTGAGATATCTTCCGGAAAGACGTCGTCGAAGTCTCTGACGACTGCTGGTCGGCTGATCTTCATCTACATAGCTGCAACAATCGGCACCTCCGGCTTGGCCTGAAATCTGATGGGCCCAAGTGACTCATCTTTGATACGGAACTCGAACTCTGGATGGCCTGGAATCCTAAATACCACCTTATTACCGTGGCATTCGATCGAAGCATGGAAGTCTCCCAGCCAATCGATGCCAAGGACAACATTGAAATGTGGCAGATCATGGACAATGAAATCCGCAAATAGTTCATGTCCACTGATCACCAACGGGATCGATCGACAACCCAGATTCACTGTCACCACTCCATTCCCTGTGGTGACGTCCCAACACTTAGGAAGTGTATGGGTGGGACTGGAATGCCTTGTCACGAATCTTCGGGATATGATGCACATAGATGCACTGAAGTCGAACAAGGCCAAGGTTGAGTGAGATGACACTAGAATGGTGCCTAAGATATAAAGGAACTAAGGTCAAACAAAACTACTCTAACTAACAAGGCAACAAACAATGCAAAACAATAAGATCTAAACTATGAAATAAAAGACTATGTCTAAAGAAATACAAGCAATAACTCCATCTAAATCTTCAGCCTCAATGTATGTCATGGTGTATGCTGGCCTCTGGGGTTGCGCTGCCTACCGAAACATCTGCTTCTGTGGTGCCAAGGGTGGTCAACGAACAGCAGCTCCTCTCTGAATTGGGCCAGGCGCTCTACTCTGCAGCGGGACTGGCGCTCCGACTACAGCATGACATGATCTTGGGTAATCTTTAGCAGCGTGCGAGGCATCCCCACACACTAAGAACAATCCCATCTTCCTCCTGCAATTGGCCTGAACATGCCCTGGCTTACCACAGAAGTGGCATGGGCCCTTGCTCTGACCCTGCACAGGTGTTCCAGGCCTCTTGAAAGGCACTGTCTGAACTGGTTTCATTGCTGGCCTAGCAGGTGGCTAATACTGCTCCATGGGACGCTTTCCTCCACCAGCTGGAGGGTCAGGTAGACACGCTATGATCACATGATTCCTGGCGGTATTCAGCACAGCTCCCATGGTCGGAAAGTCTGCCGAGGACATGGAAGCCTGAATCTTCGGGTGCAGCCCCTGACGGAATTGATCAGTTCGGTTCTCTTCCTTCTTCACCATATGAGAGGCAAAACGACTAAGCATCTCAAACTCTGCCCCATACTCATCAACTGGCATGTTCCCCTGCTTCAGATTCACAAAACGACTCAAAGGCTCCCTTCTTAACAGCCTTGGGGAAAACATATCTCTGAACATTGACGTGAAAGTCTTCCATTCGACTGTTTTCTCCAAGCGCCTCTCCTCACGCCCCACCAGTTCCTAGCATTCTCGGTCAACTGCATCATGACTATCTCAACCTTGGTATCCTCAGGAATCTTTGCAGCTACCAACTTCTCTTCAGTGCTCAGAATCCACTCATCAGCGCCTAATGGTCCTTCTCTCCCAGAAAATATCTTCGGCTAAAGCTCATTGAACTGCTTCACTCTAGGAGCAGCTCAAGGTGCAGGCGAAGGCAGTGGTGGCGGTGAAGCCAGAGGAGCCCAGGCAGCACGGTGGGACTGCTGAACCAATTGATGCTGAACATCCAGCATCTCCCTCATCACGCCCAAAAACTGACAGAATTCACCGCCCTGATCTTCCGAAACTCCATCGCCTGAGCTCCCGGACCGGGTGTTGCATCGTCCTGCCATCCTATTGGCAAGAAAACATACAATTTAGACTCGCACATAAAACTAGATAATAAAAATGAATGCAAAAATTTTTATCGTTTCGAACGTGCAAAAATGGACCTGTATGGGCTACCACTAAAACCTGTCACGCCCCGCTTCCCAAAAATACGGAAGCGAAACATGAGTAGGTCTGCAAGAGTCGGAGCTACAAAGCTCGGACCCACTAAGTGTCTGTGAGGTACTCCAAAGCAATAAAACAGGTCCTTGCATAAGAGGTACGGAACAACAAAAGTACTAAAAAGGAAGTGCATTCATTTTATTTCAAAATATATCCAGAAAGTATGAAAGTCTAAACAAAGCCCAGCATGGCTACAAACAGCTGAAAGGAAACTAATTGTGCAAGCACCCAACCTAGACAAAAGAAAATGGTGCTATGCACCCGAACTAGAAAGCAGGAAATCTCTGAATCAGCAACGATGAGGTAGCTCTAGGACTGGTCCTCGTCAGGTACGTACTCCAGGTCGACGTCCTCTGGCTCCAAGTACTCAGGCATGTCCGGCTCGTCCACGTACTCTGGCTCAACACCTGACGTACAGCACCCAAGAGAAAAGGAACTGTACGTCAGGTAAAGTCTACAAGATAGAGGTGAGAGACTCTACTGCAAGTGTACAGTATTTAAGAGCAACATTTTACTGGTTGATTAACATGCTGTTGTGATGACATGACAGTTATACTATGCAAGAAGTAAAGCGGTGCAAGAAAGTAAAACGCGACAGGCAGTAGCAGTAGCGTGTGCTACCGGCTACGGGACTAAGCTAGACGGGACAGGACAAGACAAGAAGTACCGTATGAGTCACAAAGGGTTCACGCCTTACGATTTGAGGGCGGCCAGACCCTCTCCCCGTGCGACCGCTCAACCCTACTCCAACCCCGAGTGCTCAAGACAAGACAATATATGACCATTAGCTCTAGCTTGACGAGTGCCTCTGTCCCCACGGTCTGTAGCGCATCCCTCACTCCCTTGGTGAGCGATGAATGTTCTGTAGGTGAAACTGTAACATAGGACCACTCACTCTAGCTTGACGAGTGCCTCTATCCCCACGGTCTGTAGCGTATCTCTCACTCCCTTGGTGAGCGTCGAAGTTCCGTAGGTGATCTGTAACAGAGATCACTCCCTCTAGCTTGGAGAGCCTCTGAAACGCCCGAAGGCTTTTTGTAACAGGACATGACTTGACAAGTGTAAGGAATTGTTCTTCTAGGGGGTCCACACGCACGCACACACAGATAAAACCTAGGGTGTCAGTTGTTGTTGTTGTTGTGCTTAGACTTCGTCGTCAAGTCTAAGTTATCAAGGGGGGTCCCAGATGCTATCATTTCATGTCCAGTTTTCTTTAAATGTACTTTAACTTTCTAGGAAGGAGATGGCCTAAACGTGGCCGAAAGTACACAAGTGTAAACACTTGCCTGCGGGGGCAAGTTCGACGTCTGTGTGAAGCGTCTTGTCGAAGCGATGCATCAGCGAGGGTCCATCTGAAACGGGTCAATGACGATGTCAGGACACGTTTTCCATCATTCCTATTAAAGGTCATTTCTAGGTTCAACGGGGCTATCCTAGCAGTCAAAGTCACGTTTTTGTTTTGGTTCAGCCTAATCGACGATCTATCCTATATGCACAGATATTCAAGTCCTTCGTCGATGTCTAAGATTTAGCAATGTTTTAATGGAGCAGAAATGAAATTTAATTATTGTTGACAATTTTTATATTAAGTTTTCGATTCGCTACGGTGTGGGTTCTTACTACGCGTTAGAGAACTAACCTTTTTGACGTTTGATCGAAGAGCGGATGGCAGGTCTGAACGACGATGGATCTGCGTCGTCAGTAACATCTCGGCCGTAGATATCACATCAAGAAACTTCCAGACAGCAAGGTGGAGGCACGAACAACGAGCAAGCGTCGATCTCTCTTATGTTGCGGGTAGCACAACGGATCTACACGACGGCGGTAACGTCGTGGGAAAACACTCGAGATCGACGATGCACGTGAACTCCTAGGAGCAAAGGGGGCTGTCGGGGATTGAAGGTGGTCGACGGGGGTTGCTCAGCCTGGGGGTGGCCGACGGCGTATGCGCACGGCGGTGGGCGGCCGTAAGAATACGAAGAGGACAGATTTGCACAACGATCGTTGTCGTATGTTACATCAGAAAAGCGGCAAACAGAGGGGTCAAAGGGAACTTGAAGTAGATAGAGAGGGTTGAGGGGGATCTGATGGTAGTGGAGTGATCACGGGGGGTGGCCGGAGGTGGTCGGGTGGCGGCGTTGAATGGCAGAGCACAGATCTGTCAAAAACTGCAGTTAGGGCTTGGTTTCAAGGGGATTTTGAGGAGATAGAGATGAGAGAAGTGAAGGAGGAGAGGTGCAGATGATAGGAGGACTCGAGGGGATTCAAGTGGAGGTGGAGACGGACTGAGGGGGGCGGCCTGAGGGCGCGCCCGGCCGTGTTTTCCGACGGGGGTGCGGCTAGGCAGAACTCACGGCCTGGGGCTTTTTGGAGAGGTTTCAAGGGGGAAAAGAGTGGAGAGAGGAGAGGGGAAGGAGGAGGAGATAATGGCCGGACTTGGGGTGGTTGGATGTGTCTCCGACGGTGAGGAGAATTCGTGCAAAATGAGTGAATATGGCGGCTGGATGGGTTCTTGCGTGAAGAGCTAGGGTTTGACTACCTTTGGTTTTTAAGTTTGGAAAATTGATAAATGGGTCTAAATAGAGTGCACTTAGGTGACTAGGGGCGAGGGTATGTGAGAGGAGTTGGGTTTAGTTTAGGTGTGGTTAGCAAATGAAATCATACATGCTACGTATGAGAGAATCCCTAAGATTTGATTAGGGATTTGAATTTCAAAAGTTGATTAGGCTTAATGGGCTTGATTTTGATTAGTGGGTTAGGTTGGGCAAACGGTGTCCGAAAATTACGAAAAAAATATCGGGACGACCGTGATGACAAGAGGCTCAGGGGTACAATGGTCAATCATGCGTTTGGTCTATGGAAAACGAACTAAAAATAAAAAGGTCCGGTGACGAAGTCTAAAGCTACGACATCTTTACAATCAAACCTAATTTGTAGGAGAACGTCCCATGAAATGACATTCACCAAAAATCCCAAAAATAACTTATCTTCCATACGGTCACAACGACATACCACAACACGTGTTCCGAAAACAAGAAAGAGTCAAATAACATATGTGTACGAAAAACGTACGTATACATAGAAAATACATAAGGTCGGAATACGACCGTTATATAGATGCAATCGTGAATTGTAAAGAAGGACTTTGTCCCCAAGCTTGAATTCCTTCCATAGGATCGTCTTGTCATGCACAGCTTTCATTCTCTCTTTTGTCAATTTCACATTTTCATAGGCTTCCCTCCGTAGCTCTTCAAGCTCCAATATCTGCAATTTACGAGAATAATTCGACGAGTCATTGGTGGGCTCCGAAAAGGTGCTTCTCTCAAGCGCAAGAGTCCGTTCAAGTAGTAAAATCTGGGAGTCCAGATGTCGAATCCTCGGAAGAAAATCTGTTGAAACCACAGCACAAATCAAACAGAAATCTATCGGAAAGAGTCTAACCACTCTAAATATGAGAGTGATGATGGTGTAAAAGTGTGTCGTGAATACGTAATCAAAGCGAACAACGAAAGAGTCGTGTATGAAAATATATGAGACACATGCACATGATATGGGTTCGTTAGGATCAGTGATTCGTGTATTTTAGGTGATTAAATATAACTCAACAAATCCTCCTTTTGGGAGCGATTCGTCGGAAAATACCCTTTTGGGGGTTCAAGCACAATATGAATAAAAACGTCGCTAAAACTATAGTTCTACGAATATGGTATGAAGCTCTCTTTTGGAGAGATCAAATCTCACCCTTGTGGGGTGATCATCAACGTATTCGCTTCTTTTGGAAGACGAAAAGAGGATTAAATAGCAAAAACATACAATTTTAGCGACTTTTACGATGAAGAACAACAATATTCAACCAAAATAACACGAATCACATCCCCTAACTACTCCATATCATGCATAAATAGGATTTAGCTACTCATCATACAATAATAAACAACTTCCATAGCAAAATACATCAACTTTATAGCAAAATACGGTAGAAAACACCAAAATACGGGGTTTGCGTTAAAGAAAATATCACCAAATCTCCAAGTTTCGACTTCAAACTCTCTGGAAATACTAAGAAAAGCCTCTGGAAATTTACAGAATTTTTCAGAGAGAAGATTCGGCTCCTAGGTGCTCCAATACGCCAATTATACGCCCAAAAACCCTAGAATACGCTTATATAATAAGCATTGCAGGTTTATTGGGCTTAACGGGTTCCAAACCCGCTATCTGCTAAGCGCTGCAAATCTCAGCCGTTTGATCTGAGCGTGATTTCGCCTCGTGGTGCCACGTGCGCTTCAATTTTTGTGCGCATCCGCCTCCGAGTTCTCTTCGGGATGCATTTCGGCCGTAGGATCAATGATGTGCGGATCAGGGGAAGCCACGTGTCCCAAGAAGTCGGATCCGTGCCCGCTGCTTCGATCTCCGCTTTCGCATTCGAAGCGGGTCGATTAGGAGCCGTCCGATCTCAATCTTGCGACGACAAGAGGGCCACATCGCTCGCTCTGCGATTTTGAATGCGGGGGAAATGACGACCGTTGGATTTAGATCGGAGGGATCTCGTGTGGCCGCGTCATCACTCCGCTCAGCGCCGCTTCGGGCCGTTGGATGAATGATCAACGGATTACACATGGCCACGTAGCCCGCTAATTCTCGCGCTCTTCGCTGCATTTGGGGACGATCCGGGCCGTTGGATTGCGATCCAACGGCGTCTATAACGCCGCGTGGCCAAATGCTGTAGAGCGTTGGATCTGAGAGGGAACGCGTGGATGCGCACCATGTCATGCGCCAAGATTCGTGCGTATTTCATTTTATTTCCAATAAATGGTATTCTGCATTCAAAAATACACAGTAATTAGCACAGATCTCAGAAAAATACAAATAAATAGTCGTTGGAATTGTGAGATCAAGACGAAGCTAGGAAAAATATAAAAAGTGCAGAAATACTCCATTAATTGCTGTTTTGTGCTCAAATAGTGTGTTTTCTCTAATAAATAAATGTGTAGAAAATACGTATGAATTAGAGAACAATGTAGCATCACATGAGCACAAAATTGGGCTAAATGAGGGGTTAAATATGTAATATTGAACCCAAATCACACATCCCAACTAGCGTTTTCCTAGTCTTTAGCAAAAAGAGCCATTAAAAATACACCTAGATCACCTTATCAGATCTCAAATCATTCACCACCATATTACAGCGACAAAAGAGATAACCAAACACTAATATCAATATTTCAAGCTCATCAAGTAATGGTACTTGTGGGTTTTCAAAAATTAATGTCAAGTATCTCAAATGGTTATAAAATAGACTCAACTTCACTATTCATTAATCCATAGCTCATAGTATACAACATCAATGGCCCACACCGTTCAATCACATATTTTAACTTGGAGCGTGAATTTTTCATGCAAAGCAAGCATTAAAAATAAAATGGTATTAAAGCGTACACACGTCAATCTTTATTCATAGGGACTCACACCACATCTTGTGTTTTCTTTAAGCTTTGGAAGTTCTCTTGCCTCGCTAATCATGCACACTTATTCTCTATTTTCTTTCGCTTTTTTCCATAGTTCCGCGTAACGCGCATCAAGCAACATTCGCGGAAAAGTATATAACTTGGATCGCTCCATCAAATAATTAAGGTTCCGGTCAATGGCTCCCAAATCAGACGATAATTGGGCATTAGGCCAAAAAGGGCCCCTCGGACTGTACTACTCGAGCCAACCAAGTTATTTTATTAGTGACATACTTATTCATTCATTTTTCATCATTCATTTTTCATTCATTCATTTTCTTTTTGTAAGCAACTCAACACCCATTCTTTCGAACATAAACATTAATAACAAAGGCCAAAATCCTCTTCAAATTGAGTGTTTTCTCTAATAAATAATTGTGTAGAAAATACGAATATATTAGAGAACAATGTAGCATCACATGAGCACAAAATAGGGCTAAATGGGGGTTAAATATGTAATATTGAACCCGAATCACACCCCCAACTAGCGATTTGCTAGTCTCTAGCAAAAAGAGCGATTAATACGGATGATTAATAAAACAATAAATTCTATCAATTGCTTATGGCATGGCTCAATAATACGCATTCCAACATGATCTTGACCATCAATATACACATCCATGAACAAAATCAATCACATGATATTTTCTCTAATTTAGTATGAATAAATAACATACAAGCATCGTTTTGCGCAAGCGAAAGTATAACACGTCGTTATATACTAGTTTTCGTGTTTCCAAGGAATTGGCCTATCAAAACCGTCATTCATGACATAGGTATTGAAGTTGCTTAGTATATTCACCATTTCTTTTCTTTTATTCGTTCTGCATAACGCGCATCAAGCAACATTCGCAGAAAAATGTATAACTTGGATCGCTCCATCAAATGAGTGAGTTTCATGTCAATGGCTCCCAAATCAGACGATAATAGGGCATTAGGCCAAAAAGGACCCCTCGGACTGTACTACTCGAGCCAACCAAGTTATTTCTTTAATAGCACATTTATTCATTTTTTTCTTCCTCATTCATCTTATTTTTTCTTCTTTTGTGTGTGCATAAACAATGTGGCAAGATAACTTCCTATTCTTTAATTTTTCACAAGAATGTGTATCCTAATCATTTCAAATGACGTGGTACGTTTTTCTACCCAAAATCACACCAATCATGCAAATGGCAATGAATACGAGATAAAGAACAATGCTCCAGTTAATTTATGAATTATTGGTACATGAACTTTGGTGTGTTCCAATGAAAGCATACCACTTGCTAATCCATAATTTCTAGATTCATTAAGTCATCGATTAATCTTGCCATTGAGATGTATAAAAAGAAATTCACCACAAGCACTCAAATTCATGTAAAATGAGACTGAAATGTTGAACAATATGGGTGGGGGAAAAATAAATCATATGTGTACGGTGGTGAGTATATTTCGAGAAATTTCATCACATGAGGGTCATTTCTTGGTAAAGATAGACTTTGGTGATATTTTTTTTAACTCAATTTTTTCAATGCAAAAAGGGAACTAAAAAGGGAAAACCATAAAAGAAAAAGAAAAAGAAAATAAAATAAAAATCCTAAAAGTTATTTCCATCCCCCCAACTTAAAATAGACATTGTCCTCAATGTTAGGAAGAGGGAATCATGGAAAGACCACACCTGATTAGTCCCCACCCGAAGGTGGGTCTGTGAGATCCATGGTGCTCGCTTCCTTGGTCCAAGGCTCGTGAAAATGCTTCAATCTTTGGCCATTCACCTTGAACTCACTTCCATCCTTTTCGTTCAATAATAGCACTGCGCCATGTGGGAAAACTTCTTTGACTGTGAAAGGCCCATACCACCTAGAGCGAAGCTTCCCGGGAAAGATGTGTAGCCTGGAATTGTATAGAAGAACTTTTTGGCCTGGGGTGAACTCCCTCCGTAGGATCATCATGTCGTGGACAGATTTCATCCTCTCTTTTGATATGTTGGCATTATCGTACGCATTTCTCCTCAACCCCTCTAGCTCCAACAATTGTAACCTGCGAGAAGAAAAAGATGAATCAGTATCAAAATTCAATTTCTTTATAGCCCAATAAGATCTATGTTCCAATTCAACAGGTAAGTGACAAGACTTCCCAAAAACAAGACGGAAAGGTGACATCCCCAAAATTGTTTTGTAGGCCGTCCTGTAGGCCCACAACGCTTCAGGTAAGCGCAAACTCCAATCTTTCCTTGATGGATTCACTGTTTTCTGGAGGATTCCTTTGATCTCTCTATTTGCCAACTCTGCTTGACCATTGGTTTGGGGGTGATATGGCGTAGAAACTTTATGCGTGACCCCAAACCTCTTCATTAAAGTAGCGAACATGCGGTTGCAAAAATGAGACCCCCCATCACTGATCAAGGCCTTAGGCACTCCAAACCTAGAGAAGATGTTCTCTTTGAGGAACTTAAGCACAACGGAAGTGTCATTCGACCTGCAAGGAATAGCTTCCACCCATTTAGAAACATAATCAATACAAACCAATATATAAGCATATCCAAATGAAGGTGGGAAAGGTCCCATGAAGTCTATGCCCCAACAATCAAATATTTCAATTTCTAAAATAGGGTTTAAAGGCATCATGTTACGTTTAGTAATACCCCCTAATTGTTGGCATGCAGCACAAGTCTTGCAATAATGAAATGTATCTTTAAACATAGTTGGCCAATAAAAGCCACATTGTGAGATTTTTGCCACAGTTTTGTTCGCAGAAAAATGTCCACCACACACTCCATCATGACAAAATTGTATCACACTGGTTATTTCATGGTCAGGAATGTATCTCCTAACAATTTGGTCACTACAATATTTATAGAGGTACGGATCATCAAAGAAGAAATATTTTACCTCATACTTGAACCTTTTAAAGTCTTGAAGAGACCAAGTGTCAGGGGTCTTACCAGTCACGAGATAATTTACTATATCAGCATACCATGGAGAGGTGGAAACGCTGAAAAGATGCTCGTCGGGAAAGGAGTCCTTCAAAGGCACATCTGCTGAATCAAGGCCTACTGTCAATCGTGATAAGTGGTCAGCTACTAGATTCTCCACGCCTTTCTTGTCCTTGATTGTGATATTGAACTCCTGCAACAATAAAATCCATCGTATCAATCGAGGCTTAGCATCTTTTTTAGACAATAAATATTTTAAAGCAGAGTGATCAGTATAAATCAAAATTGGTGATCCCAAAATATAGCTCCTGAATTTTTCCAACGCGAATACTTCAGCCAGCAACTCCTTCTCTGTGGTCGTATAGTTCCTCTGAGCGTCATTTAATGTCTTGCTAGCGTAGTAAATCACCACTGGAACTTTATCTTTTCTTTGGCCTAGGACTGCACCAACTGCGTAATTGCTTGCGTCACACATTATTTCAAATGGTAGGGACAAGTCTGGTACCTACAAAATGGGAGCTGAAATCAGCAACTTCTTTAAAGTTTCAAAAGAAATTTGACACTCAGGTGTCCAAATAAAATCCACATTTAAAGTCAGTAAGTTGCAAAGATGGCGAGATATGGCGCTAAAATCTTTGATGAATCGCCTATAAAATCCTGCATGTCCCAAAAATGATCTAATGTCCTTCACGCATTTAGGGCTTGGTAGCTTCTCAATAACTGCTACCTTGGCTCTGTCTACCTGTATACCATCTTTAGAAACCAGGTGACCAAGGACAAGTCCCTCTGTGGTCATAAAATGACACTTCTCCCAATTCAATAGGAGGTTCTTCTCAATGCACCTGTCAAGAACATGAGCCAAGTTAGCTAAACAATCATGAAAAGAGCTACCATACACTGAAAAATCATCCATAAATACCTCAACGATTTTCTCAACCATATCATCAAAAATACTGAGCATGCATCGCTGAAAAGTAGCTGGAGCATTACATAAACCAAATGGCATTCTTTTAAAAGCAAAAGTACCAAAGGGACAGGTAAAAGTAGTCTTTTCCTGGTCCTCGGGTGCAATCTCAATCTGATAATAACCTGAATAACCGTCTAGAAAGCAATAGTACTCATGTCCAGCCACCCTCTCTAAAATTTGGTCAAGAAATGGAAGAGGGAAATGATCTTTTCTAGTTCGGGAGTTCAATTTCCTATAATCTATGCACATCCTCCAACTTGTGGTGGCTCTAACTGGGATAAGCTCATTATTCTCATTTTTAACCATGGTGAGGCCAGACTTTTTAGGAACAACCTGTGTAGGGCTAACCCACTTGCTGTCAGAAATAGGATATATAATGCATGCATCCAATAATTTTAAAACCTCGCCTTTCACCACTTCTTTTAATGTTGGATTTAACCTACGTTGCATTTCTCTAGTGGGTTTGGCGTCATCCTCCAAATAAATGTGATGCATGCATACAATAGGGCTAATACCTTTTATGTCAGCAATGGACCAACCAATAGCACCTCTATGTTTTCTCAGCACATCAAGTAAAGAGCTTTCCTGTTCTAAAGAGAGTTTAGAAGATATTACCACAGGGAAGCTGTTTTCATTTCCTAGGAAGGCATACTTGAGATATTCAGGAAGTGGCTTCAATTCGGGCTTTGGATCCTCCACCTCAGATGAAATTTGAATTGATGCGTTAGGTGGCAAAGCCTCGAACCTAGGCTCACATACTGCGTTCAGCTCCTTCACGTTCTCCTGCACAAAAGGTATGTCATCAGAATCACCAATAATAGTCTCAACAATAGAAGCATCATCACAAAATTCAGAGCAAATATAATCATCCACCAACGAGTCAATCATATGCACCCTCTCAATCTCATCATCCACATGTGGCAACTTGCAAGTATTAAAAATATTCAAATCCAAAGTCATGTTGCCAAAAGTAATTTTCAGTTGACCATCCCTACAATTTATTAAAGCATTGCATGTCGCTAGGAATGGTCTACCTAGGATGATGGGAGTAGCATTGGCAGTTTGGGGTCCTTGGATGTCTAGAACTATAAAGTCTGCAGGGTAGTAAAATTTGTCCACCTGAACGAGGACATCCTCAATGTATCCCTTTGGAACTTTAATAGATCTATCAGCTAGTTGCAATATAACAAATGTAGGCTTTAGCTGTCCTAACCCAAGCTGCACAAAAATAGGATATGGCAATATATTGACACTAGAACCTAAATCCAATAAAGCATTTCCAATCTTTTTAGTGCCAATGGTGCAAGTGATGTTGGGTGATCCAGGATCTCTAAATTTAGGTGGTGTATTTTGTTGCACAATAGAGCTAACCTGTTCAGTCAATAATGCTTTTTTTTTCACATTTAACTTTCTTTTAACAGTGCACAAGTCTTTCAGAAATTTAGCATAGGCAGGTATTTGATTAATAGCATCAAGCAATGGAATATTGATCTAGCACTTCTGAAAAATTTCACGAATCTCAGTTTGATACTTATCTTTGTTTTTCTGAAGTAGCCGCTGAGGGAAAGGTGCTGCAGGTACATATGCTGCGGGTTCCTTCTCTTTAATGACATTTTTGCTCAAACCCACTTCCGTGCTCTCTTCATGCACCTCCTCTTGTTCTTTAATTCCCTCTTCTTGGATCTGAATTCCCTCTTCCTGCTCAGCTTGTCTGCTTGGTGGATCAGGCTTCTGAATCTCTTTTCCACTCCTCAAAGTGGACACAGCTTGGCAAGGCTTCATATTGTTACCTGCAGAAGAAGATGAGCCCATATTAGGATTTGGAATTGACTGAGATGGAAGCTTACCTTTTTCTAATGTCGCTGTAAGCCTCGCCAAGCTCTCGCTCATCTGCTGATTCTGAGTCTGCTGAGCCTGAAATTGAACCTGCTGCTGCTGCGTCTGAGCTTGTTGCAACTGAATGAGCTGCTGAAGTGCATCGCCAAATGGTTGCATCTGCTGTTGTTGCATCGGCTCATGGTCCCTCCTCTGGTTCCCACCTTGATAGTTGTTGCTGCTGTATTGGGGTTGTCGGAACTGAGGGGGAGCCAGCTGCTGCTGAGTCTGCTGATTGGGGCCCTAGTTCAAGTTTGGATTGTTGTGTCGCCTCTTGTTGGAATTGAAGTTCTGGTAATTCGAAGACACTTGATTCACCCCAGTAGGATTTCCTATCATGCTCTTCAAGGCTGGAAGTGTGGGGCATGCACTGGTGTCATGGCCACTGACGTCGCAAAGTGCGCAAGTCTGCTCTATCTCAACCGCCTTGGCCTCTTTCAAATTCATGGCATGTAGCTTGTTCGAGATCATGGCTTCCATCTTTGCCTCCAACGCATCCTCTTGCTTCAAATTATAAACCACTCCTCGCGTAGGCTGGGATGGTGCAGAATGGCCTCCTCTCTCGTAGTCTAAAGTGGTGTCCCATGTTTGCGCATTTTCTGCTATCTCCTCCAGGTACGTCCAAGCTTCGTCTAGCTCTTTATCAAAGAATCCTCCATTGCACATCATCTCTACGAATTGCTTCATTTGCGGCTGCAGTCCATCGTAGAAGAAGCCAATAATCCTGCTTTTGTCGAAGCCATTATGCGGACATGCGAGCAGCAACTCATTGAACCTTTCAAATGCCTGGTAGAATGTTTCCTCGCTTTTCTGGGCAAAGTTCATAATCTGCCGCTTCAGTCCCTGTGTCCTGTGAATAGGAAAAAACTTCTTTAGAAATTCAGCCTGCAAATCAATCCATGTAGTAATAGAGCGTGATGGCAATGCATTCAACCAATTTTTAGCTTTGTCTTTTAATGAAAATGGGAACAGTTTAAGATATATCGTGTCCTCGCTAGTTTTCCCATCAAAGCATGTCAAGCAAACCTCCTCAAATCCTTTAATATGAAGATATGGATTTTCCTTGTCTAACCCATGAAAGGTGGGTAAGAGTTGGATCACCCCAGGTTTAAAATTGAAAGAATTTGCATCGGCAGGTAAAACAAAGCATGAAGCTGTGCTAGTCCTAGTGGGTCTGAGTAAATCTTTTAAAGTCCTAGGCACTCCAGGTTGCACATTATTCTCGTTATTGTTGCTAAAATTTTCATCCATATTATTATTAGCCATATCAAAACGTCGAGTCAACCTATGTGTCCTAGGAGTCCTATGCCACATAAACTAGCACAAATATTTTTTTTATAAAAGCAAACAAAAACTTGGTGGGCTCCGAAAAGGTGCTTCTCTCAAGCGCAAGAGTCCGTATAAGTAGTAAAATCTGAGAGTCCAGATGTCGAATCCACGGGAAAAAATCTGTTGCAACCACAATTCAAATCAAATAGACATCCAATCAAAGAGAAACTAACCACTTCACTAATGATGACGATGTGATGAAAGTGCGTGATGGTGATGTGCGAACAATATGAACAAAGAAAATCGTGTAAGAAAATATCTATAAAAAGTATGCACATGGTTTGGGTTCGTTAGGATCAATAATTCGTATTAATTTGGTTGACAAGTATAACGCATTGAATTCTCCTTTTGGGAGCAATTCACCGGAAAATACCCAATATAACTCAATGAATTCTCCTTTTGGGAGCAATTCATCAGAAGATGCCCTTTTGGGGGTTCAAACACAATATTCAAAATGATCGTCGCTAAAGTTATAATACGATATGAAACTCTCTTTTGGAGAGATCAAAACCTACGATATGAAACTCCCTTTTGGGGAGATCAAAACTCACCCTTTTGGGGCGATCATCAACTCAATCACTTCTTTTGGAAGATGAAAAAGAGGATTTACGAACAAAGATTACAACTTTAACAACGTTTAACGATTTATCATGAGGAATACAACCAAATAAACACAAATAATATCCCATAACTACTCCATACCATGCACAAATAAGTTTTAGCTACTCATAATAGAAGAATAAACAAGTTTCATAGCCAAATACCTCAACTTCACTATTCATTACTTCATAGCTCATAGTATACAAAATCAATGGCCCACACCGTTCAATCACATATTTTAACTTGGAGCGTGAATTTTTCATGCAAAGCAAGCATTAAAAATAAAATGGTATTAAAGCGTACACACGTCAATCTCTATTCATAGGGACTCACACCACATCTTGTGTTTTCTTTAAGCTTTGGAAGTTCTCTTGCCTCGCTAATCATGCACACTTATTCTCTATTTTCTTTCACTTTTTTCCATAGTTCCGCGTAACGCGCATCAAGCAACATTCGCGGAAAAATGTATAACTTGGATCGCTCCATCAAATGAGTGAGTTTCCTGTCAATGGCTCCCAAATCAGACGATAATAGGGCATTAGGCCAAAAAGGACCCCTCGGACTGTACTACTCGAGCCAACCAAGTTATTTATTAGTGACATACTTATTCATTCATTTTTCATCATTCATTTTTCATTCATTCTTTTTCTTTTTGTAAGCAACTCAACACCCATTCTTTCGAACATAAACATTAATAACAAAGGCCAAAATCCTCTTCAACTTGAAGACTTTTCTAATAAATCGTGTATACTTAAGCTTTTTCATCACATTAGCATGCATGAGATAAATTCAAACTATTTCGAGATATTAATCATGGAAATTGAAAATTTTCATGGATAGCATATTAACGGTAATTCCATGAAGGAAAAATAAATAACTCAAGCCATAAACAATTTTTAGAACTCAATTAATGCGTAATCATCCGTATTTGAGGCATGTGAATGAGTTTTAAAATGATGAGATTTGGTGATTTATTCTTCTCAAAAAAAAATTCCTACACACCCCCCAACTAAAGATGGACATTGTCCTCAATGTCGAAAGGGGTACGAGTTTATTCAAGCAAGCAACCTAGAAAGCATATAAAAACTACACTACTGAAAAGAACACACCGTGATCAAATGGCGGATCCCGAATCTTTGATGGTGGAGGAAGTTGTTCAATTTGCTCCTTGCGCTCCTCGGCGCTTATTTTTCCTCCAGAATCTAATTTGGACTCCAGCAACACAACTCCAAGCATCTCTATAACTTGTTTACCAATGTCCTGCAAGAGAGGAGTTATGTCAGTCCAAGTTAGTTTAAGATTCTTCACAATAAAGTTATTCCAAACGTAGTCATCAAAATAAGTGAAAGAAATTAAAGCAAGTTGACGACTACTCCCTGAAAGATTTGCACTACTCTCGATATGATGCTCGATCAATGGGGAGAGGGGTAAATGATTTTGGGACAAAACTAGAGGAGGGCATGGTTCTGACTCCATGGAGATAATCTCAAAACCCTTGTCCCTAGCTGTCTCCTCCTCTCGTTAATCCAAAATTGCTAGCTCGTCCTCTCTTTTGCACACACTTTCTGCCATGTAGATATTATTTTTCCCCTCAACGTGGCATGGCTCGCTCGATATACCTGCAATAGAAGATAAACTCGTATTGGATTCTTTATATTGGGTTTCAAAAGCATTATCTTCTTCTAAGCAAGTGGCAATCAGAGTAAGATCTTTAATGGATTTCTGAATCTGCCGACTCCGAGCAAGGAAATTCTCCTGGAATTGATGGGATGTAGCCTCCTGTGTCTGAATAATCAGGTAAACTTCATCTTTGAAGGATTGCAAAGGTACATCTACGCTCTGCTCTTCTTGATCGAGGCACGAAGGTTCCGTTGAATCGCTTTCTGAAGTCTCTTCCATGATTTCTTCATCTTCTTACAAAGACTCCATGTATTCCCACGCCTCTGTCAGCGTCATGCCTCCCAATAATTCCTGCAGCTGTGGTCGTAGTCCCTCTAGGAAGGACGTCATGAGCTCTTCATTTGTGTACCCATGCTGCAGATAGCTCGATATTATATCTGTGAACCTCCTCCAGGCCTGAAAGAAAGTTTCACAGTCAGTTTGATTAAAATTAACAATTTTGAGCTTCTCCATTCTATGTTTGTGTGCATTAGCATACCTTGCATCATACAGATTGTTTGTGCAATAGAAATTCATATATTCCATTTTTAAAAATTAAAATAAAATAATAAAAAAAAGTTTAAGTACAGTAAAGTGGAAAGATCTCACCGAATGTCCTCTAAATGAAATAAACCGTAGTCACAAACCATTCCTCCCCGGCAACGGCGCCAAAAACTTGGTGGGCTCTGAAAAGGTGCTTCTCTCAAGCGCAAGAGTCCGTTCAAGTAGTAAAATCTGGGAGTCCAGATGTCGAATCCTCGGGAGAAAATCTGTTGAAACCACAGCACAAATCAAACAGAAATCTATCGGAAAGAGACTAACCACTCTAAATATGAGAGTGATGATGGTGTAAAAGTGTGTCGTGAATACGTAATCAAAGCGAACAACGAAAGAGTCGTGTATGAAAATATATGAGACACATGCATATGATATGGGTTTGTTAAGATCAGCGATTCGTGTATTTTGGGTGATTAAATATAACTCAACATATCCTCCTTTTGGGAGCGATTCGTCGGAAAATACCCTTTTGAGGGTTCAAGCACAATATGAATAAAAACGTCGCTAAAACTATAGTTCTATGAATATGGTATGAAGCTCTCTTTTGGAGAGATCAAATCTCACCCTTGTGGGGTGATCATCAACGTATTCGCTTCTTTTGGAAGACGAAAAGAGGATTAAATAGCAAAAACATACAATTTTAGCGACTTTTACGATGAAGAACAACAATATTCAACCAAAATAACACGAATCACATCCCCTAACTACTCCATATCATGCACAAATAGGATTTAGTTACTCATCATGCAATAATAAACAACTTCCATAGCAAAATACATCAACTTTATAGAAAAATACGCTAGAAAACACCAAAATACGGGGTTTGAGTTAAAGAAAATATCACCAAATCTTCAAGTTTCGACTTCAAACTCTCTGGAAATACTAAGAAAAGCCTCTGGAAATTTACAAAA
The DNA here is from genome assembly GCA_030789695.1 of Scilla litardierei. Lineage (NCBI taxonomy): Eukaryota > Viridiplantae > Streptophyta > Magnoliopsida > Asparagales > Asparagaceae > Scilla > Scilla litardierei. Next base: position 83,088,790 of record CM061141.1, on the reverse strand, counting down.
TTTTTCAGAGAGAAGATTCGGCTCCTAGGTGCTCCAATACGCCAATTATACGCCCAAAAACCCTAGAATACGCTTATATAATAGGCATTGCAGGTTTATTGGGCTTAACGGGTTCCAAACCCGCTATCCGCTAAGCGCTGCAAATCTCAGCCGTTTGATCTGAGCACGATTTCGCCTCGTGGTGCCACGTGCGCTTCAATTTTCGTGCGCATCCGCCTCCGAGTTCTCTTCGGGATGCATTTCGGCCGTAGGATCAATGATGTGCGGATCAGGGGAAGCCACGTGTCCCAAGAAGTCAGATCCGTGCCCGCTGCTTCGGTCTCCGCTTCCGCATTCGAAGCGGGTCGATTAGGAGCCGTCCGATCTCAATCTTGCGGTGACGAGAGGGCCACGTCGCCCGCTCTGCGATTTTGAATGCGGGGGAAACGGCGACCGTTGGATTTAGATCGGAAGGATGTCGTGCGGCCGTGTTGTCACTCCACTCAGCGCCGCTTTGGGCCGTTGGATGAATGATCAACGGACTACACATGGCCACGTAGCCCGCTAATTCTCGCGCTCTTCGCTGCATTTGGGGACGATCCGGGCCGTTGGATTGCGATCCAACGGCGTCTATAACGCCGCGTGGCCAAATTCTGTGGAGCGTTGGATCTGAGAGGGAATGCTTGGATGCCACGTCATGCGCCAAGATTCGTGTGTATTTCATTTTATTTCCAATAAATGGTATTCTGCATTCAAAAATACACAGTAATTAGCACAGATCTCAGAAAAATACAAATAAATAGTCGTTGGAATCGTGAGCTCGAGACGAAGCTAGGAAAAATATAAAAAGTGCAGAAATACTCCATTAATTGCTGTTTTGTGCTCAAATAGTGTGTTTTCTCTAATAAATAAATGTGTAGAAAATACGTAAGAATTAGAAAACAATGTAGCATCACATGAGCACAAAATAGGGCTAAATGGGGGGTTAAATATGTAATATTGAACCCAAATCATTCATCAAGCAAATTTAATGATTTAATAGCCCAATAAGATTTATGGTCTAATTGAGCAGAAAGATGACAATTTTTTCCATAAACTAAACGGTAAGGAGACATCCCTAGAATAGTCTTGTACGTCATCCTGTAGGCCTATAAAGCTTCAGGCAAGCGAAGACACCAATCTTTGCACGCGGGGTTCACCGTTTTTGAAGGATATTCTTGATCTCCATATTTGCAAGTTCAGCTTGTCTATTAGTTTGGGGATGGTATGGAGTTGAAACTTTATGCGTCACCCCAAACTTCTTCATTAAATTTACGAAGAGCTGATTGCAAAAGTGGAAACCTCCATCCCTGATAATGGCCTTTATCACTCAAAAACAAGCGAAGATATTTTCTTTCAAGAACTTTAGCACGATGGATGCGTCGTTATACCTACAAGGAATAGCCTCCACCCATTTAGAAACATAATCAATTGCAATGAGTATGAAAACATAACCAAACAAAGGTGGAAAAGGTCCCATAAAATCAATCCCCACCAATCAAATATTTCTATCTCTAACATGGAATTTAATGGCATCATATTTATTTTTGTGATTCCCTCCAACTGTAGACAACGCACACATGATTTACAATAAGCATATGTATCTTTATACATGGTGGGGCAGAAAAATCCACTTTGTAAAATTTTTGCAACATTTTTATGAGCTGAAAAATGTCCTACATATATCCCATCATGGCAAAATTGTAAAACACTACTAATCTCATGATCGAGTATACATCGTCTCACAATTTGGTCTCCACAATATTTAAAGAGATAAGGATCGTCAAAGTAGAAAGATTTTACCTCACGTTTGAAACGTTTAAAATCAAGAGAGGATCAATGTGATGGAGTTCTACCTGTCACCAAATAATTGACTATATCCGCATACCATGGTAGAGTAGAGACGACGAAAAGTTGCTCATCGGGGAAGGAGTCTCTCAACAGTGTACCTGATGACTCCGTGACTACCGTCAATCTAGAAAGGTGATCTGTAACATGATTCTACACTCCCTTTTTGTCTCGAATCGCGATGTTGAACTCCTGCGAAAGAAGAATCCATCGTATAAGTCTAGGATTTGCATCCTTTTTAGATAATAAACATTTGAGTACAGAGTGGTCCGTATAGACGACGATAGGTGATCCCAAAATGTAGCTGCTGAACTTGTCCAACGCAAATACCACCGCAAATAATTCCTTCTCTGTTGTCGTGTAATTTCTTTGAGCATTGTTCATGGTCTTACTTGCATAATAAATCACATAAGGAACTTTTTTTCTTTTGCCCAAGAATCACCCCCACTACGTAATCACTCACATTGCACATAATTTCGAAAGGAAGAATCCAATCTAGAACCTGTAAAATAGGCAATGAGACAAGTAAGGATTTCAGTTTTTCAAAAGAATTTTGACACTCTTGCGTCCAAATAAATTTAGTATTTTGAAGTTAATAAACTGCAAAGAGGTCGAGAGATAGCGCTGAAATCCTTTATGAAGCGTCTATAAAATCCTGTATGACCCAAAAAGAACGAATATCTCTGACGCTTTTTTGGTGTTGTCAACTTCTCTATAACCTCAACTTTCTCCCTATCTACTTGAATACCTGCTTTAGAAACTAAGTGATCAAGTACCAAACCTTCCGTAGTCATGAAGTGGCACTTTTCCCAGTTGAGTAGCAAGTTCTTCTCTTTACACCTGTGCAAAACAAGGGCAAAGTTAGATAAACAATTTTCGAAAGAAATGCCATATACAAAAAAGTCATCCATAAATACTTTACTATCTTTTCAAACATATCACTAAATAGCTTAACATGCAATGTTGAAAAGTTGCAGGTGCATTGCATAATCCAAATGGCATCCTCCTAAATGCGAAAGTTCCAAAGGGGTAAGTGAATGTGGTTTTCTCTTGGTCCTATAGAGCGATCTCTATCTAATAATAACCTGAGTAGCCATCTAGAAAACAATAATATTCATTACCAGCCACTCGCTCTAAAATTTGATCTAGGAACGGCAAAGGAAAATGGTCTTTTCTTGATTTTGAATTAAGCTTCCTATAATTAATAAACTCTCTCCATCCAGTGGTGGTTTGCATAGGTATGAGTTCATTATTTTTAATTTTAACCACAGTCAAACCTGATTTCTTAGGGACAACTTGAGTTGGACTAACACATTGCTATCAGAGATTAGATAAATAATTTCATCATCAAGTAATTTAAGAACTTTACCCTTTACCACTTCTTTTAACATCTGGTTCAATCGACGTTGCATTTCATGCGTAGGTCTTGCATCATCCTCAAGATAAATATGATGTGTACAAGTTAAGGGATTTATACCTTTGATGTCTGCAATGGACCATCCAATGGCCCCTTTATGTTCCCTAAGTGCATCAATGAATGAATGTTCCTGTTCAAGTGTAAGTTTGGAAGATATTACCACTAGGAAGATCTCATCTTTTCTAAGGAAAGCATACTTCAAGTAGTCCGGCAATGGCTTCAGCTCAAGCTTTGGATGCTCCACGTAAGAGGGTAATTGTGGGGTCAATCCAACTGGTAGTGGTTCAAATCTTGGTGCACAACTGCTGGAAAATTGGACATTAGCCACGGACGAATCTGTGGCTAAATCTCCAAAATCCGTGGCTAATACACAATAGCCACGGAATTTTATAAGTTCTGTGGCTATTGTTCCGTAGGGGAAAGTGGCATTGCAAATACGAAAAATCCGTGGCCAATGAGAGCAATTCCGTGGCGGAATACTTTAGCCACTGACATATAGCCACAGAAATTCCGTGGCTAAAAAGTTTTTTATCCACAGCAATTCCGTGGCTAAAGATGATTTGCTACCGACTATTTGAAAAAACATTCCGTGGCTAATAATATTTAACCATGGATATTCCGTGGCAATAAGTCTTTGTTTGCCACAAATAGTCAGTAGCTAAAGTTGATTGGCAACGGATATTTTCCAAGTAGAACTCCGTGGCTACAATTTATTAGCCACGACCTTCCGTGGCAATAAGAAACTAATAGCTACGGATATTCCATGGCTATTCTCATATTTTCGTATGATCGTCCGTGGCGAATAGGCCCGCTTTGCCGTGGCGAATAAATATTAGCCATGAAAAGTCCATGGCTAATGTGAGTATGTATTTTTTTTAAAAATGCAAAAATCTTTAAAATTCGTTATGATCAAAATTCCCATATATATATATGCGTACTAGTCATAACCCGTGCCCGCTGGCACGGTTCATTTAAGATTTTTCCCCTGCGAAATCTAAGTTCCCCAAAAAAATATTTTCACGGCCAAAATTTAAAAGAAAAACAAATTAGCGTAAAAATATTTAGCGATACGGGCACCTTCGACGCGAAACAACAAATTCGGCGTAGGCGCCTTCGACGCGGAACAACAAATTCGGCACCGGCGCCTTTGGCACTGGCAAAAATACGCCTTCGGTGCAGACGCCTTCTGTTAGTTCAAAAATATATATTGTATGTGGATACACATACATGTAAATGTGTGCGTATTTATGGTGAAACAATTCTTTTAAACAATTATTTTAGGAGCATGTTGTGTTGTTACGATGGAACGTTTACGTGGCTGCGGGCTCCACCGTGTGCACCATTACTCCATAGATATTACGAAAATAGCCTTAGCTTTAGCCATGAATGATCAAGGGACGATGGAGGTTCAGTGTGATGTGAGCACAGTGACGATGGAGGGGTTTTATAAAGGGTGGAAAGTGCATCAAATAGGTGTATGCATGTTACAACTTGACAAAATGTCTCTTGGTTTTCCAGCTGGCTTTCAATCTCAGCCCGCACAAAACAATGGGACCAGTAATGTGCCTCTGCACATTCCGCCTCTTTGAGAAACGTGTGGGTATTAAAGTATAGCCTGCCTCTTTGATGAATGTGTGGGTATTAAAGGCTGATGCATTCAATTTCAAAAAAGCAATTTGTTCTCCCAACAAATTTTTCCCCAACCCAAAAATTTTCCCTCCAAAACTTGACGTGACATTGCCACATAGGATAAGTTCAAAAACAGCTCTCAATTGTAATATAGATATATATATATATATGCGTGTATATATATATGTGTGTGTGTGTATATATATATATACACACATACATATAGAGGAGGGATCAAATGACCCCCAAAAATAACCCCGAAAAATGACCCCCTATCAAAAATCTTATGCCCCCCATTTTTTCGGAAGATCCGAACCGTTCATCTTGATCTCCACCCTCTAAATACATGACCCACCAATTTTCAACCCGATCCCATGTGTTTTTCCCATTCATCCATCCGACCCAAATTTAACGGTTTCGCATGAACAGAACTTTTGCGAATGGTTAATGAATGGGCAAAACACATGGGATCGGGTTGAAAATTGGTGGGTCATGTATTTATAGGGTGGAGATCAAGATGAACGGTTCGGATCTTCCGAAAAAATGGGGGGCATAGGATTTTTGATAGGGGGTCATTTTGGGGGGTCATTTTTGGGGGTCATTTGATCCCTCCTCATATATCTCTATTACAAAAGAGGGCAGATTTTGAATCTTTGTCCCATGTGGCAATGTCACATCGCCACATAGGACCACCTCCTTAAACCCAAAACTCAAAAAACTCAAAACCCCACACAACCCCCCAAAACACACCCAAACACAAAACACCCAAAGTTACACCCGCCAATAAAATAAACCAAAAACCCCAAGACAATACACACTTAAACCCACTCTTCTCATTTTCACCCGGTTTTGCACTCATCGAAACACCCATGTCGGTCTCGGGTCCCGCGTCTTGATTGTGTGGATTGGTTTTTGGGGGTGTCCGTGCACTTTGGGCACTGGTTAAAATGTATTTTACCCGTCTTATTTACATGCTTGCTCCCCTTTTATCCCCGATGCTACCGGCACATGCACCCACAATTTTCGCTCCTTTTTTGTTACGCGTGTGTACCGTGTCCTGTTTGTGGGGTTGTTTTTACTCCGTTCACTTGGTGCACGGGTAATTTCTAGTATATATATATATATATATATTGACAACCCAGAAAAATCCCCAACCCCCTCCCCCGCCTTTGGTTTTTTTAGGAGGGTAAGGCGAAAGCCCGGCCGAGACTATGCAAACTGGGGGGAAACCGCCGTGCCCCCAACGGCCCCCGGGTAAGTCCGAGAGGGGAGATGTAGCCCCAGGATAAATAATTCCACAACAAATTCCACAATAATTACAAAGTCACGGCGGCCATAGGCCTCGAACCCCGCACCCCTTGGCTTTGGAGCGGAATGACTTACCACTGGGACACCCTCTCGTGGGCATATATATATATATACACGCATATATATATATATATATATATATATATATATATATATATATATATATATATATATATATATATATATATATATATATATATAGAGAATAATGGGTATCATACGCCATATGAGATAGGCTCTCATATGCCTTCTCACATAAAGCAACCAAGTACAACCCACATGGACTTGTACTTGGTTGTACTTGGTTGCTTTATGTGAGAGGCCATATGAGAGCCTATCTCATATGGCGTATGATACCCATTATTCTCTATATATATATATACGCATATATATATATATACGCATATATATATATATATATACGCATATATATATATACGCATATATATATATATATACGCATATATATATATACGCATATATATATATATATATATACGCATATATATATATAAACAAGAAAGAAACATCACTTTGTACAATCAAATTTCCCATATATAAACAATATCGAAATCTCCAATTAAAAAATTCTCATTCACGAAATTCCAAGAAACTACATGATTACAAACTTTCAGCATTCATCAACATATCTCAATAGAAAAGGTTTCCACATACAAATACATAATGGCCCCTCGGCCCCCTCAATACAAAATGTTCCACACATCAACATAACGGACCCACGACCCCTTCAATACAAAAAGCTTCCACACATCAACATAACGACCCCTCGGCCCACTCATCACTCTCCCAAACACCAAGTAAAAAACAATTAAACTCTCACCTCATATCTCCACACTCCGGTCCTCCACTGGCTCTACTTTGCGGACGCGATTCCCGAAACAAAATTGAAACAAATAAGTATTTTCAAAAAACACGAATTAAGGAAGCAAAAGGCCACCCCATCCCATCCATAACACACGCACACATGCTCACACAGTGGTTCTCATTTCAAATAATTCCAAGGATCGTAGTGAGAACCTATTCAGATGTTACTATATCCCAAAGGATTTGCATTCCTCTGGAGCATATTTAAAAGAATGTATAGGTAAAAAATTAAGGTATGAAAGCAGCAAATGCATATAAAAGCATTGTTGTAAATAAGTGTGTTTAAAAAATAAGAAGTGTGTGATATACAACATGGTAATAGTAACAACATGGTAACTTATTTTTTGTGCTTCATGGAAACAATAAATACAATAAGAGGTAAAGCAGAGGAACAAGATAGAGGATACATCAGATCATCAAGACAGAAGCAAACATATACTTAAACAATGTCATATGACACATGGTTTGCAGGCAAAAGGTATTGAAGTAACACAATTCCTAAACATTGTCATACATGGAAAACTAACAGATGAAATATTTTAATATCTTAATCCACAATTTTTAAATCTAGTCTATAGTAAATCATGATATCCATAAAAATAATCAAATAAACAAAAGCATACATGAGTAGCTACAACTGCAACGAAGAAGTCATAGATGTGATCTGATCCAGAAACATCTTTCCTGTCAACAGAAATCAGAATACCATTATATCCAAATACAAAGACAGAAGCAATATCTCAACCATATACTTCAGAGGATAAATCCTACAGTCAGGAGTGAGTCCCATATGATAGTTCTGATTCATAAAATCCTGAAATGATACACAAATGTTGAACTTACACATGGATAAGAAACCTGAAAAGCATTTTACTTTTGCACTTGCTGAGAGAAGATCAGGAACTTATTGGAATGGAGTATTGACGCCCCCCGTGAGTGTGTGCGGGCCAAATATGTGCAATAATAAGATCGGGGGCATGAGATTTAAATATCTGTAACCGTAAGCGCACGGTGTTGAAGAGTGGCTTGGGGGTCGAACTCAGGGAGGCGTGGATGTGCTTGTGTCAAAGAGGATCAAATTCACCCCATGGGCGAGCTAGCCCGGATCGAATGATGGGTTGTCACGGTAAATGGAATGCAAAGTACAGACAATATAAAGAAAAAACCCGGGACTTTGGTTTCCACCCTATCGTGCGATTCTCGCCGATACGGCCTACGGGTAGGATAGTGATCGAAATTAGGGTCTAATGGTGAGACGTTGCCTCTGAAAGTGGTACCAGTGTCCCATGGGCCCGATATTCCGGTCGGTGCCCAGGATGATACGCCGGACTTCCCGGGTTCGATCAGTGGGCACTCCCGTGTCCATTAACACTAATTGACTCCGGGAGCACTAAGCTCGCAACGATAACTCCCAACGTCTCATCCTGCCGCTCCCGCGCGCTAGGATTCAGCGTCTACGCTAAGGGCGTGAGCTATGGCTAGGGAGTCAACCGCCAAGTTTATTCCCCATTGGCCCAACGGTCAAAGGCGGTCTTTTTCCCGCCGATGACAATAAAACACCCAGCGTAACCGGTAGATTCCTAATCCCTATCGATTTCCTAGCCCTATAGATGCATCAGGGAGAACCCACGAAGGGGTTTCCACCAAAATCCCAGATTCGGGAACTACTCACACATATTTAGTAAAAAGCGATCTAAACGAAAATGGACCATCAAAATCATAATCAGACAATAGAAATGCAATGGTAGTAAAGCAGTTAAGATAATACTAAAGTTTGACAAAGATCTGAAAACTTACAAAAACTGGAAAATTACAGCCATCACAAAATGAAGAAAACAGTAAAAAATAACCAACCAACTCTCGTTTCTGGAAAACCTAGGGCTCTATATATAGAAAATGATATCACCCGATCGATTGACAAGTCAACTGATCACTCCTTATTTTACACTTTTTTCCCGCATGTTTGCATGCCATTTAGATCGCCCAAATCATGTTTTTCACGATATATCGACGATATTGCGATGCTTTTCACGATTTGTTGTTTTTGTCGCATTTCAGGTGATTTGGAGCGATTTGGAGTGATCTCGAGATGCGCCTACTCCAGAGTGTCGCCGATGACCTCCCCGAGGGGTATTTTGCTGTTGGAGAGGAGCGGAAGAAGAAAGAACGTCGCAGGAGCGACGAGGAGGCCAAAACAAGCTGTTTGGGCATTTTTGGTGTCCCACTCGGTTGAGTGGAGGAGTCACTCGGCCGACCAGCGAGACACCGCTCGGCCGACCGGATCGGACACGTTTTACATGTGCACTCGGCCGAGCATCGGAAGCCACATCGGCCGAGTGACGAGATCCCGTCCGCCCGAGTGGCGCTCAGACGAGCCATTCAAAAATCGCCAACTTACTGTTTTTCGTCTGCCTGAGCTTCAGAAGACCCACTCGGCCGAGTGGCAAATGCCGACCGCCCGAGTACTAAGAAGCCATCGGCCGAGTGACGACAACTCACTCGGCCGAGCAACTCCCGAAGTGAAGACCCCCAAAGACCCAGACTTACTGGAAATTTACAGGGTTTCTCACTCGGCCGAGCGACTTTTGTCACTCGGCCGAGTGCGACGCACTGCCTGTAGCGAAAATTGCGGATTTCAGGCTGTGCATGGGCATTTTGGTCACAGTTTTTTGGACGATTTTGAGGGGTATTTAACCCCTGTTTTTACCCTAGGTTAGAGAGCTTTTCTCTTAGATTTTTGCAGCTTTTTAGATTAACTTTTAGCTTTATTCTTGTGATTGGAGAGGAGACAAAAGTTGATTTTTGTTGAATTATTTGAAGAACTCCATTGGTTTGTGTCTCTCTTCTCTAAAAATACTATTTTTATTGCTTATCTCAATATTGTGATGAATTCGCTTGTTAATTTCATTGATTATTCTTGTGTTTGTGCTATGAATTGTGAGTAGTCTCCACGTCTTGGGGCGTGGGGATGAACCCTACGAGCCCAATTTCAGATTTGTGATGAATTGGTAGAAATTTTGTTAGAATTGCTATTAGGGTTAGATTGGGATCGATTTACTACGGATGGCTAGGTATTCATATCGATTGGAATTTGCAAGAGATAGGATCCCAATTCGATAGGAAACCCTAGAAATCCGAATTGGGTTGGAATCGAATTTCCGTAGTATCGGTTTGCAAGAGATTGGACCGATACTAGGGTTTCCGGTTGCAATTCCGTGCCGATACCCGTTTGCAAGAGATTGGATGGGTAGGAACTATCCCAACCTAGGTCGTGGCCTGAGTTTGCACGAGAGTGGGCGCGGGGCGCGATTGAACGATGATGTTAATCCTAATGCTAGCTTCCCTAGGCTAGGGTTTGCAAGAGATTGAACCCAAAACCTAGGATAGCTATAGACCGGCAACAGCGCGAGAGCGTGAGCTAGGTATTACATTCAGTTGCAACTAGTTCATCCAAAATTTTATTCTAGCAATTTTGATACCAATGAACCACATTGACGAGATACGGTGAGTAGCGGGGATTCCCCATTCTCTGGACGTTCTTTATTTGATTTGATATCTTCGTACTTTGTCTGACGATTGTGACAGGATCGCCAAAGGCAAATTTCTCTCTTTTCTATTCTTAAATAGCCAGGTTGATTGGAACAAGCACGGTCATTCGTTCTCCCTGTGTTCGATAACCCGCTCGCCGCTATACCGTGCGCTTGCGGTAAAACTACAACCGTTCTTCGGGTTACATTCCGAAGCGATCAAGTTTTTGGCGCCGTTGCCGGGGAGGCGATTGCGTTTGATCTTACCACCCTAGCTATTTCTTTTTATTATTATTATTTTATTTCTTTATTTTTACCTAACCCTTCCATTGCGATAATCACTTCTTTGAAACTTTGTTCTCATGTGCATGTACACGAGATCCACTGCGGACCCTGAAGGTATATTATTTGATCCCGAGATTGAACGTACGGTGCGGAGAATCAGAGCAGAAAGGAGACAAGAACCGGAAGGGATGTTTATGACCAACCCGGAAACTGCGGACCAATTAGCGGCAAGAATGGCGAGGATAATTTCTATTCGCGATAGGCTCCGGCCTAAGACCTCTTCTACGACCTCATCCATTGCCATGCCGGAGTTGGCGGCTGACAAGAACTTTGAGCTGAAGACTGGACTAGTGGTTCTGATGCAGCAGGATCCATTTCATAGGAATGCCCATGAAAATCCCCACTACCACATTCAGTTATTCTTGTCAAAGTGCGCCACATTTCAGATGACGGGGGTCTCCATCGATGCCATCAAACTGCGTCTCTTCCCCTTCACGCTAAAAGACAAGGCACTCTACTGGTTGAGGACGCAAGCTGATGGAGTCTTTACCACTTGGGACGAGTTGGCGAGTGCATTCATTGACAAGTTCTATCCGCCCTCCAAGACGGTGAAGATTCGGAGCGCTCTTATGTCCTTCAAGCAAGGACCCCAAGAGATGCTCTATGAGGCTTGGGAGCGTTTTAAAGATCTGCAGCATCAATGCCCGCACCATAGCATTGAAGATTGGGAGCTAGTTCATAGCTTCTACAATGGTCTCCAACCGGGGACCAAACAAATTATTGATGCCGCGGCGAATGGCGCTATCTTATCAAAGACTCCCGAAGAAGCTACGGCCCTAATTGAGGAGATGGCCTCAAACAATCAACAATGGGGCGATGAGCGAGGACACTCTACGTCCTCCTTGAAGCCAACTAGTATCTATGAGGCGAAGGCCGTAGCGGAGCTTACCAGCAAGTTCGATTCTCTCCACAAGGTAGTGAAGAGACTGGAGAAGTTTATCACGGAGCCCCAAGGAACCCCTTCCACCTCCGCACCAACGAACCAAATGTGTGATTGGCAAGACCAATCTCAAGCCATGTATTTGGGAGGAGAGCAAAGAGAAGGATCCTTGGAGCAAGTACAATATGTCGCGGGGAACCAAGGATATTGGGCCAATCCGGCCACAAGGAATCATCTCGGTTTCTCTTACGCCAACAATGAAGGAGCTTTGAACCCGCCACAACAACCACCTCAACAAGCTCGACCACCACCACCACCCCAACAACAACACTATCCGTCGAGGGGGCCTCCACAACAAAATTTTCAACCGAAGCAACAAGTTCCACCATATAGGCCGCCCGGATACAATCAAGGGTGGAGAAATCAAAATCAAAACCCTCCACAAGCTCAACAACGATCCGACTTCGAAGCTAGAGTGGAGGAGTTTATGGTCGAGCAAAAGAAGGTCAATGCTACCTTGAAGGCGGGCCAAGACTCCCTTACAACCGTTGTCGCTCAAATCTCGGAGCAATTGGCGTTGCTCAATCAGAATACTCAACAATTGCCGGCGCAACCCGAGCAAAACCCACGGGGCAACACCGGCCACATCAATGCCGTGGTTTCCGTTACTACTAGAGGCGGGACAGATACCACCCCCGCCATGATTCCTACCAAGGAGGCCGTGGAGGAGAATGTAGAGCCAATAGAGCCGGTAGTTGAAGTTGAGAGGGAGAAAGAGCCACAAGAAAAGGAGAAATCTAGAGCGGAGCAATTGCTTGAAGAGAGGCGCTTCATGCCACCGGTCACATTCCCCCAAAGGCTTGCTAGAGCGAAAATGGAGAAGAGGCTAGCAAAGTTTCTCGAGTATCTGAGAGGAGTTAGCCTCAACATTCCCTTCCTCGACGCCATCGTGGAAATCCCCACGTATGCTAAATTTCTAAAGGATTTGATTTCAGGGGGGAAGAGGAAGGAAAAGATCATGCTAGCCGAGGAGGGCTCTTGGTTCACCAAGAGAGAGGAGCCGGCCAAATTCAAAGATCCAGGGAGTTTTCGAATTCCTTGCACCTTGGGCGGTGTCCCTCTTCAAAAGGCATTGGTGGATTTAGGGGCTAGTGTAAGCCTCATGCCTCTCTCCATGTTCCTGAGGCTAAACACTGGGACGAAGTTGAAACCTACCGACATGCGGATACAATTGGCCGATGGGCGAATAACAAGGCCGGTAGGAATCACCGAGGACATCCCGCTACAAGTCCCGGGGGGGCATATGTTTGCCATGTGACTTCGTGATCATGGACGTTAAGGAGGAGAGAGATACGTCATTGATACTTGGACGCCCGTTCCTCGCCACCGCCGGTGTCATTGTCGACGTGCGAGAAGGTACCCTAACTTTAAACTTCGGCAACATCGAGGTGGAGCTTCACATTCCTAAGGCTATGAAACACATGCCTTACCACGAGGAGCTTGACTACATGGACCTCCTTGACGAGGTAATTGAGGAGGCGATCCCCCACTCCATTGGCGCTCTATTCGATGACGATTTCGAGGAAGGCCCGGATTTAGGCCAAGAAGAGAAGAAAAATGATTCCCCCGACCTCTCCGCTGAAAATGACGAAGGCGACGCTGATGTCGCAAGGATTCGAGAGCTCTGCAAGCTCTCGAAATTAAAGTCTCCGAAGAAAGCTCTGCCGATACGGAAATCGGCGTCACCGGTGAAGCCGTTGACCGGAGCAAACGCTAGCTTGGGGGAGCCTCCCCCTAACACTATTTGAGACGGGAGACCACCGAGGGAGAACACGCCACCGCAACTTCCGAATCCAAGCGTTCTCCCCGGAAAATTTGATGGGTGCATCTCAAATGCACCAAACATCCCGCATTAATTGAAAATCATAGGGGGTCGAGCTCACGACCTTAAACGAGCGCTTGTCGGGAGGCAACCCGACGGTTATTGCTTTATTTTTACTTTTCCTTTATTTTTGTTTTAGAAATTTTTAGTGTTTTGAGTCGTTCGCCCAAAAATCTTGTGATAACGGGTCCTATTTTTCCTGACAGGAGAGGAGAATGAGGTACTCATCATTAGGAGGATGCACAAGGCGACGAGGAGCGCCCCATGAAGGCGCTCGATGCTTAGGAGGAAGATGAAATCGACTGGAGGAAGAAAGACGGAGTTTAGAGCCCAAATGAAGACAAACAGCAGAACACAAGGCTCACTCGGCCGAGTATACTAGTCACTCGGCCGAGCACACAAGTTCGTCCGGCCGAGCCGCCCACGAACGAGGGAAGTCTGCTGTACCCAACTCTCTGTTTATTTTCCTGATTTCAGTATAACTGCTACTCGGCCGAATATATATATTCACTCACTCGGCCGAGTAAAACTGATACGCTCCTAGGGCGAGTCTTGCCGAGTAGCTTGAGCCACTCGGCCGAATGGACTTACTCCACTCGGCCGAGGGTGGCAAGGCCACTCGGCCGAAGCGTAGCGGAGAGGGATTTTTCTTTAAAGTTCACTCGGCCGAGCGACCTAGTCACTCGGCTGAGTCGTAACTTTTGCTATATAAAGGGCGGGGTCGGGCGCATTTTTCGAAACGTAAAATTCCGATCGCAGTGCCCCCGACCCCTCAGCTCCCTCGCCCGAACCCTTCGCCCACTCGCCCGACCGGCGACCTGCCACCGTCGCTCGGCCAGCCACCGCCGGCCGCGCCCCGCCGCGCCTCGCCTGAGACGCCGCCCGCGGCCACCACTCCGGCCACCTCCGGTAAACCCCATTTTAGCCAATTTTCTCCTCTTTTGTGTGTTTTTCGAGGATCCATGCGCTTAACGAACCCCAAACCCAAATTGATTTCTATTTCTATCTATTATATCCCTAATGCCCCATACGCTTTGAATATTACTCGCTGATATCTCCGTTTCATGTGCAGGTTATTTTTGGGAGCTTAGGGGAGCCCAGGGGAGCTTCCAGGGACTGATTTGGGCTGTGTGGAGGCGTCGTCTTCGCACTCTTCCATTGCTTTGCACTCGCGGCGTGTCGTGGTACATTCTTTCCTTTATTTTACGCACGCCGCACTTTTCACGCTTTTCGGTGCGCGCTCGGGGCCCATATGCCGCCCCGGACACGGCCGAGGTCGAGGAGAGCTTCCGCCAAGCGGAAGCGGTCGGATGATGCCGGCCCCTCCCACGAGCTAGAGGACTCTCCTCCGCCTTCTCCCACACACCCCATCCACCCAGCACAGCCTGCAGGCCCCGCACACCCCGCACAGCCTGCAGAGCCCGCACAGCCACTCCCTGCTGCTCCACAGTCACCACCTCCGGCTCCACTTATCGGGCCGCTGGGGATCACGTTCCGGAACGACGCACACCGCGTCGATTTCGAGCGTATCTCCCAGCGCTCGATCGTACCCTCCAGGTTTGCACACCTTGCCGACCTAGGACGCCTGGGGGTACTAGAGGGGATGCTCACGTTTTACGACAACGTGGGCTGGTGAGATTTCTTTCAGGTGTCGGCGGACACGTTTATCCGTCCGACACTTGAGGTACTTAGTTCGATCGCCCGCACCGACGAGGGATGCTCGTTTCGGTTCATGGACCGGGACTGTCAGGTCACTCTCGGTATGATGAGAGCCTTCTTCTCGTGGCCCGACGTCCCCGGGGCCGATCGAGGTTACGCCCCCACCCATATTCCCCCACCTTCCTTCGATGCCGGTGCCTTCTGGGCCCGGATTACGGGTCTTCACACTGCCTTTGACCCTAGTAGGGCCAAGGCCTCGGCCATTGTCCATCCCTGCCTCCGTATAGCTCAGCGCCTTATGGCGACGACCTTTTTGGCCAGATATGAGCCGGGTACGATGTCCACGCCGGAGCTCTATATGCTCTACGCGATGACACGGCCCAGAGCTCTATCTAGGGAGGGCGATGAGTTGGTCCCCGCTGTCGTGATTGATGTCGCGGCTTGGTTTTTGGACCGCATCATCGTATCGGTGGGCGCTCGCTCACCGATATGCTACGGCGGCCTGATCACCTTGCTCGCCCTTATGACCGGCGAGGACTTCCCTGACGACCTGCGACGAGCACCGAGCCCCACTTCTCTGTCGATTGATGTTATGGCCCGGATGAAGATGCTGCGTCCGCACGGTGAGCGACACTGGGTCTGGCTGCACGGCCCTTACGGTGCCGATTACATGATTCTTCCGAGCCCGGCTCGGACTCAGATTGCACCGGCCCAGGTGGACTGGCTCCCTGCGATGGATATTCTGATCCCAGCCGCTTACGTGCTCGAGGCCGAGGAGGCCGAGCAGGCTCACGCTGCCACCGCTGACCCTGTTGCACCTGCCGAGCCTGCTGCCCCTGTTGACCCAGTGGCCCCTCAGCCTATCCCTGATATTTCCGCTGCTCCCGACACCTCTGTCCACACCTCTGTCGGCGTCGGGAGTACCCTTGCTGAGCCCACTTCCACTGCTTCCACGCTTGCCACCACCACCACTGGCCCTCTGTCTGCCGAGCCCGTTTCCTCTGCCCGACCCGAGCGCCCGCCGACCATAGTTGAGTGCGGCGAGCCCTCTTTTGCCACCACTGTTGAGACCATGGTCTCCGCCTCTGTCTCCACTGCTGCTGTATTTTCCGAGAGCGTCGTGGCATCTGTCCACACTTCTGTGCCACTGACCTCTCTGGCTGCCTCGTCGCCACTTTTGTATTATGCTTTCGCTGCTGCTGCCTCCACTTCTCACCATCCGGTGCCCCGGCCTCACACTGCGGCCAGGCCCACACTTGCGAGCGCAGCTCCTTTCGTTCCCTTACCTGCTGAGCCCGTCACCTATGCGACCCGAGTGCGCCAGCCCCGCCCTGCACAGCCCAGACCGGTGTGTCCCTCTGCACCACCTCCCCCCGACACGGTTCTTCAGAGCATTCGTGCTCTCGAGGGGGCGGTGAGTGGCCTCAGAGGCGACCTTAGGACCCTGTCCTCCACCGTCTCCGCGATGGCTGGCCGCTTCGACCTGATTCCACAGATTCACTACTGCCTTACCCAGGTCCTAGATCGGCTCCCCCGCGTACCCACACCCACCCTGCAGGTTCCCACCCCCACTTCCACACACACTCAGCCTGCTTCCACTTCCACACCCATCCCCGCTCAGCAGCCTGCACCACCACCACCTCCTCCGCCTCAGGAAGGAGACGGCGCAGCACCACCTTCTTAGGCACCCTTGATGCCATCGATTATTTTTGCCGTTGTGCTGCCCGTTTCTTATGGGTCCTAATGCTTTTTGACCACCCCCCCTCCCCTCCCTTATTTTGGATTCTCATCCTGCCTATATCTTTATATATCTTTTTTGGGAGAGAGGGAGAGTTTTTGGTGCCACACCTATATATCTGTATCACTCCTTTATTTGCATGCATCATGTCCGCATCATATTTTTCATTTCATTATTTTCTTTTTCTTTCTTCCATCATGCATGCACCCTCACTTACCCCTCACTTTACTTGTCTCTCGGTGTGCCACACTTTGCACATTGCGGACACTGTGCCATTTAGCTTGGGGGAGTGAGTTCTCACGTTCTTTTTCGATTTGCCACCTTTATTTTTAGTTTTTTCACGCCGTTTTCCGCTTTTGCACTTATTTTCATCATTTTTTTCTTTTATTTTACCATGCATCACGTTTTTCTTATCTTTTTGTGTGCCGCATTGTAAATAGTTCTATTTTCCCCTTTATCCTTATTTTCTTTTTCATCTCATGCTAGAGATGACTTTTCTATGATGATGATAACGTGGAGTTAGCTTACTCTATATGTGTGCTATATTTGCCATGTCTTAGATTTTATTTCTGATATCATATGCTATGACTTGCTTTGCATTTAGAGATAGTGACCCACACTTTTTCCGCATGAAAAATGGATGAAATTTTATTATTAGCTTAGTCTGAATATTCATATGTATGCTATCGCAGAAAACACACCAAGATTCACGCATTGAATGCTTATATCTAGAGTACCGATTTCTTTTCCTATATCACTTCTATATGCATGATTTGTACATTTCACTTCAGGATGATTGAATGATGTTAGCTATGATAAATCTGGATTAGTTAGCTTTTTTGTGATCGAAACTGAGTAGATTAGATTACCCTGCTGAAGTTGTCGTGCATGTCTTATAGAGTGAACCGAGCGATACATTTATTTCTTTCTCCACAAATCTTGAACATCATTTCTCTATTTTAAAATCATTGGTGAATCTCCCCTTAGCGATTCTATTATGTGGCATTTCCCCCGCTATTAATTCCTAGCTCCAAAATTCCCAAAACCAAAGAAAGAAAAAGAAAAACTCTTGTATATCATTATTTCTCTTTGAGTTGGGATCATTGTGTATATATGCTATAAAAAAAGAAAAGAAAAAAAAAGAGAAAAAAAGAGAAAAAGAAAAGAAAAGAGGAAAGCACCTCAATAAAAGATCTCATCTCGTGTTCTCTCTTTCTTCTCTCTTTTTGTATTTATTTTCATTACTTTTGGAGCTTTATAAAAAAATGGGGATGTAATTATTTTTTATGCCACCACGCTTATAGATAAGCTTGGGGGAGGGAATCCAATGATGTGTGAGAGAGTGACTACTTGACGTTGCACGACAACCTAGGCTAAGTAATATTCTATACTCGGTAAGATTGTTTTTAGCTTTACGAAGTCCAGAAATCTATGCCTAGCACTCATTTCATGAAATCCATGCTTATCCATTCTTGATATTCTATTGCGTGATATTCTTATACTCCTCATAGAAAGCATTCAATTGAAAAGTGTGTGATCTGCAATTTGTATACCGCTTTAAATGATTCAGACAATGTTAATTCTAAAATTATTCCGTTTTTCATGATTATATCGTTGTTCGTGGGTTTTCTATTTCTATTTGCACTATTATACTATGATATCGAAATAAAATTCTTTGACATGTGTTCTTCATTCAGTGCATGCTATATGAGTAAGCGAAACCCACGTCCTGAGAAAATGATCTAGCAGCTTCCCTCTTCGCTTCTTTCTTTCTTCTTTGTTTTTATTTCGTTTCTCGTTCTTCTTCGTTTTTTCATTTTTTCGTCTTTCGCCGTTTTCATTTTCCGAATCCACCGGGTTCGCCTCCTACTTATCTTCCTCGAGGACGAGAAAGAGGTAAGCTTGGGGGATTTTGATCACTCCTTATTTTACACTTTTTTCCCGCATGTTTGCATGTCATTTAGATCGCCCAAATCATGTTTTTCACGATATATCGACGATATTGCGATGCTTTTCACGATTTGTTGTTTTTGTCGCATTTCAGGTGATTTGGAGCGATTTGGAGTGATCTCGAGATGCGCCTACTCCAGAGTGTCGCCGATGACCTCCCCGAGGGGTATTTTGCTGTTGGAGAGGAGCGGAAGAAGAAAGAATGTCGCAGGAGCGACGAGGAGGCCAAAACAAGCTGTTTGGGCATTTTTGGTGTCCCACTCGGCCGAGTGGAGGAGTCACTCGGCCGACCAGCGAGACACCGCTCGGCCGACCGGATCGGACACGTTTTACATGTGCACTCGGCCGAGCATCGGAAGCCACATCGACCGAGTGACGAGATCCCGTCCGCCCGAGTGGCGCTCAGACGAGCCATTCAAAAATCGCCAACTTACTGTTTTTCGTCTGCCTGAGCTTCAGAAGACCCACTCGGTCGAGTGGCAAATGCCGACCGCCCGAGTACTAAGAAGCCATCGGCCGAGTGACGACAACTCACTCGGCCGAGCAACTCCCGAAGTGAAGACCCCCAAAGACCCAGACTTACTGGAAATTTACAGGGTTTCTCACTCGACCGAGCAACTTTTGTCACTCGGCCGAGTGCGACGCGCTGCCTGTAGCGAAAATTGCGGATTTCAGGCTGCGCAGGGGCATTTTGGTCACAGTTTTTTGGACGATTTTGAGGGGTATTTAACCCCTGTTTTTACCCTAGGTTAGAGAGCTTTTCTCTTAGATTTTTGCAGCTTTTTAGATTAACTTTTAGCTTTATTCTTGTGATTGAAGAGGAGACAAAAGTTGATTTTTGTTGAATTATTTGAAGAACTCCATTGGTTTGTGTCTCTCTTCTCTAAAAATACTATTTTTATTGCTTATCTCAATATTGTGATGAATTCGCTTGTTATATTCATTGATTATTCTTGCGTTTGTGCTATGAATTGTGAGTAGTCTCCACGTCTTGGGGCGTGGGGATGAACCCTACGAGCCCAATTTCAAATTTGTGATGAATTGGTAGAAATTTTGCTAGAATTGCTATTAGGGTTAGATTGGGATCGATTTACTACGGATGGCTAGGTATTCATATCGATTGGGATTTGCAAGAGATTGGATCCCAATTCGATAGGAAACCCTAGAAATCCGAATTGGGTTGGAATCGAATTTCCGTAGTATCGGTTTGCAAGAGATTGGACCGATACTAGGGTTTCCGGTTGCAATTCCGTACCGATACCCGTTTGCAAGAGATTGGATGGGTAGGAACTATCCCAACCTAGGTCGTGGCCCGAGTTTGCACGAGAGTGTGCGCGGGGCGCGATTGAACGATGATGTTGATCCTAATGCTAGCTTCCCTAGGCTAGGGTTTGCAAGAGATTGGACCCAAAACCTAGGATAGCTATAGACCGGCAACAACGCGAGAGCGTGAGCTAGGTATTACATTCAGTTGCAACTAGTTCATCCAAAATTTTATTCTAGCAATTTTGATACCAATGAACCACATTGACGAGATACGGTGAGTAGCGGGGATTCCCCATTCTCTAGACGTTCTTTATTTGATTTGATATCTTCGTACTTTGTCTGACGATTGTGACAGGATCGCCAAAGGCAAATTTCTCTCCTTTCTATTCTTAAATAGCCAGGTTGATTGGAGCAAGCACGGTCATTCGTCCTCCCTGTGTTCGATAACCCGCTCGCCGCTATACCGTGCGCTTGCGGTAAAACTACAACTGTTCTTCAGGTTACATTCCGAAGCAATCATCAACCGATCGGGTGATCAGCTTCACTCATTTACAGCGCAATGCGGGACTTCACCCGGTCATCTTCACTCGGTCGGTTGACATATGAATGCGACCGGTTGGATCTTGCTGCCGTCGGGTGAGGAGGCCGGTTGAGCTGACCGTGTCTTGGCTCTGGAAATTCGGCTACAGATGAACCGATCGGGTGAAGGTCACCCGATCGGTTGGAAATCACAATAAAAATTCAGAGACTTTGGGCTTTTGAACCGGCCTGCGAACCGACCGGGTGACTTCTTGTGAGCTCCAAGCTGCGTCCGGGTGGTGCACGCGTGCATCACCCGATCGGTTGAAGATGACCAACCGATCGGGTGAGGGGCTGAAAGATGATATCATCGTCGTTTGACCCCCTGGATCACACATGACTCTTCCCGTTGCTCCGGTGACTTACGATATCGTCGTTTTATGTCCCCTATGCCAGTAAACTCCTGCAAAATACAGAAAACACGGAAAAGTGAAAGAAAATAAGAAAACACGAGAAAACGAATATAAGACGGCGGTAAATAACGGAAAAACACGGAAGAAAACGTACGCAAATATATGAAACATAAACGCACGTCAAGTATTGATGCAGACACACTAGCTGAACAACAAAAAAGAATAGCATGTAGCCGATTCCAGTGGCTTAGCACAAGTTCATCTCAGTAAAAATGTGGCAATTTTCTTTTCAGAAAGGCACATGTTCTGTGCATTTCATTCCCTTAGCCAGTAGCTCTTCCATGACGGCAAGCCAGATTCTAGCTCCTCTGAGGTAAGCTTCTGCTCCTGTTACACAACCAAAGAAATTCATTTAAATATTGCAAAATATACTGAAGTGGTATGCATGTGAAGAACCTCGAAAATTCATTTAAATTTTTTTGTTGACGAATCTCGAAAATTTGTTTATGTTTCCCAATGCCAACTATAAAATTTGCTATCTGAATATTTATTTATGTATTCAAACAATTTATTTATTTATATATTCACATTTCTTTACAGAATTTTTCCCCTAAAACGGGCAGCATGAACATATCTCATGCAACTCACATGTCTCATGCAACACACACGCATGAGTACCTACCATGAATGGTTGTTTCAAGACAAATGATCAGATTTTCCAAGACTTACAGAACAATAGAATTCTTATAGAATAATATAAAGAGTCAGTTTATGAGCATGCTGATGTGATAAAACATGTTTACTATCAGTTTGACTGTCATTAATTGGATTTCTTTATGTCCCTCATATGAATGGATATGTTACATTCAATATTCAGTCATTCACGTTACTTGTAAATCATTATTCTTTTCCTTGCTCAACTAACTCAACTTTGGCGAAACGTGTTCTCCTTACTCAACTTTGGTAAATTATCTTTCTTTTGCTACATAATACTGGCCAGGTCTGGGTCATGATGTGAAGAATCCTATGCTACTAGCTTGGGAAACATCCCTTGAAATAGTTATAAAACATTGATCATTAGTAAACATGCACCAACATTTTCAATGAGTGACATTTTCAGTTAGCCAAATAACACCAGAAAAAGGTAGATCATATGTCACAAAACTAAGATACAGTTTTAGAAAACATTTCAAGCAATAGACTAATCGGACAATCTAATTCACAGTGGGACCAACAAACTATGAAAATG
This sequence comes from Scilla litardierei, assembly GCA_030789695.1. Taxonomy (NCBI): domain Eukaryota; kingdom Viridiplantae; phylum Streptophyta; class Magnoliopsida; order Asparagales; family Asparagaceae; genus Scilla; species Scilla litardierei. The sequence goes on along the minus strand of CM061141.1, from coordinate 83,066,257 downwards.
GATGGTTTGTCCCCATATAATTTGTTTCTGATTAAAAATCACTGATAATTAAACATGCTAATAATATAAGACCTAATGTGAAATCTTCAATATATTGAAGAAAGGCTAAATCTCCCAAAGCGAACGTATGGAAAGCAACAACATTAGTGGGACTTTTGAGGGATGGCAAAATTACATATGCATATACATGCAGTTTGTGCTTTTAAGACCACTTAGGTGCACAAGTTGGCTGTCTGAAACAAAATTTTATCAAAAGAAGCAACAAACCTCCAGCGTAATTCATTGATTTAAGGTCTTTAGTTGTCTTCACATTTGATTTGGGAAAGAAAATGTTGTTTAGTAATTAAATCAAATTTCATGTTTCTATAAAGAAGTTCAAAAGAAAATCCAGTGTGGAGAAAGTTTGTTCTGTTGTGCTTTTCTTGATTTAATTTGAATGATTCCATCAACTATAATTATAGAACAACTCCCTTACCTACGCCTCTTCCGTTCCTCGCGTGTATCTTGGAAGCAGAAAGAGCAAGAAAAATATATTGGAGGGGATAGCACTACAATGGAAGAATAGCATACACCTTAAGGAACAAAACGCAGCTCCTCACATAACTGTGTCATATGTTACAATGGAGTATTGGACACGTATATCCCTGAACACAATAATATCAAGAATAAAGTCTGAGCTTGCTAACATCATCATGCTTCCTGTTTTGAAAAACAGTGAGCAATTAAGCATTAACAAGAGACAATGTGACAGATAAGATAACATAATGCCCTAATTTCTTCACAATTAACCATATCATGTTAACTAAAGTTGAGATACACAAGTGGCGATATTAGAAAAACTACAGAACATGTATCTTCTTTTAGAGCTTCAAGGATATGCCAACCTTTAGTTTAAAAAACAATTGAAGGACAATGATTTTTGAAATAAAAATCATAATACATCATATTAACTGTATAGTTTGAATAGTACGAAATAGAATAATTCACAATTTCATGGAGAAAATATTATTAGCGAGTATAATAGCCCCGACGACTAAATAACATAAGCACAAAAATCCCAGACTATGCAATGAATACTTGAACACATTCAAATGACTATGTTCATGGCAATATAACAGGATATATCAAAGTTTACCAGGAAAAACAGCATGTATAAAACTGATAATCTGACTTGCCAACGCAAGGTGCTTAGAAGTTATGGACTTCAAACCTGAAACCTGAAATTCTCCACACCATATATAAACCTGATACCTGATACATGTGCATCACTGGATAATTTAAGAACTGTGCAAAATGAAGTCCATTTCTCCACAGCTTTGCTGGACTAGCACTAGACTATAACTAGGCCAACTATAGTAGTTATCTGCAGTTGTCCAATTATTAGAATAATAATCAACTTTCATATGAACCCAGATAGATTTAAGGCAGGAAACAACTACATGCAACAAAAAGCTTTCATAAAAGTTACCTCTCAAATCTATTATAGAGATCAGTCTCTGCCCGGCCAGAGCCAAAATCGTCGAACAATGTGATATTAGCTGCATCAGTTGCAATAGAAAGAGCTTGACCCTCAGATTGTAAATTGCATTAAGTAAACGTAAACAAACAGTAATAACCTCTGTTTTTCTTGTTTTAATGCTAAAATGTGAGAGACAAACATAAACAGCAAGTCGAGAAAATGGAGTTTAACTATAAACCTTGGTGATGTTGATGGAATTGGTCCTCATCCCTAATGGTAATGTTGATGAACTCTTCATCCAAATCATCCAATCTCTGCCATTACCCTTTATCAATCTATCCCAATTGGGAGGCTTGCTTGCTTTCACTTCAGATCCCAAATCAAAGATTTTAAATGCCACAATTTGAATTATTGAACACAAACCAACACTAATTCGGGAAATCGTCCAAAATTTTGAGGAAAGAAATAACAACAGATCTGAGAGGAAAAAATTACCGGCCCACAGACATCTCCGCAGATGTCATCAGTCTTCTTGGAATTTTAGTACACTCCGGCTTCCGACATCTCGATTCTTCCTCAACTCTTCACTTCTTTTCGATGTTCTCAATCCTTCTCTCGGTTCTTCTCTCGTTGATCAGATCGTTCCCGGTCCCGCTCGTCGGGCTTGTCGCCGTTGGCGACTTCCGACATTGACTTCCGCTCCGATCTACTCGTGCCGGTGGCATCCTTCTCGTGGTGGTGCAAGCAGATCTTGACGTCTTTCCTCCTCTCCTTCTAATTTCAGATCCCAGCGTCCTCCACCTTGTACATAATCGTACTTGTCGAAGTCCATGTTTAATGGAAGCAAAGAATAGCCACTTGAAAACCCTAGGTTTTGAACAGAACAGAAACGAAGGGCAGTGAGCGGGAGTAAAAAGAAATTGGGGATTTCAGCGTGCTCTCCCGCCCTGCGAAAATATTTCGCCTAGCTGCCACAGAATATTGGCGATGAATATATCCATGATCTAGGGTTAAAAATATCTGCCACGGAACTATTCGTAGCAGATGAAGATATCTGTCATGGATTTGATCCGTGGTAAATGTTTCGTGGCTGTTATGTCTATTAGTCACAGAAAATATGCCACGGACTAGTCCGTGGCAGTTATTCAAACATCTGCCATGGATTGAGTCCGTGGCAGATGATCCGTGGCTGATAAGATGTTTTCTACTAGTGACATGTTTCCCTTGATTTTTCATGAGTGCCCTGCACAAAATAAGACTCGTTAATATCATTAAAATTATAATCAATATAGTTAGATTTACATTCATACTCAGCCTCAAAATAGTCTTCAATCAAATTTTCAATAAAACATACCTCTTCAACACTTATCAACATCTGTTGGCAACTTACATGATTTAAAGATATTTAATGCAAGCTTCATGTTACCAAACGTTATCTTCAATTGTTCATCCCTACAATTGATTACAGCATTGCATGTAGCTAAGAATGGACGTCCCAAAATGACAGGAGTGATGTTACCAGAAGGTGGTCCATGTATATCTAGGACGATGAAATCCACTGGGTAGCAAAACTTGTCCACATGAACTAAAACATCCTGTACGCAACCTCTTGGAACTTTCATTGATCTATCTGCTAACTGTAGCACCACTGGCGTTGGTTTCAGCTCTCCCAAACCTAGTTGTAAGAAAATTGAGTAATGCAAAATATTCACACTAGAACCCGAATCAAGCAAAGCATTTCTAAAGCTCTTAGTTCATATAGTGCATGGAATAGTAGGAGAACCTGGATCTTTATATTTGGGTTGAGTGTTATGTTGAACTATGGCACTTACCTGTTGCATGAGAAAAGCTTTCTTTTCACATTAAGCATCTGTTTTACAGTGCATATGTCCTTTAAAAATTTAGCATAGGCAGGCACTTGGTTTATCGCATCAAGCAAGAGAATATTAATTTTTACCTGTTTGAAGATGTCCCTAATTTCTGCCTGATACTTATCTTTCGAGGGTGGTGCTAGCCTCTGTGGAAAATGAGATGGAGGTGTATATGGTTCATGATCTTTTTATTTGACCTCCTCTTTTTCTAAGCTTTTCTCCTCCTCTTGCAGCTTTTGTGGTACATGCTCATCCTCTTTCTCATCTACTATTTGTGCATGCTTAGGTGGTGTAACTTTTCTATTTCTCGTTCGGTACGCAAAGTAGTCACCGCCTTGCATGGTTTCACGTTGTCACCTGAAAAAGAAGAGGGATTTATGTTAGGATTTGTAACAGATTGAGCTGGAAAAGTACCTTTTTCTAAAGATGCAGCAATTTTAGAAATTTTTTCGTTAAGCTGCTGAAACTGCTGCTGAAATTATTGTTGACGCTGTTGCTGTTGTTGATTCTGCATTTGCATCATTTGCTGAAGTATGGTTGTGATTTCAGTGCTCTGCTCCTTCCTCCCTTGATTGCTCGCATGATTTGGATGGTGGCAAGGAGTGGTCGTCTGTTACGCTGGCTGCTGTGGTCCCCATCTCAGATTTGGGTGATTCTTCCAAGAAGAGTTGAAAGTATTCGAATTCACTCCTTGATTTGACACCCAATTCACTTCAGTTTGTCGATTCCTTATAGTCTCTTTCATAGCAGAGATCGCAGGGCAAACAGATGTGTCATAAGTGGGCTGCTCATAAATAGCACAAAATGGTTCAGCTTCAACTGCTTTTACCGCTCTCAAGTCTAGGCCTTGTAGCCTCTACGTCAGCAATGCATCCACATGTTCTATTATTGCATCGTCTAGCTTCAATGAGTGCATGCCACCTTTAGATGGTGGAGGTGGCTCTGATTTGTCAAACTCTGAAAATACTCCCATCTCCTCGCATGCTCTGCCATGGTCTCCATGTAATCACATGCCTCCGTAGGAGTTTTCTGAAAGAATTCGCCATTGCACATCATCTCCATGTACCTAGTTTGTGGCTGCAGGCCATCGTAAAAGAATCCAATAGAACGGCCTTTATCGTATCCATGGTGTGGGCAAGAGATCAAAATGTCCTTGAATCTCTCCCATGCTTGGTCTTACGTCTCCTTCTCCCTCTTCGGAAAGGACATGATTTGTCGTTTCAATGCATGGGTCCTCTACAAAGAAAAGAAGTTTTTTTAGAAACTCAATTTGCAATTGTAACCAAGTAGAGATAGATCTAGGTGGCAAAGAATTAAACCAATGTTTTGCTTTATCTTTTAGTGATAATGGAAATAATTTAAGATAAACAGAATCAGGACTAATTTTTCCATCTAACTGTGTCCAGCATACTTCTTCAAAATTTCTGACATGCAAATAAGGATTATCATTTTCTATGCCATGATACGATGGTAAGAGTTGAATCACACCAGGTTTCAGATTAAAATTATAAGCATCAGCAGGCAAAACTATGCATGAATCAGACACCACCCTAGATGGCATATAAATTTCCAATAAAGGTCTTTCTTGTGCAGGTGGTGTGATATATATTTCATCATTATTGTTAGCCATATTTTCTGATCGTACTAATCTATGTGAAGTAGGGGATCTATGCCATATAAACGTGCAGAAAAAGCAATTTTTTGGTTTTATGTTTTTATATTTTTATGCTTTTTATGCGTTTTTTAATAGAAAGCAAATAAAAGTCCTTAACTAAAAGATGGAAAGATCTCACCGAATACTCCTCGAGAGAAACTGAGAGTATGGATCACAAATACCGCCGTCCCTGGCAACGTCACCAAAAACTTGACTCGTCTCGAAATGTGTGAGTGCTACTCCTAAGTGTAGGAGATCGATCAAGTAGTAGACCTGGAGAGTCAAGTATCGAATCCATGGGACAGTCGACCTATAAACCAAAAGAATCAGTTTGTAAAGATTAATAAAACGATAAAAAACTACCACCTTTCAAAGGTGAGATAATCGTGATGATGGTTTTAAGTAAACAAGAAAGTAATACTAAAACAAGTACGGAGAGTGATCGCTCCGGAATGTCACCCGAAGAACGGTTGTAGTTTTACCGCAAGCGCACGGTATAGCGGCGAGCGGGTTATCGAACACAGGGAGGACGAATGACCGTGCTTGTTCTGATCAACCTGGCTATTTAAGAAGAGAGAAATTTGTCTTTGGCGATCCTGTCACAATCGTCAGACAAAGTACGGAAATATCAAATCAAATACAGAACGTCTAGGGAATGGGAACTTCCCGCTACTCACCGTATTTCGTAAAAGTGGTTCATCGGTATCAAAATTGCTAGAATAAGATTTTGGATGAACTAGTTGCAACTGAATGTAGAACCAAGCTCACGCTCTCGCGCTGTTGCCGGTCTATTGCTATCCTAGATTCGGGCCCAATCTCTTGCAAACCCTAGCCTAGGGAAGCTAGCATTAGGATCAACATCATCGTTCAATCGCGCCCCGAGCCCAATCTCTTGCAAACTCGGCCCACGACCTAGGTTGGGATAGTTCCTACCCGTCCAATCTCTTGCAAACGGGTATCGGCACGGAATTGCAACCGGGAACCCTAGTATCGGTCCAATCTCTTGCAAACCGACACTACGGAAATTCGATTCCAACCCAATTCGGATTTCTAGGGTTTCCTATCGAATTTGGATCCAATCTCTTGCAAATCCCAATCGATATGAATACCTAGCCATCCGTAGTAAATTGATCCCAATCTAATCCCTAATAACAATTCTAGCAAAATTCCTACCAATTCATCACAAACATGAAATAGGGCTCGTAGGGTTCATCCACACGCCCCAAGACGTGGAGACTACTCACAATTCATAGCGCAAACACAAAAATAATCAATGAAATTAACAAGAGAATTCATCACAATATTGAGATAAGCAATAAAAATAGAATTTTTAGAGAAGAGAGAGGCAAACCAATGGAGTTCTTCAAAATAATCCAACAAAAATCAACTTTTGTCTCCTCTCTAATCACAAGAATAAAGCTAAAAGTTAATCTAAAAAGCTGCAAAAAATCTAAGAGAAAAGCTCTCAAAACTAGGGTAAAAACAGGGGTTAAATACCCCCCAAAATCGTCCAAAAACTGTGACCAAAATACCCCTTGCGCAGCCTGAAATCCGCAATTTTCGCTACAGGCAGCGCGTCGCACTCGGCCGAGTGACAAAAGTCGCTCGGCCGAGTGAGAAACCCTGTAAATTTCCAGTAAGTCTTGATCTTCAGGGGTCTTCACTTCGGGGGCGGCTCGGCCGAGTGAGTTGTCGTCACTCGGCCGATGGCTTCTTGGTACTCGGGCGGTCGGGATTATCCACTCGGCCGAGTGGGTCTTCTGAAGCTCAGGCAGCCGAAAAACAGTAAGTTGGTGATTTTTGAATGGCTTCGTCTGGGCGCCACTCGGGCGGACGAGATCTCGTCACTCGGCCGATGAGGTCTCCGTCGCTCGGCCGAGTGCACGTATGAAACGTATCCGATCTGGTCGGCCAAGCGGTGTCTCGCTGGTCGGCCGAGTGACTCCTCCACTCGGCCGAGTGGGACACCAAAAATGCCCAATCAGCTTGTTTTGGCCTCCTCGTCGCTCCTGCGATGTTCTTTCTTCTTCCGCTCCTCTCCAAAAGAAAAATACCCCTCGAGGAGGTCGTCGGTGACCCTCTGGGGTAAGCGCATCTCGAGATCACTCCAAATCGCGCCAAATCACCTGAAATGCGATAAAAACAACAAATCGTGAAAAGCATCGCAATATCGTCGATATATCATGAAAAACATGATTTAGGCGATCTAAATGGCATGCAAACATGCGGGAAAAAAGTGTAAAATAAGGAGTGATCAAAATCCCCCAAGCTTACCTCTTACTCGTCCTCGAGGAAGATAAGTAAAAGGCGAACCCGGTGGATTCGGAAAACGAAAACGACGAAAAATGAAAAATGAAAAACGGAGAAGAATGAAAAACAAAATAAAAATAAAGAAGAAAGAAAGAAGCGAAGAGGTAAGCCGCTAGATCATTTTCTCAGGACGTGGGTTCCGCTTACTCATATAGCATGCTCCGAATGAAAATACATGTCAAAGAGTTTTATTTTGATATCATAGTATAATAGTGCAAATAAAAATAGAAAACCCACGAACAACGATGTAATCATGAAAAACGGAATAATTTTATAATTAACATTGTCTGAATCATTTAAAGCGGTATACAAATCGCAGATTACACACTTTTCAATTGAATGCTTTCTATGAGGAGTATAAGAGTATCACACAATAGAATAGAGAGAATAGAAAAGTGTGGATTTCATGATATGAATGCTAGGCTTAGATTTCTGGATTTCGTAAAGCGAGAAATAATCTCACCGAGTATAGAATATTACTTAGCCTAGGTTGTCGTGCAACGTCAAGTAGCCACTCTCTCACACATCATTGGATTCACTCCCCCAAGCTTATCTATAAGCGTGGTGGCATAAAAATATTTACATCCCCATTTCTATAAAGCTCCAAAAGCAATAAAAATGAACACGAAAAGAGAGAAGAAATAAAGATAGTGAGATGGGATCTTTTATTGAGGATTTTTCCTCTTTTCTTTTCCTTTTTCTTTTTCTCTTTTTTTTGATATAGCATATATTCACAACGATCCCAACTCAAAGAGAGATAATGATATACAAGAATATTTTCTCTTTTCTTTTGTTTGTTTTTGAATTCGGGAAATTTGGAGCTAGAAATTAATAGCGGGGGAAATGCCATATAATAGAATCGCTAAGGGGAGATTCATCAATGATTTTAAAAGTAGAGAAATGATGTTCAAGATTTGTGGAGAAAGAAATAAATATATCTCTCGGTTCACTCTATAAGACATGCACGACAACTTCAGCAGGGTAATCTAATCTACTCAGTTTCGATCACAAAAAAGCTAACTAATCCAGATTTATCATAGCTAACATCATTCAATCATCCTGAAGTGAAATGTACAATTCATGCATATAGAAGTGATATAGGAAAAGAAATCGGTACTCCAAATATAGGCATTCAATGCGTGAATCTTGGTGTGTTTTCTGTGATAGCATACATATGAATATTCAGACTCAGCTAATAATAAAATTTCATCCATTTTCATGTGAAAAAAGTGTGGGTCACTATCTCTAGATGCAAGGCAAGTCATAGCATATGATATCAGAAATAAAGTCTAAGACATGACAAATATAGCATGCGTATAGAGTAAGCTAACTCCACGTCATCATCATCATAGAAAAGTCATCTCTAGCATGAGATGAAAAGGAAAGAAATAAAGATAAAGGGAAAATAGAACTATTTACAATGCGGCACGCAGAAAAATAAGAAAAACGTGATGCATGGTAAAGTAAAAAAGAAAAATGATGAAAATAAATGCAAAAGCGGAAAATGGTGTGAAAAACTAAAAATAAAGGTGGCAAATCGAAAAAGAACGTGAGAACTCACTCCCCCAAGCTAAATGGCACAGTGTCCTCAATGTGCAAGTGTGGCACACCGAGAGACAAGAAATGTGAGGGGTAAGTGAGGATGCATGCATGATGGAAGGAAAAAAAAGGAAAAAAGGAAAAATAATGAAACGAAAAATATGATGCGGACATGATGCATGCAGATATAGGAGTGATACAGATATATAAGTGTGGCACCAAAAACTCTCCCTCTCTCCCAAAAAAGGTATATAAAGATATGACAGAAAATGCGTATCATAAAGACAGTGAGGGGAGGGGGGGTGGACAAAAGTGCATCAGGACCCAGCAGAGACGGGCAGCACAACGGCAAAAATAATCGATGGCATCAAAGGTGCCTAAGAAGGTGGTGCTGCGCCGTCTCCGTCCTGAGGCGGAGGTGGTGGTGGTGGTGCGATAGGATGCTGAGCGGGGGTGGGTGTGGTAGTGGTAGCAGGCTGAGTGCGTGTGGAAGTGGGGGTGGGTGTGGGTACACGGGGGAGACGCTCCAGGACCTGGGTAAGACAGTAGTGAATCTGGGGAATCAGGTCGAAGCGGCCAGCCATCGCGGAGACGGTGGTGGACAGGGTCCGAAGGTCGCCTCTGAGGCCACTCACTGCCCCCTCTAGAGCACGAATGCTCTGAAGTACAGTGTCGGGGGGAGGTGGAGCAGAGGGACGCACCGGTCTGGGCTGTGCAGGGCGGGGCTGGCGGACTCTGGTGGCGTAGTGACGGGCTCAGCGGGTAGGGGAATGAAAGGAGCTGCGCTCGCAAATGTGGGCCTGGCCGCAGTGTGAGGCTGGGCAGGACGGTGAGAAGTGGAGGCAGCAGCAATGAAAGACGAATACAAAAGTGGCAGCGAGGCAGCCGGAGAGGTCGGTGGCACAGAAGTGTGGACAGACGCCACGACACTCTCGGAAAATACTGCAGTAGTGGAGACAGAGGCGGAGACTACGGTCTCTACGGCGGTGGCAAAAGAGGGCTCGCCGCACTCAACTACGGTCGGCGGGCGCTCGGGTGGGGCAGAAGAAATGGGCTCGGTAGACAGAGGGCCAGTGGTGGTGGTGACAGGCGTGGAAGTAGTGGAGGTGGGCTCAGCCAAGGTACTCCCGACACCGACAGAGGTGTGGACAGAGGTGTCAGGAGCATCGGAAACATCGGGGATAGGCTGAGGGGCCACGGGGTCAACAGGGGCAGCAGGCTCGGCAGGGGAAACAGGGTCTGCGGGGGCAGCGTGGGCCTGCTCGGCCTCCTCGGCCTCGAGCACGTAAGCGGCAGGGATCAGAATATCCATCGCAGGGAGCCAGTCCACATGGGCCGGTGCAATCTGAGTCCGAGCTGGGCTCGGAAGAATCATGTAATCGGCACCGTAAGGGCCGTGCAGCCAGACCCAGTGTCACTCACCGTGCAGACGAAGCATCTTCATCCGGGCCATAACATCAATCGACAGAGAAGTGGGGCCCGGTGCTTGTCGCAGGTCGTCGGGGAAGTCCTCGCCGGTCATAAGGGCAAGCAAGGTGATCAGGCCGCCGCAGCATATCGGTGAGCGAGCGCCCACCGATACAATGATGCGGTCCAAAAACCAAGCCGCGACATCAATAACGACGGCGGGGACCAGCTCATCGCCATCCCTAGATAGAGCTCTGGGCCATGTCATCGCGTAGAGCATGTAGAGCTCTGGCGTGGACATCGTGCCCGGCTCATATCTGGCCAAAAAGGTCGTTGCCATGAGGCGCTGAGCTATACGGAGGCAGGGATGGACAATGGCTGAGGCCTTGGCCCTACTAGGGTCAAAGGCAGCGTGAAGACCCGTAATCCGGGCCCAAAGGCACCGGCGTCGAAGGAAGGTGGGGGGATATGGGTGGGGGCGTAACCTCGATCGGCCCCGGGGACATCGGGCCACGAGAAGAAGGCTCGCATCATACCGAGAGTGACCTGGCACTCCCGGTCCATGAACCGAAACGAGCATCCCTCGTTGGTCCGGGCGATCGAACTAAGTACCTCAAGTGTCGGACGGATAAACGTGTCCGCCGACACCTGAAAGAAATCTCGCCAGCCCACGTTGTCGTACAACGTGAGCATCCCCTCTAGTACCCCCAGGCGTCCTAGGTCGGCAAGGTGTGCAAACCTGGAGGGTACGATCCAGCGCTGGGAGATACGCTCGAAAGCGACGCGGTGTGTGTCGTTCCGGAACGTGATCCCCAGCGGCCCGATAAGTGGAGCCGGGGGTGGTGGCTGTGCGGGCTGTGCGGGCTGTGCGGGCTGTGCGGGCGCTGCAGGCTGTGCGGGGTGTACGGGGCCTGCAGGCTATGCTGGGTGGATGGGGTGTGTGGGAGAAGGCGGAGGAGAGTCCTCCAACTCGTGGAAGGGGCCGGCATCATCCGACCGCTTCCGCTTGGCGGAAGATCTCCTTTACCTCGGCCGTGTCCGGGGCGGCATATGGGCCCCGAGCGCGTGCCGAAAAGCGTAAAAAGTGCGACGTGCGTAAAATAAAGGAAAGAGTATACCACGACACGCCGCGAGTGCAAAGCAATGGAAGCGTGCGAAGACAACACCTCCGCGAAGCCCAAATCAGTCCCGAGAAGCTCCCCTGGGCTCCCCTAAGCTCCCAAAAATGACCTGCGCATGAAATGGAGATATCAGTGGGTAATATTCAAATCGTATGGGGGCATTAGGGGTATAATAGATAGAAATAGAAATTAATTTGGGTTTGGGGTTCGTTAAGCACATGGATCCTCGAAAAACACACAAAAGAGGAGAAAAAGGTGAAATAGGCGATACCGGAGGTGGCCGGAGACGTGGCCGCCAGCAGCGACTCGGGCGAAGAGCGGCGGCGGCTCGGCCGGTGGTGGCTGGCCGAGCGGCGGCGCGGCAACGTCGGTCGGGTGAGTAGGGGCGCGAGTGAGGGGAACATGCGAGGGGAATGCGAAGGGTCGGGCGAATTCGATTATTTCGTTTCGAAAAACGCGCCCGACCCCGCCCCATTTTATAGCAAAAAGTTACGACTCGGCCGAGTGACTAGGTCACTCGGCCGAGTGGGATCAATGGAAAATTCCACCCCGCTTACGCTTCGGCCGAGTGGCCTTGCCACCCTCGGCCGAGTGGAGTAAGTCCATTCGGCCGAGTGGCTCAAGCTACTCGGCAAGACTCGCCCTAGGAGCGTATCCGTTTTACTCGGCCGAGTGAATATATATACTCGGCCGAGTAGCAGTTATACTGAAATCAGGAAAATAAACAGAGAGTTGGGTATAGCAGACTTCCCTCGTTCGTGAGCGGCTCGGCCGGATGAACTTGTGTGCTCGGCCGAGTGACTAGTATACTCGGCCGAGTGAGCTTTGTCTTCTGCTGTTTGTCTTCGTTTGGGCTCTAAACTCCGTCTTTCTTCCTCCAGTCGATTTCATCTTCCTCCTAAGCATCGAGCGCCTTCCTGGGGTGCTCCTCGTCATCTCGTTCATCCTCCTCATGATGGATTTACCTATCTCCTCTCCTGTCAAGAAAAATAGGACCCGTTATCACAAAAATTTTGAGCGAACGACTCGAAACACTAAAAATTTTTAAAACAAAAATAAAGAAAAAGTAAAAATAAAGCAATAATCGTCGGGTTGCCTCCCGACAAGCGCTCATTTAAGGTCGTGAGCTCGACCCCCTATGATTTTCAATTAATGCGGGATGTTTGGTGCATATGAGATGCACCCATCAAACTTTCCGGGGAGAACGCTTGGATTCGGAAGTTGCGGCGGCGTGTTCTCCCTCGGTGGTCTCCCGTCTCGAATAGTGTTGGGGGGAGGCTCCCCCAAGCTAGCATTTGCTCCGGCCAACGGCTTCACCGGTGACACCGATTTCCGTATCGGCGGAGCTTTCTTTGGAGACTTTAATTTCGAGAGCTTGCAGAGCTCTCGAATCCGTGCGACATCAGCGTCGCCTTCATCATTTTTAGCGGAGAGGTCGGGGGAATCAATTTTCTTCTCATCTTGGCCTAAATCTGGGCCTTCCTCGAAATCCTCATCGAATAGAGCGCCGATTGAGTGAGGGATCGCCTCTTTAATTACCTCATCAAGGAGGTCCATGTAGTCAAGCTCCTCGTGGTAAGGCATGTGTTTCATAGCCTTAGGAATGTGAAGCTCCACCTCGATGTTGCCGACGTTCAAAGTTAGGGTACCTTCTCGCACGTCGACAATCACACCGGCGGTGGCGAGGAACGGACGTCCAAGTATCAATGACGTATCTCCCTCCTCCTTAACGTCCATGATTACGAAGTCACATGGCAAGCATATGCCCCCCGGGAATTGTAGCGGGATGTCTTCGGTGATCCCTACCGGCCTTGTTATCCGCCCATCGGCCAATTGTATTCGCATGTCGGTAGGTTTCAACTTCGTCCCGGTGTTTAGCCTTAAGAACATGGAGAGAGGCATGAGGCTCACACTAGCCCCTAAATCTACCAATGCCTTTTGAAGAGGGACGCCGCCTAAGGTGCAAGGAATTCGAAAGCTCCCCGGATCTTTGAATTTGGCCGGCTCCTTCTCTCTCTTGGTGAACCAAGAGCCCTTCTCGGCTAGCATAATCTTCTCCTTCCTCTTTCTCCCCGAAATCAAATCCTTTAGGAATTTAGCATATGTGGGGATCTCCACGATGGCGTCGAGGAAGGGAATGTTGAGGCTAACCCCTCTCAGATACTCGAGAAACTTTGCTAGCCTTTTCTCCATTTTTGCTCTAGCAAGCCTTTGGGGGAATGGGACCGGTGGCATGAAGCGCCTTTCCTCAATCAATTGCTCCGCTCTAGATTTCCCCTTTTCTTGTGGCTCTTTATCCTTCTCAACTTCAACTACCGGCTCAATTGGCTCCAAACTTTCCTCCACGGGCTCCTCGGTAGGAATCATGGCGGGGGTGGTATCCTTCCCACCCCTAGTAGTAACGGCAACTACGGCATTGATGTGGCCGGTGTTGCCCCGTGGGTTTTGCTCGGGTTGCGCCGGCAATTGTTGAGTATTCCGATTGAGCAACGCCAATTGCTCCGATATTTGAGCTACAACGGCTGTAAGGGAGTCTTGCCCCGCCTTCAAGGTAGCATTGACCTTCTTTTGCTCGACCATAAACGCCTCCACTCTAGCTTCGAAGTCGGATTATTGTTGAGCTTATGGAGGGTTTTGATTTTGATTTCTCCACCCTTGATTATATCCGGGCGGCCTATATGGTGGAACTTGTTGCTTCGGTTGAAAGTTTTGTTGTGGAGGCCCCCTCGGTGGATAGTGTTGTTGTTGGGGTGGTGGTGGTCGAGTTTGTTGAGGTGGTTGTTGTGGTGGGTTCAAAGCTCCTTCATTATTGGCGTAAGAGAAACCGGGATGATTTCTTGTGGCCGGATTGGCCCAATACCCTTGGTTCCCCGCGACATATTGTACTTGCTCCAAGGATCCGTCTCCTTGCTCTCCTCCCACGTACATGGATTGAGATTGGTCTTGCCAATCACTCATTTGGTTCGTCGGTGCGGAGGTGGAAGGGGTTCCTTGGGGCTCCGTGATAAACTTCTCCAGTCTCTCCACTACCTTGTGGAGAGAATCAAACTTGCTAGTAAGCTCCGCTACGGCCTTCGCCTCATAGATACTAGTTGGCTTCAAGGAGGACGTAGAGTGTCCTCGCTCATCGCCCCATTGTTGATTGTTTGAGGCCATCTCCTCAATTAGGGCAGTAGCTTCTTCGGGAGTCTTTGATAAGATAGCACCATTCGCCGCGGCATCAATAATTTGTTTGGTCCCCGGTTGGAGTCCATTGTAGAATCTATGAACTAGCTCCCAATCTTCAATGCTATGGTGCGGGCATTGGTGCTGCAGATCTTTAAAACGCTCCCAAGCTTCATAGAGCGTCTCTTGGGGTCCTTGCTTGAAGGACATGAGAGCGCTCCGAATCTTCACCGTCTTGGAGGGCGGATAGAACTTATCAATGAATGCACTCGCCAACTCGTCCCAAGTGGTAAAGACTCCCTCAGCCTGCGTCCTCAACCAATAGAGTGCCTTGTCTTTTAGCGTGAAGGGGAAGAGACGCAGTCTGACGGCATCGATGGAGACCCCCGGCATCTGAAATGTGGCGCACTTCGACAAGAATAATTGGATGTGGTAGTGGGGATTTTCATGGGCATTCCCATGAAATGGATCCTGCTGCATCAGAACCACTAGTCCAGTCTTTAGCTCAAAGTTCTTGTCAGCCGCCAACTCTGGCATGGCAATGGATGAGGTCGAAGAAGAGGTCTTAGGCCGAAGCCTATCTCGAATAGAAATTATCCTCGCCATCCTTACCGCTAATTGGTCTGCAGTTTCCGGGTTGGTCATAAACCTCCCTTCCCGATTTTGTCTCCTTTCCGCTCTAAGTCTCCGCGCGGTACGTTCGATCTCGGGATCAAATAATATAGCTTCAGGGTCCGCCATAGATCTCGTGTACATGCACAGGAGAACAAAGTTTCAAAGAAGCGATTAGCACAATGGAAGGGTTAGGTAAAAAAGAAATAAAATAAAAAGAAAGAAATAGCTAGGGTGGTAAGATCAAACGCAATCGCCTCCCCGGCAACGGCGCCAAAAACTTGATCGCTCCGGAATGTCACCCGAAGAACGGTTGTAGTTTTACCGCAAGCGCACGGTATAGCGGCGAGCGGGTTATCGAACACTGGGAGGACGAATGACCGTGCTTGTTCTGATCAACCTGTCTATTTAAGAAGAGAGAAATTTGTCTTTGGCGATCCTGTCACAATCGTCAGACAAAGTACGGAAATATCAAAAAAAATAAAGAACGTCTAGGGAATGGGGAATTCCCGCTACTCACCGTATTTCGTAAAAGTGGTTCATCGGTATCAAAATTGCTAGAATAAGATTTTGGATGAACTAGTTGCAACTGAATGTAGAACCAAGCTCACGCTCTCGAGCTGTTGCCGGTCTATTGCTATCCTAGATTCGGGCCCAATCTCTTGCAAACCCTAGCCTATGGAAGCTAGCATTAGGATCAACATCATCGTTCAATCGTGCCCCGAGCCCAATCTCTTGCAAACTCGTCCCACGACCTAGGTTGGGATAGTTCCTACCCGTCCAATCTCTTGCAAACGGGTATCGGCACGGAATTGCAACCGGGAACCCTAGTATCGGTCCAATCTCTTGCAAACCGACACTACAGAAATTCGATTCCAACCCAATTCGGATTTCTAGGGTTTCCTATCGAATTGGGATCCAATCTCTTGCAAATCCCAATCGATATGAATACCTAGCCATCCGTAGTAAATTGATCCCAATCTAATCCCTAATAACAATTCTAGCAAAATTCCTACCAATTCATCACAAACATGAAATAGGGCTCGTAGGGTTCATCCCCACGCCCCAAGACGTGGAGACTACTCACAATTCATAGCGCAAACACAAAAAATAATCAATGAAATTAACAAGAGAATTCATCACAATATTGAGATAAGCAATAAAAATAGAATTTTTAGAGAAGAGAGAGGCAAACCAATGGAGTTCTTCAAAATAATCCAACAAAAATCAACTTTTGTCTCCTCTCTAATCACAAGAATAAAGCTAAAAGTTAATCTAAAAAGCTGCAAAAATCTAAGAGAAAAGCTCTCAAAACTAGGGTAAAAACAGGGGTTAAATACCCCCCAAAATCGTCCAAAAACTGTGACCAAAATACCCCTTGCGCAGCCTGAAATCCGCAATTTTCGCTACAGGCAGCGCGTCGCACTCGGCCGAGTGACAAAAGTCGCTCGGCCGAGTGAGAAACCCTGTAAATTTCCAGTAAGTCTTGATCTTCAGGGGTCTTCACTTCGGGGGCGGCTCGGCCGAGTGAGTTGTCGTCACTCGGCCGATGGCTTCTTGGTACTCGGGCGGTCGGGATTATCCACTCGGCCGAGTGGGTCTTCTGAAGCTCAGGCAGCCGAAAAACAGTAAGTTGGCGATTTTTGAATGGCTTCGTCTGGGCGCCACTCGGGCGGACGAGATCTCGTCACTCGGCCGATGTGGTCTCCGTCACTCGGCCGAGTGCACGTATGAAACGTATCCGATCTGGTCGGCCAAGCGGTGTCTCGCTGGTCGGCCGAGTGACTCCTCCACTCGGCCGAGTGGGACACCAAAAATGCCCAATCAGCTTGTTTTGGCCTCCTCGTCGCTCCTACGATGTTCTTTCTTCTTCCGCTCCTCTCCAAAAGCAAAATACCCCTCGGGGAGGTCGTCGGTGACCCTCTGGGGTAAGCGCATCTTGAGATCACTCCAAATCACGCCAAATCACCTGAAATGCGATAAAAACAACAAATCGTGAAAAGCATCGCAATTTCGTCGATATATCGTGAAAAACATGATTTGGGCGATCTAAATGGCATGCAAACATGCGGGAAAAAAGTGTAAAATAAGGAGTGATCAGAGAGTTGGTATAAGAAACCAATAAGAGGAGCATGTGTCGGTTGTGATTTCGTTAAGGGTTTTGTAATCGATGATTTTGAATATCTTTTCTATAACCCAATGTCGCATCCGGCTAAGGTATGAAAACATCGGAAAGTATGGCGATAAAGCGCGTAAACAAAAGTGCTGAGAAGTAATCAAGTATAACGTCAATTTCATCTGGAAAATATGCACAAGTGCCATCTTGAGTCATGATACATCCTCTCGGATCGCATCACGAATAAGTCTTACTCAGATCATATTTAAATAAGTATGCCCACGTCTTCGATTAACACACTCAATTAGATTTTACGTAGAAATCGATGAAATACGTGATTATAACATGCATATAGGGCAAAAGACAACAAAATCAACGATCACATAGTCCTAACTACATCACAACCAGCACATGAAGGCACTTGCCATGCATGGAGAGAAGAAAACTAAGTTTCAATAGCAAATACATGATCAAAATTTCAAAATACATGCTAAATACGTGAAATACAAGGGATAAGTTGAGATTTCTGTCACCAAAACTCCTCAAAAAGCCTTGGAATTCCTTCTTCAAGAGCCTATGTCCTCTGTCTCCAAAGCCCCAGAAAATCTCACGAAAATACGCACAAGAGAGCCTCCAATCCGCAATTAATACGGCCAAAAACCCTAGAATATGCTTAAATAGATACATTACGGGTTTTAGGTGCTTAACGGGTTCAAACTCGCACCCAAAATTCAATTAAAACCCGAATTCACTGCCGTCGCTATCCTTAGCCGTTGGATCCTTGCGGGATCAAACGTGGAAGGGACACGTGTCCCTTGGATCCGACAAAATCGCCCGCTCCGCATCTCTTTTGAATCCGCTTCGGAGTTGTCGACAGCCGTTGGATTGTCATCGTACGGTTGATATTCGGCAGCATCGCCAACACTCTGAAGCATTTGATTTAGGCAGGAGCGCTTGGGATTGTGCCACGTGTCACAACAGGTTATCTCGATTCGCTTTTGATTTGGAGTGGACGATGGCCGCTGGATCTTGATCGTGTGGTCTGTGTGAGGCCACGTCGCCACGCTACGAGCGCCTGTTGGATGAAGCACGAACGAACGGGATTTTTCCACGTGGCAGTAGCTATACATGAGGATTTACGTATGAGCGTATTTCAGCCGTATTTTCGTATTTTCTTCATTTAAAATGTTATTCTGCATTTAAAAATTCATAGTAATTAGCACAGATCTCAGAAAAATACAAATAAATAGTCGTTGGAATCGTGAGATCGAGATCTTCATATGAAAAATATGAAAGAGCTGATATACTCAATAAAATTCCATTTTATACGTAGAATATGAGTATGCTCTAATTAATAAGGGTATTCAAAATAGGATCGTATTAGAGACCAAATAAGTACATTATATGCACAAAATGGGGCTAAATGAGGGGCTAAATATGTAATATTTACCATGAATCAACCGACGGCCGCTAGGTACAAAGAGGCAAATAGGAGGCAGCCAGACGTGTTAAACATGCAGCGTCATGTTATCGATCAGTTGGCAGTCAAATCTGCACCGAGGATGATGGAGGCCAAAGCTGAGTGCTTTCGACAACAAGGTATAATGTACATATATTTATTTTAATCGTATACATTCATTTAGTAAGTTTGGTTTTTCGTAGGCATAAACCTTCCGTGGAAGGAGGGTCGAGGTGGCACGAAAATTTCGACCTTGATTCCTGTAAACGGGCAGCGGGTCGTTATACAATGGAGCCACCAAGCTCCTATTAGCCTGTAGGTGGTAAAATTTAAATATTACCTTGCTGCCCAGGCTAAAAGGTTAGATTTCTTCAACCTTTGCCTGACATGGACGGATCAACGACACGAGTCCTTGGTCACCTGTTGGCGGGAGATCAACGTAAGTTAGCTATATTTTAATTTTAGGTTCTTAATTGGTATTTACTGATATAATGTGTTTATTATCTGCATAGCGGCATTTTGTCCTGGACCACAACCCGGAGGCCTGGAACTACTGCATGTATAAGATTTAGAACGAACTTGTCCAGTGGCGCAAGGAATTGAAAAAGAAGTACTGGCAACAGTTCCCTGAGGACTGGGAGCGGTACTGGCGTTTAGACAACCGTGCTGACCCGTGTGCGGTTCTTTGGATATTGTTTCCTGCGGGAGTCTCCTGAAAGGTAGATATATTTCATATTTTTGTCAACACATATTCTATATATGGTTTTCTGACATACTGTATTATTATATAGAAAATTTCCATAACGGCCGCCGCCAATCGCAGTGCGCCTTGAGGCTATGAGCATCATGGCGGCTCGAAGAGTTTCAGCCAGATTGGGTACGAGTTGGCACTTCAGGTAAAATGTTTTAATTAAATTTTGAAACAAAAATTTACGTTATGATAGAATGTGTCTAAATTTTTCCTTTTTGATTGTACGGTCGCGCGGGTATTAAGTCTTTGGTGGAGCATACACTTACTAAGGCTCACCCAAAGTACAATGATCCTGATAAGTTGGCAAAGAATCAGACGCTGGCAGTTAGTACAATATTACGTTTACATTATATTATGCAGTTTTATTGCAGGGAGTATATAAATATTTTTCTTTTCTATTCAGGAGGCCGTCCACAATGCTGTCGATGTGGTGAGGTCACAGTCCCAGGCAGGCTCGAGTTCCACGTGGTCTCTCACTAGGGTTGACGAGGACTCTATCATTGTAGGGACACTGGGAGGGAGGAGGAAGAACTGGTACGGATGTAAGGCGTGGAGAAGCACGACTACGAGGACTCGGCCAGTTCTTCTTCATATCAGGAGAGTGTCATACAGCCTCACCCGTACACCGAGATTCCGAGCATGGCTCAGGTTGAGGTGACCTTGACACGGGTCGTGGAGGATATGAGGAATCTAAAGAAGGAGAATGCCTTGTTTCGGTCTTGTATGGGCCTTAATCCAGCAGAGATGAAGGTTATCTGTCGTATGAGAGCGGTGCATGTAATAATTTCTTGTATCAATTCCTTTTATATATGATATGTGAGATATATGTGTTTATGTGTATGCGTCCGTGTTAGTCATTAGGTTAATGATACATAACACTAGCATGATAAAGAACAATCCTAACAAATTTTAGGGTTATAAGTGATATTTGGATTTAGATTATAAGTCGCTGAGTATGAATTATTTTATCTCCCCGTACAATTTCTCAAGAGGGCAATTCAAATGTGATTTTTAGTTTAAATTGAATTATACGCAAATTTAATACTATATGGTTTCTCAAGAGGGCAATTCAAATGTGATTTTTAGTTTAAATTGAATTATACGCAAATTATACGCAATTCAAATGTGATTTTTAGTTTAAATTGAATTATACGCAAATTTAATACTATATGGTTTATGGTTATATGTGAGATATATATATGTATATATTATATAGATGATATGTGTGTGTGTGTGTGTGTGTGTGTGTGTGTGTGTAGAAGAGGGAGGGAGTGAGTAAAGATAGATAATGCCCTATATATCTTAATCTTAATTATTCCAAACACATCAAAGTTTGGATATAATTAAGTTGTTGAATGATATCATACGTGAAGTCCATGGGGAGATAAACGGATTCATACTCAAAGAGCGTCTATCCTTCGATCGCAGTACTGCTGTTCTCTGTAGTGCAGTGTTGATCCAACAAAGTAATCAACAAATATACAATACAACAAAAAGCTAGATCAAAATTAGATATCTGTGCATGCATTACGTAAGATATATTGGTTAAAGACTAAACTAGGATACAAATCAGAACTGGGCTTGTTGGGTATGATATTAGTCAAGACAGTTGTACGAAGCATAAAGCTACGACAACAACTACTGATTCCAAGCCTAACCCCTAATGACAAGTTACTACGACTACTACTCTCAGCCTATATTACCTCACCTCCACCATACTTATCACCATCGCGACTTGGCAATGCCAGTCACTCACCTCTCCCTCATTGCGGCTGCCACTGAGGTGGTGATAGGCGAAGTACTAGAGAAGCAGAGGAAAGGAGTGAAAAGGAGCTCTCTCACCAACCCCAACATGGACAATGATGATTCCGAGGTGGGCATTGAAATTCGGTCCCCTGTCATGAGCAAGAAAAGGGTCAGGTAGTAATAAAAACTTTGCAGAGATATTGCAACGATGGGTTGGATCAGAAGGAAACAGTGTGCAGTAGGGTTTCGATTGTAGGTGTAGTAGAAATAACTTTGGGGTCGAAAACAGCTAGTAGTTGGATGAGGTGGACTGGGAGTAGTAGTGTAGTGGTTGCTGAACTACTAATGGTTTCTCCACAAGATGATGGTGTAATGCAGGGGGAGCCTTAGGGTTAAGGTTAGAGTAATCCATGGATACTATGTCGATAAAAGAATGAGTGTGTTATGGGTTTTCATGGAAGATGTAGCCTGAGGAAGAACCAGGCAACACGTATGTCATCTCGAGTCTCACATCATCGCATCAGGTACCGTAACTAAGGTTATAACCCATCAACACATCAACACTTGCGTCTTCGGCCATCCTACAGATCGACGTCATGAAACTATCTTGATTAACATACCGATATCATTGATGCTACAGCCGAGAAAGACAAAACTGTGTCGACTTTGGTAGACATGGGTTTACTTGATGAGGAGGCATATGCAGCCATCGGTAGGTGAAGTATGTTGCGCAAAATTGAATGCCTTCCTCCTTCAATTTTTGCATAACATACTGCACCTACCGATGGCTACAGATGCCTCCTCAGTAAGAAAACCCATGTCTACCAAAGTTGATACGATTTTGTCCTTCTCGGCTGCAGCATCAGCGATACTCGTATGTTAATCAAGACAGTTTCATGACATCGATCTGTAGGATGGCCTAGGACGCAAGTGTTGATGTGTTGATCGGCTAAAACCTTAGTCACGATACCTGATGCGATGATGCGAGACCCGAGACGAGATACGTGCTACCTAGTTCTTCTTCGGGCTACATCTTCCTTGAAAACCAATAACGCACTCATTCTTTTGCCGGCATAGTATCCATGGATTACTGTAACTTTAGCCCTAAGGCTACACCTTCATCCTCACATCGTCAGGTTGAGGACCCTTTAGTACTTCAACAACCACTTCACTACTACCATGTCACGCACCGCCCACCCCCTTCACCTACTAGATGTTTTCGACCCCAAAGTTATTGCTACTACACCTACAACCACAACTGTACTCCATACTGTTTTCTTCTGATCCAACACATCCTCGCAATATCTCTGCAAAGTTCTTATTACTATCCAACCCTTTTCTTGCTCATGACAGGGGATCGAATTTCAACGCTCACCTCGGAATCATTATTGTCCATGCTGGGGTTGGTGAGAGAGCTCCTCTTCACTCTTTGCCTATGCTCCTCTAGTACTTCACCGATCAGCACCTCAGTAATGGTCGCAATGAGGGAGAGGTGAGTGACTGACATTGCCAAGTCAGATGGTGATTAGTATGGTTGAGGTGAGGTAATAGAGGCTAAGAGTAGTAGTCGTAGTAACCTGGCATCAGGGGGTTGGGCTTGGTATCAATAGTTGTTGCCGTAGATTTATGCTTCGTACAACTGTCTTGACTAATATCATACCCAACAAGCCCGGTTATGATTTGTATCCCAGTGTAGTCTTTAACCAATATATCTTAATTAATGCATGCACGAGTATCTAATTTTGATCTAGTTTTTGGTTGTATTCTAGATTTGTTTATTACTTTGTTGGATCACCACTGCACTATATAGAATAACAGTGCTACGACCGAAGGATAGCCGCTCTTTGAGTATGACTTAGTTTATCTGTTCATGGACTTCAAGTATGATACCATTTTACAACTTAATTATGTCCAAGCTTATATATGTTTGGATTAATTAAGATTAAGATATATATATATATATATATATATATATATATATATATATATATATATATATATATATATATATATATATATATATATATATGACATTATCTATCATTACTCACCCCCCTCGCCTCCCACACACACATATATCATATATATATATATATCATATATATATATAGAGTGATCTTCGGTTGCGAAAAAAGGGGTTTTCGACGGTGCGAAAACATTTTTTTTATTTTTTTGAAATTTTTTTTTTCAAAAATTTTTTTTTTGATGTTTAATCCATACAAATATATACCCCAGGGAAAATAATGGGTGAACTCGTTGGGCATTAGAGCACCCATCCACCCGTTAAAAATTTAACGGTCTCAAAACGTGCGAATTTGATGAAATGCCTTGCTCGAAGGCCAAATGACATTATTTCTCAACGATTATTTTTTAAGGGGGGTATAACAACATATAATAAGGGTGGAAAAAAGAATTTTTGAAAAAAAAATTTCAAAAAAAACTATACACATTTTCGCACGGTGCGAAATGTTCTTATTTGAAAATTTTCCATATATATATATATATATATATCTCTCTCTCTCTCTCTCTCTCTCTCTCTCTCTCTCTCTCTCTCACTAGTCATAACCCGTGCCCGCAGACACGGTTCATTTAAGATTTCCCCCGCGAAATCTTTGTTTCCTAAAAAATTATTTCCATAGACAAAATTTAAAAGAACAACAATTTAGCATAAAAATATTTAGCTGCACAGATGCCTTTGACGTGGGCGTCTGTGATGCGGAACAACAAATTCGACACGGGTGCTTCGACACTGAACAACAAATTCGA
The DNA here is from genome assembly GCA_030789695.1 of Scilla litardierei. NCBI lineage: Eukaryota > Viridiplantae > Streptophyta > Magnoliopsida > Asparagales > Asparagaceae > Scilla > Scilla litardierei. Next base: position 83,042,281 of record CM061141.1, on the reverse strand, counting down.
TGCAGACGCCATAGGCGTGGAACAACAAATTCGGGGCGGGCTCCTTCGGTGCGGAACAACAAATTAACGTAGAACAACAAATTTGACGCGGGCACCTTCGGTGCGGAACAACAAATTAGCGTAAAAAACAACATCGAGTATTCTCCTAGCATGGTTAAGAGTTTATAGGTCATGGATCCGTCGGGATTTGGTCATTAACGGCACAAATGTGATCTCACATTAAAAGGAGTTCAAAAATGTCCCCCCTCACTTCTATGGCCTAGCTAGAAAACTAAGAGGGTGTCATCCTTGCTTATTTTACCTTGTATTTGTTCTGATGAGTTCAAATAATCAATTTAGTTGTTCTTGAAAACAAGATGGTAAGTGCAGGAATTCATAGGAGCACTTTTCTCTAATTGATTGGGCATCACAAGAGAGAGAGAGAGAGAGAGAGAGAGAGAGAGAGAGAGAGAGAGCGAGAGAGAGAGAGCGAGAGAGGGGGAGGGAGAGAGAGCGGGAGAGAGAGATGCGCTTCATTGCCAATACTGTGGTAGACTTGCAGATAACTCTTGGTGAGTGTTGTGATGTACTAAGATTTTGGCTGCTCATTGGTGATATCGGGATTTCTTTTTTCTTTCCTTTTCTTCATGAATATCTGTTATAGCAAGGAGCCTTACTATAGAGGTTGAGCCTTTTCCTATATTTTGATAATAAAATTCATTTCTCCCATTCCAAAAGATGTTGTAGTTGCTATATTTATATGCAAATCGAGTTTATATATACGCTTCAATCGATGGCTTGAAAACAAATGGCTAAAAAAGGATTTGATCTCTTCTAAATTGACTGTAGCCGATTGCCTAGCTTCGTGCTACATCTGAGAGATCTTTAAAAAAATATGAAGCCCTCACATGATTTGCTCCCCCCCACACACCCCCAAATACTTATAATAATAACTTTCATATTATACTGTCTAAATAATTTATGTGATTGGAGTTGGAGGAGTTGTAGCCAAGAAATATTTTCACAACGCGAGTACAAAAATGAACACATGAACAAAAAAATTTCACTGCCGGGGTAAAATCCAACATATGTGGAAGCATTTCCCATCTCAAAATTTTTCACTTTGTATGAAATTATAATATAGTCGTGTCATGCTTCCTCCTCTTCTTCGCGAAAAAAAATGAGCCTGGGATGTGCTACCTCCTATTCTGCATGAGAAAAAAAAGATCCGTGAGATAGCCGTGAACAAAAAAAATTCATGAGCCATTGGATGATGGTAAAAGAGGATTATGAGCCAAAAAATTTAAATAAAGTTTAAAGAGCAAAAAAATAGTTTTACATTATATTCAAAGTGCTCAAATGAAGATCAAAGGTAAACATGGACCAACATGGAAAATATGTCGTAATCACACATATTTAGTAGTATCAAATGAATTACCTTACACCCATCATTCTTAGATGAAACATGAAAAACAATTTATGGGAAATGATAAAATTTCTAACCAATTTTAATAAATAACCAACAAAAATTAAGCATGTTAAGGAAAATGGGCCAAACTTTGAACCAAAAGAGGAAATTTTCAGATAAAAAACAATCTCTAATTCAGATTACCTTACACCCATCAATTCCAAACTGGAAAAACTTGATCCCCCTGGCCTTTAAGAACTCAAGATAGCTTCCAAGTATGGCTCTGGGCAAAGACACCAAATATAAATCACCGAATCCAACCAAAAATGTCCAAAAATTCAACGCAAAATGGAACGAATCTTGATGCTCTGTATGATGTTGAAGTTGGCAGTATCAGGAACCCCGAGCGAAATATACCATTGTCAACCATGGCAAAATTGCACAGATGAAAGAACAACCCTCATAATAGATATTTACATGATTTCATATTTTGTGAGAATTCTTAAGTTCAAATCAGAACAATAACAATGTTTGTTAAAAGAAGATAGTTATGGATTAAATGGGGAAGACGTGCAATTTTTTATATTAATGCAGTGATGCGGTGCGCTTTTATTTATTTACCAAACTTTATGCCCACCATCTCAAACTTACGCAAAATAGAGAAGCTATCAATTTCCTTCATTTTAATGATCCCAATGATCATCTATTTCTGGTTATTTTCGTTTCGTTTCAAAGTTAGATTCTGCAAGCTTCTAGTCAAATTTGCTTCATACACCACAACCTGCACTCAGATATGTCATGTTTAGGTTTAATGGAGTGACGACAATACAGAGAACCAAAATCGATTAGCATCACAAACCTGACATTCTGTTTGTACCTCACTGGATTAAGAATATGATTTTGCTTCTCAGGCCTACGAAAATGAGATGAATAGGGCATTTTAGAAGAAATAGATAAATTATGATCTACTAAATCCACTCTAAATTCTGATCTACTATACAAAACAACGCTAAAGAAATATAGAATAAAGAGATAAAAGTTCTCTACAAAGAGATATGGTCTACTATACAAAAAAACTCTAAAGAAATATAGAAGAAATAGATAAAAGATCTATACTGTAAAACCACTCTAAATCTAGCTCCTAAGCCTTTACAGATCAAAAAGCTGGGATCTTTTCTGTTATACTGCAAGATGTTAAATATTTATACAATGCAAGATGTTAAAGATCTAAATAATGGCATGGTTTTTGAGAGAGAATATCTATATTTTTAATGAAAAACTCGAATTCCCCCTTCTTATTTCGATGATCACTTCTCGCTTAATTCTGATTTTTATATTGTTTACATGTGAATTGGATTGTGAGAAATTTAATGATTTTAGGGTATTATGACTTTTTTCTCCACCAAACGATGAAAGCACACTGGTGTTTGACTTTTTCCCTTCTGTTTTTGCTCCTCTGGAAAAAAGCCGCAGCCTTCCAGTCGCTGCGAAAAGATCAGGGGGAGAGAGATTCACATCATGTCTTCGGCGGCCGCTGTCATCTCATGCCCAAGCACAGCTCCCCCATTGATAAAGTCAAGGAAAGGAGCGAGCTTTCATCACTGCAAAATCCATTTCGTCAGCGGAGGAGCCCTCAAGGGAGCGCCTTCAATCCATCTTCTTTTGATTGGAAAGCCATCAAATGAGTTCAGAAAGAATCCAAACTGCAATCATAACAGACCCTTTTCTCCAATCATGGAATGGCAAGACTGCAGGTGTTGAGATCCTCCAATCATGGAATCCCTTTTTGTTGTAGTGTGCATTGATCTTCAGTAAATTCCAGCTTGCCCATTAACACATGCTTGAATGCCTGAATCTTAAGAATCTATACAAATCCAATTCCAACGCAAATCCATTTCCAACGCAGATGCTTAGATTTGAATAGCTCCCGAAAAATATGAACATCGCAACAAAATCACTAAGTAATCATCTAATTGATTTCTTAGATCCGATCTCAAACAAAAATGCTAATTGAGAAAAATACCATTATCAACCATGGTAGTATCAGGAACCTCGATTGTGGTTGTGCTTGCTTACTCATCCTCATGCCTGGTTGTGGTGCTGACCTTGAGGATGCTAGTGGTGGTGTTCCCACTAGCAAGAAGAAGATGAGGCGGTAAAAGAAGGAGCAAAGCTTCCAGGAAGAGAAAGAAGAGATTTGGAGATTTTTTGGGGGAGTTGGAAAGGTCACACTTGGGCTGATGTTTTTGGGGAAGAGATACATGAGATTTCTGTTTCCAATGTTTTGGTGTTCCCCCAGCTCTTTTCCCCCGAAATTCAAACCAATTCAAAAGTTATCCCCAAAATTTTCTCAAAACATCATCTTAACCGTTCATTCTTCATGATCAAATCACAGTCACTCTTTATCCCAATCCACTTGTCCTAGTCAGCCTAGAATTCAAAAAGGTTGTAAAATCTAATATATATATCTATATAAGAGAATAATGGGTATTATACGCCATATGAGGCCTTGCCTCATATGCCCTCTCATAAAAAGGTGCCAAGTACACCCAGTACAAGCCCCACATGAGCTTGTACTTGGCACCTTTTTGTGAGAGGGCATATGAGACAAGGCCTCATATGGCGTATGATACCCATTATTCTATATATATATATATATATATATATATATATATATATACATACATACATACATATATACACACATATGTGTGTGTGTGTGTGAATCTTCATGTGAAAACATTTCGCACCGTGCGAAATGATTTTTATTTTTTATTATTTTTTCAAAAATTCTTTTTTCCACCTTCATTATATGTTTTTATACCCCCTCAAAAAATAATCGTTGAGAAATAATGTCATTTAGCCTTCGATCAAGTCATTTCAACAAATTCGCACGTTTTGAGACCGTTAAATTTGTAACGGGTAGATGGATGTTCTAAACCCCTAGGGTTCACCCATTATTTTTCCTAGGGTATATAATTGTATGGATAAAATATCAAAAAAATAATTTTTGAAAAAAAAAATCAAAAACAAGATAAAAATCTTTTCGCACGGTGCGAAAAGACCTTTTTCGCACTTGAAGAGAGAGAGAGAGAGAGAGAGAGAGATATATATATATATATATATATATATATATATATATATATATATATATATATATATATATATATATATATATATACTAGTCATTACCCGTGCCCATAGGGCACGGTTTATTTAATGGCTGAGTTTTTCTCCCCCACAAATTTCAAGTTCCCCCAAATTTCAAGTTTTCCCACAAAATTTTAAGTTCCCCCCCAAATTTAAGTTTTCCCCCAAAATTTAAGTCCCCCCAAAATTGTCATTACCACCTAGGACAAACTTGCCACGTAGGACAAAGTTTTGTCCTAGTAGGATAAGATTCAAAATCTTCATAGAAGTGGAAATAAAATGGCCGGAAGGGGAGAGAATAAAAAGTGTGGGTGTGTGTGTGTGGAGGGTCCATAGGCAAAAATACAAAATTCGGGGTTGTATGTGCAAAATTCCCCACCTCCTCTTTTATCCCTCAAAATCTCATTTCTTAGATTTTCTCTTATTCAATTTCCCTGTTTTATATAATAGATATCCAAATTCTCTTATCCAATTTCTCATGTCCAAATTCTCTTATCAATTTCTCTTGATAACATCCGTCTTTTATATAATAGATATCTCTTCTCCAATTTCTCTTGTCCAATTTCTCTTATCCAATTTCTCTTGATAACATCTCTCGTTTGTAATATAGATATCTCTTATCCAATTTCTCTTGATAACATCACTCTTATCCAATTTCTATTGTCCAATATCTCTTATTCAATTTCTCTTGATAACATCCCTCTTTTATAATATAGATATCTCTTATCCAATTTATCTTGTCCAATATCTCTAATCCAATTTCTCTTGATAACATCCCTCTTTTATAATATAGATATCTCTTATCCAATTTCTCATGTCCAATATCTCTTATCCAATATCTCTTGATAACATCCCTCTTTTAAAATATAGATATCTCTTATCCAATTTCTCTTTTCCAATATCTCTTATCCAATTTCTCTTGATAACATCCCTCTTTTATAATATAGATATCTCTTATCCAATTTCTCTTGCTAACATCCCTCTCTTATAATATAGATATCTCTTATCCAATTTCTCTTATCCAATTTCTCTTGATAACATCCCTCTTTTATAATATAGATATCTCTTATCCAATTTCTCTTTTCCAATATCTCTTATCCAATTTCTCTTGATAACATCCCTCTTTTATAATATAGATATCTCTTATCCAATTTCTCTTTTCCAATATCTCTTATCCAATTTCTCTTGATAACATCCCTCTTTTATAATATAGATATCTCTTATCCAATTTCTCATGTCCAATATCTCTTATCCAATTTCTCTTGGTAACATCACTCTTTTATATTATAGATATCTGTTTCAGAGTGTTTTCTCACTACAAAAGCGTTGACCGTGGATAACCCGATCAACGTGGTCAAGGGGCCCGCTTGGGTCCCTCGGGTATGTCTAGTCGGTGCAGACGAGGCACGAGTCGGAGTTGCGGACGACGTGGAGCGTGTCGGCCGGGCCGAATCGGGATCCTCGGTCGCAAGGGGGGGCGAGGGGAAGCCTCGACCCGAGTTGAGACGCTCGGCCTCGGACAGTCGGACGACGAGGGGTAGCCTCGATCGTCCCGCTGGTTACATGGCCGGTCGCGGGGCGGAGGGGAAGCCTCGGCCCGGTGTGAAACGCTCGGCCTCGGACGGTCGTGCTCGGCCTCGGTCGGGCGGGCGACGAGGAGCGGCCTCGGTCGTCTCGTTTGATGCGTGGCCGGCGAGGGGCGGAGGGGAAGCCTCGGCCCGTGTATCTGATATCCTCCTGCGTAGACGAGAACACTCGTCAGGGGGGCCGGACCTTGGTTCCGGCCAAATCCCCTCCGATGCCTAAGTCAGACAGTGATCTGAGAGAGGAGGCCCGGCGAAGACGGTTCGACTCGAGAGGAGATCTGAACGGTGTCTCACGGCGCGAACGGGGGAGGAAGGAGATGAAATGGGGGAACTAGGTCGTTGATGGAGTACCTTAGGTTTTAGATACCTGAGATGCGGTCTCCTCTGCACTCGTCCTTCTAACCCTTTTTATAGACCTCCCACCGTGATTGCCCCCGACCCACGTCACTCGTCCGCCCTCGATCGTGCCCCCCCAATCTGCCCCCCATCCCCGCTCCCTGCGCCACGCCAGCACCTCCCCATAACAACCATTAAGTGGTAACGGGATCGGGGGAACGGTTATCGCTGGAGTGGGTGAGTGACTCGTGCATTATCGGGGCCGGGTCGGATCGATATTTGGGGGCCCTCTATGGGGCTTTGCCGGGCGGGCCTGATCACGCAGATGGGCTTCCGATCGGCGGTCGGGCATCCAGGCTCGTATCTTTCGGGCTTCGTTCGGTGGGCTGTGCTTTTGGGCCTATGTTGTTGGGCCTTTGCAAAATAGGCGTATCAATTGCCCCCATCGGTGGGGCCGATCGGCCCTGGCCGGTTCGGTTCGACCGATGTGACTCCTGGGGTTCCAAGTGGTGCGTCAGTCGAGGCGTGGTTATAAATGAAGGTTATGATGAGGCGGATCGATTGGACTTCCTTTGGCGCCGATCTCGAAACGCCACCGGTTCTCTGAGGCTTGCCACGCGTTCCTGTCAGGCGTTTCGAATTCGCCCCTGAGTCTGGTATATAAGAACCCCGGCCGTGTGGATCCCAACTTCTTCCTTGCTCTTCCCTTTGTCCTCACTTTCCGCAACTTGGAGTCTCCTATCGCCTTCGTTTCCTTGTCTTCTCCAAATTAACAAAATGGTAACTCCTTTCTTATTTTCATATTATGGCTGCTCTTAGGATAGGTGGTTCCGGCCAAGGGGCGAGGGACCCTCCTGAGTCGAGGCGGGGCGGGCCCCGGCTTGTGGGATCAGGTTCCTCCTCTGGGAGTCGTTCCTTTCGAGATAAGGGGAAGGGGAAGCTCTTCCCAGACTACGCCGGCGATGATGTGGCGTCGACTGCCATGCGGCTTAATGTACCCCCGGTTATCCTCCGAACGCCGTCGGGGACTCCTCCTTCAGTGGTCACGGAGATCCGGGAGAGGTATCTCTGCTACCCGTACGATGTTCGAGTTCCGTTCATCGACGAGCGGATCTGCCTTCCGAGGAGCAATGAGGTCGACGTCTACGTCGAGATGTTCCGCCTGGGTCTTCGTTTCCCGCTCAATCCCTTCCTCATCCAGGTCATGGAGTATCTCATGGTGCCCCTTTGCCAGTTCACCCCCTGTTCGATTGCGGTACTGACGGGCTTCGTGATGCTCTGCTGTACCCGTGGTCTGGAGCCGTCTCTCCCCCTTCTCTTTTACTTTTATCGGATCCAGACGGTCGGCCCCGGGTCATGGTTGCAACTCTGAGCCCGCTCGAGGAGGGAATGCCTGATCGGGCTACCCCGGTGGTCAGGGGATTGGAGTTCGGATTATGTCTTCGTGGTCTTCCTGGAGGGTGCTCAAATTCTGACAGGCTGGGGCGGGTCGGTCCGGCCCGACTCAACGCTAGCCCTTTCTGAGGCGGATCTGGCGGCCGCCGCGCTGCTGTCGACCCTCCCCTTGGAGGCGAAATCCATCTGGTCTTTGTTGGACGACCTACTCTTGAAGGCCGTCTTGTGGTCTCCGGGTAGGTCGCTTTTTCAGTCCTGGGTTGCCCCGCAGCTTACCCTGATTTCGGTTTCCCTTGCAGGAATGGCTGGTCGTGAGTTCACCCGCGATGTTGATGAGCTGATCCATCGTGGAGCCGCTCGGAGCCGGGGTAGTACCTCTGGAAGGGCGCCTCGACGGACCGTTGAGGAGGAGGTGCGCCGAGCCGAGCCTTCTGTGGGCAAGGTGGTGGCCACACCTCCCGCCTCTTCTTCTGGCGATCCCCTTTCCAGGGGGGTCGCAAGGGCCGGATCTGCCTCGCCAGCCCAAGAGGCGGGGGGTAACAACGGGTCCAGTGCAGTCCCTCCTGCCCTTGGCGTGCCCCCTCTTGTTCCCTAGGGTGGGGATGGTGCGAGGCGGAAGTGCTCCCCTTCGGTGCCCGCGGAGCCTCACGGAGGGAAGAAGAGGAAGGAGGATGTGGATCCCTCCAGTCCGGCGTGTTCCGTGCTTCCTGCAGCGACCACCGGGGATCTTCCGGTGGCCCTGACAACCACCCCCGTCGCAACGTCTCCGCCTCCGCTGCCGGGAATCGGAACCCTGTTGGCGGGCAGCTCGGCTTCCCTCGAGGTCACCCCTGGGGACTCGGTGTTTGTCGACCGAGCCCTGGCCCAGCGGATGGCCGAGGGCTCCGTCCTCCCCCGGGACCGCAGTCTCCTCGAGAGGATTCCCGCCGACAAGATGTCGGACTCCTTGGTCTGGATCCTTCAATAGGTTCGGCTATCTTGCTGTCCTTTCCTTCCCTTCACTCTCTTCTTAGCCCATGTCTCGTCTTCCAGGGTTAAACGCTCGCTGTGGAGTTGCAGTGCCGAGCCGTCTGCTTGAGGGAGCTGGAGGAGTCCTCCGTGAGGGCCCACGAGCGGGCCGGGGCAGCGGAGGTAGCTATGACGGAGGCCCAGATGGAGTCTCGGCATCTCAAGCTCAGTGTGGCCGAGCTGGAGGGACGAGTGGGTGACCTCCAGGGAAAGTTGGAGGACGCTCGGCAGTCGACTGGGGAAGCGGCGGGGTCGTTCCGCCTGGAGAGGGAGGAGCTTCAGAGGGAACTGTCGGATCGACGTCAGGTGGCGCGGCTTGCGGAGGAGGTGGAGAGGGGTGTCGTCGGGACCCTGGGGGAGAAGATCTTCGAGGTTCTCAGGGAGGCCTTCGGTACGTATGAAGACCTCATCACCCCTCGGATTGTCGAAGTCGTCCAGTCTTCCTTTCGGGATTGTGCGGAGCGCGTTCGGCAAGCCGCTCCTCCGGTCGATCCCTCTCGCTCTGAGCAGGGGGAGGCGCCTGGCGACGCGTCCTCCCGATCTCGGGCTCCTTAAGTCCTCCTTTCCCGGCCTGCCACCCTTGTTTCTTTCCTCAAATTTTTTAGCATCCGCTTCGCTTTGGGCCAGTCTACTTGAAATGGATCCCTGCCCCTGCTATCTCCTTCGGCTTCGCTACCGGCTCCCTGCTTCAGAGCCAATAATTGCTGGTTGCATGGATGTTCGCTTAGGCCGGCAACTTTGGGTCCCTAGCCAACAAGTTTCGCTCTGTCGGTGTCGCCCTAGTTTCTGTAGGTGACGAACTTTGTTGTCCGTCGAGAGCGGATTATTTGTAGAGAGGTTTCTTCGCTTCGATTCCCTGTAAATAAGACACACTTTTGTACCTTGGTTAACTGTTATAAACGAAATTGACTTACTCGGACTTCTCGCGTATTTTGCTTTGCTGCCTCGTCCTCGGCCCAGGACTGGTTGACGCCCGAGCTGGCTGGGGGAATTGCCTCCAGATTCACGAGCGATGGAGTCGGCCGGCGAGGGTGAAGTTCCTCGGCTTAGGACCGGTCGGCGTCCGCGCTGGCTGGGGGAATTGCCCCCAGACTTACGAGCGCAGGAGTCGATCGGCGAGGGCAAAGCTCCTCGGCTTAGGACCGGTCGGCGTCCGCGCTGGCTGGGGGAATTGCCCCCAGACTTATGAGCGCATGAGTCGGTCGGCGAGGGCAAAGCTCCTCGGCTTAGGACCGGTCGACGTCCGCGCTGGTTGGGGGAATTGCCCCCAGACTTACGAGCGCAGGAGTCGGTCGGCGAGGGCAAAGCTCCTCGGCTTAGGACCGGTCGGCGTCCGCGCTGGATGGGGGAATTGCCCCCAGACTTATGAGCGCAGGAGTTGGTCGGCGAGGGCGAAGCTCCTCGGCTTAGGATCGGTCGGCGTCCGCGCTTGCCCCCAGACTTATGTGCTAAGGAGTTGGTCGGCGAGGGCGAAGCTCCTCGGCTTAGGACCGGTCGGCGTCCGCGCTGGCTGGGGGAATTGTCTCCAGACTTATGAGCGCAGGAGTTGGTCAGCGAGGACGAAGCTCCCCCTCCCCCTCCAGTGAGGTGGCGGTCTTCATTCTTTTGTACCCTTAGCGAAATGTTGATTCCGTCGAAGATTAAGGAAAGACAAAAGGGAATGCAATTGTACTCTTAAGGGTCCTGTCGGACTAGTACATTTGGAGGAAAGGAAAAGGAAATAAAGCTAGACAGAGGGATGTAAACCTAGATAATCCCCTCAGACTAGGCTACGACTGGGGGGAGGGACCTCGCCCGCTCACTCTATGATGCGGAGGGATCCTTGGACGGTGTTGATCTTCTTCCCCTTATTCGGCTGCATGGAGGTCCCTTCTCCGTGGGCCGGCTCGTCGGCTAAACTCCTGGCGTGCCCCCGGCTCATCCGCTTCTCAATGTCCTTCTTTAAGTGCCAGCAGTCTTCAGTGTCGTGGCCATTGTCCTTGTGGTACTTGCAGTACTTCTCCCCATTCTTCCCACCTCTTTTTGCCTTCGGTGGGGGGCGATCGGCGCGCTCTTCCTTCTGTACTTGAGCGAGGACGGCGTCTGGGGTGGCGTCCCTCGTACCCTCTCCCCGCTGCCTGTTTCTCGGCCTCTTCTCGGTCCGGTACCCTTCGGGGCTGCCTCGTTCGCTGTCGCCGCGCTTGGTCCCTCAAGTGGCCTTTCCTGCCTCAATGGCCAAGGTCTCCTCGGTCAACATGAAGCGCTCGGCCCTCGCCATGATCCCTGGGAGGTCCTTCGGGGGATCGTTGTGCAGAGATTTCTTAAGGCCTCTATGGCGTAGCCCTTTCTTAAGGGTCGTTTAGACAACAAGGTCAGGAGGGCTGTTCACGTTCAGCCTTTCCGCGTTGAAGCGGCGCATGAACTGTCGGAGCGGCTCGGCTGGGCCCTGCACTATGTTAAACAGATGTTCAGCATCAGGCTTTACCTGTCTCCCTGCCATGAACTGTTTGCAGAACAGCTGGGTGAGTTCCTCGAAGCTGTCGATGGAGCGGCTGGGTAGGCTGCGGTACCAGGTCCTCGCCGCTCCCCTGAGAGTCGAATAGAAGCCCCGGCAGAGCAGGTCATCGTCGGCTCCTTGGAAGGACATGTCCCCCTCGTAGTCCATCACGTGGTTTCCCGGGTCTCCTATCCCGTCATACTTCCCCAACGCCGGGATCTTGAATCGAGAGGGGACCCGCGCATCGGTTATTCTCCGTGATAGGGGGCACCGGTCTCCGTGGATGCCCCCAGGGGTTCGACACCCGCCTACCTCTGGTTCGTTCGGTGGTGAAGGGGGCACAGGCGCCGGCGGGGCTGGCTCCACGGCCCTCGCCACACTGGGGGTCGGGCTGACCCGGCGTTCCCGGCTCCTCCGACGGGAGCTCCCGCTCCGCCGCGATCGGTCTCTCGAGTGGTGTCGATTGCTTCTCCTGCGGTGGGGTGATCGTGGTCGACGAGACGACGCGGTCACCGATTCGTCCCCCGTGCCTTCAGTTTCTCTTCGGCTCCTTTCACGATGAGGGGAGGAGGCGCGTGATCTCGCCTGACGGGAGCCAGACAACGTGAACCGACGCTCCGTGTTCGGTCTTTGGTTCCCGTGGTCATCTACCACAGCGGATCGTAAGAGCGGGGGACCCCCCGCCCAACGATGGTCATCGCCCAACGCGCCTCCGTTAGCTGGCGCAGTGCCGACGAGCTGCTGTACTGCCGCGACCAACGTCTGGATGTTTGTGTTGGTCTCCTGGTCCAGGGCACGGAGTTGTCCCTGTGTGGCCAGTTCCGACCCGCCAATCTCTTCGGTTGAGGGGGCGGGGTGATTGCGGACGGGCGTGTCTTCAAGGTTGCCGTTGGATGCGCCATTCCCCTCCTCCGGGAAGGGGGGCATGCGTCTCTTTCCATTGCTGGCTCGTGCCATTGCAGGTGCGGTTTGTTTCTTCGTGGGACAGTTCGGTTCCCACAGACGGCGCCAGATGTTTCAGAGTGTTTTCTCACTACAAAAGCGTTGATCGTGGATAACCCGGTCAACGTGGTCAAGGGGCCCGCTTGGGTCCCTCGGGTATGTCGAGTCGGTGCAGACGAGGCACGATTCGGAGTTGCGGACGACGTGGAGCGCGTCGGCCGGGCCGAATCGGGATCCTTGGTCGCAAGGGGGGGCGAGGGGAAGCCTCGACCCGAGTTGAGATGCTCGGCCTCGGACGATCGGACGACGAGGGGTAGCCTCGATCGTCCCGCTGGTTACGTGGCCGGTCGTGGGTCGGAGGGGAAGCCTCGGCCCGGTGTGAAACGCTCAGCCTCGGACGGTCGTGCTCGGCCTCGATCGGGCGGGCGACAAGGAGCGGCCTCGGTCGTCTCGCTTGATGCATGGCCGGCGAGGGGCGGAGGGGAAGCCTCGGCCCGTGTATCTGATATCCTCCTGCGTAGACGAGAACACTCGTCAAGGGGGCCGGACCTTGGTTCCGGCCAAATCCCCTCCGATGCCTAAGTCAGACAGTGATCTGAGAGAGGAGGCCCGGCGGAGACGGTTCGACTCGAGAGGAGATCTGAACGGCGTCTCACGGCGCGAGCGGGGGAGGAAGGAGATGAAATGGGGGAACTAGGTCGTTGATGGAGTACCTTAGGTTTTAGATACCTGAGATGCGGTCTCCTCTCCAGTCGTCCTTCTAACCCTTTTTATAGACCTCCCGCCGTGATTGCCCCCGACCCACGTCGCTCGTCCGCCCTCGATCGTGCCCCCCCAATCCGGCCCCCCTGTCGCCGCACCCTGCGCCATGCCAGCACCTCCCCATAACAGCCATTAAGTGGTAACGGGATCGGGGGAACGGTTATCGCCTGAGTGGGTGAGTGACTCGTGCATTATCGGGGCCGGGTCGGATCGATATTTGGGGGCCCTCTATGGGGCTTTGCCGGGCAGGCCTGATCGCGTAGATGGGCTTCCGATCGGCGGTCGGGCATCCAGGCTCGTATCTTTCGGGCTTCGTTCGGTGGGCTGTGCTTTTGGGCCTATGTTGTTGGGCCTTCGCAAAATAGAAGTATCAATATCTCTTATCCAATTTCTCTTTTCTAATATCTCTTATCCAATTTCTCTTGATAACATCCCTCTTTTATAATATAGATATCTCTTATCCAATTTCTCCTGTCCAATATCTCTTATCCAATTTCTCTTGATAACATCCCTCTTTTATAATATAGATATCTCTTATCCAATTTCTCTTGTCCAATATCTCTAGCCAATTTCTCTTGATAGCATCCCTCTTTTATAATATAGATATCTCTTATCCAATTTCTCTTTTCCAATATCTCTTATCCAATTTCTCTTGATAACATCCCTCTTTTATAATATAGATATCTCTTATCCAATTTCTCTTTTCCAATATCTCTTATCCAATTTCTCTTGATAACATCCCTCTTTTATAATATAGATATCTCTTATCCAATTTCTCTTGTCCAATATCTCTTATCCAATTTCTCTTGATAACATCCCTCTTTTATAATATAGATATCTCTTATCCAATTTCTCTTTTCCAATATCTCTTATCCAATTTCTCTTGATAACATCCCTCTTTTATAATATAGATATCTCTAATCCAATTTCTCTTGATAACAACCCTCTCTTATAATATAGATATCTCTTATCCAATTTCTCTTGTCTAATATCTCTTATCCAATTTCTCTTGAAAACATCCCTCTTTTATAATATAGATATCTCTTATCCAATTTCTCTTTTCCAATATCTCTTATCCAATTTCTCTTGATAACATCCCTATTTAATAATATAGATATCTCTTATCCAATTTCTCTTTTCCAATATCTCTTATCCAATTTCTCTTGATAACATCCCTCTTTTATAATATAGATATCTCTTATCCAATTTCTCATGTCCAATATCTCTTATCCAATTTCTTTTGATAACATCACTCTTTTATATTATAGATATCTCTTATCCAATTTCTCGTTTCTAATATCTCTTATCCAATTTCTCTTGATAACATCCCTCTTTTATAATATAGATATCTCTTTTCCAATATCTCTTGTCCAATATCACTTATCCAATTTCTCTTGATAACATCACTCTTTTATAATATAGATATCTCTTATCCAATTTCTCTTTTCCAATATCTCATATCCAATTTCTCTTGATAACATCCCTCTTTTATATTATAGATATCTCTTATCCAATTTCTCTTGATAACAACCCTCTCTTATAATATAGATATCTCTTATCCAATTTCTCTTGTCCAATATCTCTTATCCAATTTCTCTTGATAACATCCCTCTTTTATAATATAGATATCTCTGATCCAATTTCTCTTGTCCAATATCTTTTATCCAATTTCTCTTAATAACATCCCTCTTTTATAATATAGATATCTATTATCCAATTTCTCTTTTCCAATATCTCTTATCTAATTTCTCTTGATAACATCCCTCTTTTATAATATAGAGATCTCTTATCCAATTTCTATTTTCCAATATATCTTACCCAATTTCTCTTGATAACAACCCTCTTTTATAATATAGATATCTCTTATCCAATTTCTCTTTTACAATATCTCTTATTCAATTTCTCTTAATAACGCCCCTCTTTTATAATATAGATATCTCTTATCCAATTTCTCTTCATAACAACCCTCTCTTATAATATAGATATCTCTAATCCAATTTCTCTTGTCCAATATCTCTTATCCAATTTCTCTTGATAACATCCCTCTTTTATAATATATATATCTCTTATCCAATTTCTCTTTTCCAATATCTCTTATCCAATTTCACTTTTCCAATATCTCTTATCCAATTTCTCTTGATAACATCCCCCTTTTTTAATATAAATATCTCTTATCCAATTTCTCTTTTCCAATATCTCTTATCCAATTTCTCTTGATAACATCCCTCTTTTATAATATAGATATCTCTTATCCAATTTCTCTTGATAACATCCCTCTTTTATAATATAGATATCTCTTATACAATTTCTCTTTTCCAATATCTCTTATACAATTTCTCTTGATAACATCCCTCTTTTATAATATAGATATCTCATATCCAATTTCTCTTTTCCAATATCTCTTATCCAATTTCTCTTGATAACATCCCTCTTTTATAATATAGATATCTCTTATCCAATTTCTCTTGTCCAATATCTCTTATCCAATTTCTCTTGATAACATCCCTCTTTTATAATATAGATATCTCTTATCCAATTTCTCTTTTCCAAAATCTCTTATCCAATTTCTCTTGATAACATCCCTCTTTTATAATATAGATATCTCTTATCCAATTTCTCTTGATAACAACCATCTCTTATAATATAGATATCTCTTATCCAATTTCTCTTGTCCAATATCTCTTATCCAATTTCTCTTGATAACATCCCTCTTTTATAATATAGATATCTCTTATCCAATTTCTCTTTTCCAATATCTCTTATCCAATTTCTCTTGATAACATCCCCTTTTATAATATAGATATCTCTTATCCAATTTCTCTTTTCCAATATCTCTTATCCAATTTCTCTTGATAACATTCCTCTTTTATAATATAGATATCTCTTATCCAATTTCGCATGTCCAATATTTCTTATCCAATTTCTTTTGATAACATCACTCTTTTATATTACAGATATCTCTTATCCAATTTCTCTTTTCTAATATCTCTTATCCAATTTTTCTTGATAACATCCCTCTTTTATAATATAGATATCTCTTATCCAATTTCTCTTGTCCAATATCTCTTATCCAATTTCTCTTTATAACATCCCTCTTTTATAATATAGATATCTCTTATCCAATTTCTCTTTTCCAATATCTCTTATCCAATTTCTCTTGATAACATCCCTCTTTTATATTATAGATATCTCTTATCCAATTTCTCTTGATAACAACCTTCTCTTATAATATAGATATCTCTTATCCAATTTCTCTTATCCAATATCTCTTATCCAATTTCTCATGATAACATCCCTCTTTTATAATATAGATATCTCTTATCCAATTTCTCTTGATAACATCCCTCTTTTATAATATAGATATCTCTTATCCAATTTCTCTTCTCCAATTTCTCTTGATAACATCCCTCTTTTATAATATAGATATCTCTTATCCAATTTCTCTTTTCCAATATCTCTTATTCAATTTCTCTTGATAACATCCCTCTTTTATAATATTGATATCTCTTATCCAATTTCTCTTGATAACAACCATCTCTTATAATATAGATATCTTTTATCCAATTTCCCTTGTCCAATATCTCTTATCCAATTTCTCTTGATAACATCCCTCTTTTATAATATAGATATCTCTTATCCAATTTCTCTTTTCCAATATATCTTATCCAATTTCTCTTGATAACATCCCTCTTTTATAATATAGATATCGCTTATCCAATTTCTCTTTTCCAATATCTCTTATCCAATTTCTCTTGATAACATCTCTCTTTTATAATATAGATATCTCTTATCCAATTTCTTTGTCCAATATCTCTTATCCAATTTCTCTTGATAACATCCCTCTTTTATAATATAGATATCTCTTATCCAATTTCTCTTTTCCAATATCTCTTATCCAATTTCTCTTGATAACATCCCTCTTTTATAATATAGATATCTCTTATCCAATTTCTCTTGATAACAACCCTCTCTTATAATATAGATATCTTTTATCCAATTTCTCTTGTCCAATATCTCTTATCCAGTTTCTCTTGATAACATCCCTCTTTTATAATATAGATATCTCTTATCCAATTTCTCTTTTAAAATATCTCGTATCCAATTTCTCTTGTTAACATCCCTCTTTTATAATATAGATATCTCTTATCCAATTTCTCTTTTCCAATATCTCTTATCCAATTTCTCTTGATAACATCCCTCTTTTATAATATAGATATCTCTTATCCAATTTCTCATGTCCAATATCGCTTATCCAATTCTTTTGATAACATCACTCTTTTATATTATAGATATTTCTTATCCAATTTCTCTTTTCTAATATCTCTTATCCAATTTCTCTTGATAACATCCCTCTTTTATATTATAGATATCTCTTATCCAATTTCTCTTCTCCAATATCTCTTATCCAATTTCTCTTGATAACCTCCCTCTTTTATAATATAGATATCTCTTATCTAATTTCTCTTTTCCAATATCTCTTATCCAATTTCTCTTGATAATATCCCTCTTTTATAATATAGATATCTCTTATCCAATTTCTCTTGTCCAATATCTCTTATCCAATTTCTCTTGATTACATCCCTCTTTTATTATATAGATATCTCTTATCCAATTTCTCTTTTCCAATATCTCTTATCCAATTTCTCTTGATAACATCCCTCTTTTATAATATAGATATCTCTTATCCAATTTCTCTTTTCCAATATCTCTTATCCAATTTCTCTTGATAACATCCCTCTTTTATAATATAGATATCTCTTATCCAATTTCTCATGTCCAATATCTCTTATCCAATTTCTTTTGATAACATCACTCTTTTATAATATATATATCTCTTATCCAATTTCTCTTGTCTAATATCTCTTAACCAATTTCTCTTGATTAGATCCCTCTTTTATAATATAGATATCTCTTATCCAATTTCTCTTGTCCAATATCTCTTAACCAATTTCTTTTGATAACATCCCTCTTTTATAATATATATATCTCTTATCCAATTTCTCTTGTCCAATATCTCTTATCCAATTTCTCTTGATAGCATCCCTCTTTTATAATATAGATATCTCTTATCCAATTTCTCTTTTCCAATATCTCTTATCCAATTTCTCTTGATAACATCCCTCTTTTATAATATAGATATCTCTTATCCAATTTCTGTTTTCCAATATCTCTTATCCAATTTCTCTTGATAACATCCCTCTTTTATAATATAGATATCTCTTATCCAATTTCTCATGTCCAATATCTCTTATCCAATTTCTTTTGATAACATCACTCTTTTATATTATAGATATCTCTTATCCAATTTCTCGTTTCTAATATCTCTTATCCAATTTCTCTTGATAACATCCCTCTTTTATAATATAGATATCTCTTTTCCAATATCTCTTGTCCAATATCTCTTATCCAATTTCTCTTGATAACATCACTCTTTTATAATATAGATATCTCTTATCCAATTTCTCTTTTCCAATATCTCATATCCAATTTCTCTTGATAACATCCCTCTTTTATATTATAGATATCTCTTATCCAATTTCTCTTGATAACAACCCTCTCTTATAATATAGATATCTCTTATCCAATATCTCTTGTCCAATATCTCTTATCCAATTTCTCTTGATAACATCCCTCTTTTATAATATAGATATCTCTGATCCAATTTCTCTTGTCCAATATCTTTTATCCAATTTCTCTTAATAACATCCCTCTTTTATAATATAGATATCTATTATCCAATTTCTCTTTTCCAATATCTCTTATCTAATTTCTCTTGATAACATCCCTCTTTTATAATATAGAGATCTCTTATCCAATTTCTATTTTCCAATATATCTTACCCAATTTCTCTTGAAAACAACCCTCTTTTATAATATAGATATCTCTTATCCAATTTCTCTTTTCCAATATCTCTTATTCAATTTCTCTTAATAACGCCCCTCTTTTATAATATAGATATCTCTTATCCAATTTCTCTTCATAACAACCCTCTCTTATAATATAGATATCTCTAATCCAATTTCTCTTGTCCAATATCTCTTATCCAATTTCTCTTGATAACATCCCTCTTTTATAATATATATATCTCTTATCCAATTTCTCTTTTCCAATATCTCTTATCCAATTTCACTTTTCCAATATCTCTTATCCAATTTCTCTTGATAACATCCCCCTTTTTTAATATAGATATCTCTTATCCAATTTCTCTTTTCCAATATCTCTTATCCAATTTCTCTTGATAACATCCCTCTTTTATAATATAGATATCTCTTATCCAATTTCTCTTGATAACATCCCTCTTTTATAATATAGATATCTCTTATACAATTTCTCTTTTCCAATATCTCTTATACAATTTCTCTTGATAACATCCCTCTTTTATAATATAGATATCTCATATCCAATTTCTCTTTTCCAATATCTCTTATCCAATTTCTCTTGATAACATCCCTTTTTTATAATATAGATATCTCTTTTCCAATTTCTCTTGTCCAATATCTCTTATCCAATTTCTCTTGATAACATCCCTCTTTTATAATATAGATATCTCTTATCCAATTTCTCTTTTCCAAAATCTCTTATCCAATTTCTTTTGATAACATCCCTCTTTTATAATATAGATATCTCTTATCCAATTTCTCTTGATAACAACCATCTCTTATAATATAGATATCTCTTATCCAATTTCTCTTGTCCAATATCTCTTATCCAATTTCTCTTGATAACATCCCTCTTTTATAATATAGATATCTCTTATCCAATTTCTCTTTTCCAATATCTCTTATCCAATTTCTCTTGATAACATCCCCTTTTATAATATAGATATCTCTTATCCAATTTCTCTTTTCCAATATCTCTTATCCAATTTCTCTTGATAACATTCCTCTTTTATAATATAGATATCTCTTATCCAATTTCTCATGTCCAATATCTCTTATCCAATTTCTTTTGATAACATCACTCTTTTATATTACAGATATCTCTTATCCAATTTCTCTTTTCTAATATCTCTTATCCAATTTCTCTTGATAACATCCCTCTTTTATAATATAGATATCTCTTATCCAATTTCTCTTGTCTAATATCTCTTATCCAATTTCTCTTTATAACATCCCTCTTTTATAATATAGATATCTCTTATCCAATTTCTCTTTTCCAATATCTCTTATCCAATTTCTCTTGATAACATCCCTCTTTTATATTATAGATATCTCTTATCCAATTTCTCTTGATAACAACCTTCTCTTATAATATAGATATCTCTTATCCAATTTCTCTTATCCAATATCTCTTATCCAATTTCTCATGATAACATCCCTCTTTTATAATATAGATATCTCTTATCCAATTTCTCTTGATAACATCCCTCTTTTATAATATAGATATCTCTTATCCAATTTCTCTTCTCCAATTTCTCTTGATAACATCCCTCTTTTATAATATAGATATCTCTTATCCAATTTCTCTTTTCCAATATCTCTTATTCAATTTCTCTTGATAACATCCCTCTTTTATAATATTGATATCTCTTATCCAATTTCTCTTGATAACAACCATCTCTTATAATATAGATATCTTTTATCCAATTTCTCTTGTCCAATATCTCTTATCCAATTTCTCTTGATAACATCCCTCTTTTATAATATAGATATCTCTTATCCAATTTCTCTTTTCCAATATGCCTTATCCAATTTCTCTTGATAACATCCCTCTTTTATAATATAGATATCTCTTATCCAATTTCTCTTTTCCAATATCTCTTATCCAATTTCTCTTGATAACATCCCTCTTTTATAATATAGATATCGCTTATCCAATTTCTCTTTTCCAATATCTCTTATCCAATTTCTCTTGATAACATCTCTCTTTTATAATATAGATATCTCTTATCCAATTTCTTTGTCCAATATCTCTTATCCAATTTCTCTTGATAACATCCCTCTTTTATAATATAGATATCTCTTATCCAATTTCTCTTTTCCAATATCTCTTATCCAATTTCTCTTGTTAACATCCCTCTTTTATAATATAGATATCTCTTATCCAATTTCTCTTGATAACAACCCTCTCTTATAATATAGATATCTTTTATCCAATTTCTCTTGTCCAATATCTCTTATCCAGTTTCTCTTGATAACATCCCTCTTTTATAATATAGATATCTCTTATCCAATTTCTCTTTTAAAATATCTCGTATCCAATTTCTCTTGTTAACATCCCTCTTTTATAATATAGATATCTCTTATCCAATTTCTCTTTTCCAATATCTCTTATCCAATTTCTCTTGATAACATCCCTCTTTTATAATATAGATATCTCTTATCCAATTTCTCATGTCCAATATCGCTTATCCAATTCTTTTGATAACATCACTCTTTTATATTATAGATATGTCTTATCCAATTTCTCTTTTCTAATATCTCTTATCCAATTTCTCTTGATAACATCCCTCTTTTATATTATAGATATCTCTTATCCAATTTCTCTTGTCCAATATCTCTTATCCAATTTCTCTTGATAACCTCCCTCTTTTATAATATAGATATCTCTTATCCAATATCTCTTTTCCAATATCTCTTATCCAATTTCTCTTGATAATATCCCTCTTTTATAATATAGATATCTCTTATCCAATTTCTCTTGTCCAATATCTCTTATCCAATTTCTCTTGATTACATCCCTCTTTTATTATATAGATATCTCTTATCCAATTTCTCTTTTCCAATATCTCTTATCCAATTTCTCTTGATAACATCCCTCTTTTATAATATAGATATCTCTTATCCAATTTCTCTTTTCCAATATCTCTTATCCAATTTCTCTTGATAACATCCCTCTTTTATAATATAGATATCTCTTATCCAATTTCTCATGTCCAATATCTCTTATCCAATTTCTTTTGATAACATCACTCTTTTATAATATATATATCTCTTATCCAATTTCTCTTTTCTAATATCTCTTAACCAATTTCTCTTGATTAGATCCCTCTTTTATAATATAGATATCTTTTATCCAATTTCTCTTGTCCAATATCTCTTAACCAATTTCTTTTGATAACATCCCTCTTTTATAATATATATATCTCTTATCCAATTTCTCTTGTCCAATATATCTTATCCAATTTTTCTAGATAGCATCCCTCTTTTATAATATAGATATCTCTTATCCAATTTCTCTTTTCCAATATCTTTTATCCAATTTCTCTTGATAACATCCCTCTTTTATAATATAGATATCTCTGATCCAATTTCTGTTTTCCAATATCTCTTATCCAATTTCTCTTGATAACATCACTCTTTTATAATATAGATATCTCTTATCCAATTTCTCTTTTCCAATATCTCTTATCCAATTTCTCTTGATAACATCCATCTTTTATAATATAGATATCTCTTATCCAATTTCTCTTGATAACAACCCTCTCTTATAATATAGATATCTCTTATCCAATTTCTCTTGTCCAATATCTCTTATCCAATTTCTCATGATAACATCCCTCTTTTATAATATATATATATATATATATATATATATATATATATATATATATATATATATATATATAAACACACACACACACTAGTCATAACCCGTGCCCGCGGGCACTGTTTATTTAACATTTTGCCCCACGAAATCTTTGTTCCCCAAAAAATTATTTCCACAGCCAAAATTTAAAAGAACAACAAATTAGCGTAAAAATATTTAGCGACACGGGCACCTTCACGGAACAACAAATTCGACGCGGGCGTCTTCGACATGGAACAACAAATTCGGCACGATCGCCTTTGGTGGGAAACAACAAATTCGACACAGGCACCTTCGACGTTGAACAACGCTCGGGTGCCTTCGGCATGGAACAACACGCGAGCGCCTTTGGTGCAGAACAACAAATTCAGCGTGAAACAACACGCGACACAGTCGGCACGGAACAACAAATTCGGCGCGGGGGCCTTGGGTGCTGAACAACAAATTCTGCATGGGCGCTGTTGGCGCAGAACAACAAATTAGCGTAAAAAATTGCGCGGGCATCGTTTGTTAGCGCAGAACAATGCGCGAGTGCATTCGGTGTGGAACAACAAATTTGACGCAGGCACCTTTGGCAACAAATTTGCGTAAATAAATTTAACGGGCACCTTCGACGCACGCGGAACAACAAATTTGCGTAAAAATATTTAGCGGCACGCCTTCGGCGCGGAACAACAAATACGGTGCAGGCACCTTTGGCGTGGAACAACAAATTCGACGCGGGCGCATTCGGTGCGGAACAACAAATTCGGCACGGGCGCCTTCGTCCCATAACAACGCACGAGCGCCTTCGTCGTGGAACAAAAAATTAGGTGCGGGTGACTTCGGTGCGGAACAACGCGCGAGCGCTTTTGGCGCGGAACAACAAATTCGGTGCGGGTGCCTTCGGCACGGAACAACAAATTAGCGTAAAAAATTCTAGTCATAACCCGTGCCCACGAGCATAGTTCATTTAAGATTTTCACTCGCGAAATCTTTGTTCCTCAGAAAATTACTTCTATATTCTTTTAGTAACATTAATTTGAAGTGTTATTTCTAAATTCTTCGGACTATTTTTCCTGTCTTGCGTTAATTATCTTCATTTGTTTTTGATTGATTCAAAATATTTTAGGCCAGTTCAATTTAGGATCAATGCATGCGAGCTTTTTCCTATCTAAGTTGAGCTGATTAGGGTTTAAAGTTTTATTGCAATTGGATTTTTGATATTTGATTTCCCCTACTTTTCTTTTTTTTTCTTTATGCTGATAGATTTTGCTTTAAAGTGCTGATTCCATCCAGATTTTTTGGGAAGAGAGAAGGGGGAGAGATTTTTCGGTTTTCAAACACTTGTTTTTCCCAACACATTTCCTCCCAAAAATCCAAATGTTTCACCCCAACTTTTCTCAAAACCTCATCCCAACCATTGATTCATCAAGATTAAATCTCAATCACTCTTTATCCCAATCCACTTGTCCTAGTCAGTCCTAGGATTCAAAAACAGTTGTGTTTTAATATATAGATAGTCATAACCCGTGCCCATGGGGCACGTTCATTTAAGATATTTCACCCATCAAAAAAAATTTTCCTCCAAAAATTTAGCTCATCTCAGGGAGTTTAGTTCCTGCCAAAAATATTAGTTCATCCCAAAATTTAGTACCCTTCAAATTTAGTTCTGATCCAAACTGTTAGGGTTTTCCCCACAAAATTCCACACCTTAAATTTTAGGGTTTCCCCATAAAATTTTCACAAACTCTGATCCTTAATCATTGATTTATCAAGATTCAATCACAAACGTCTTTCTACACATCTTTTGTAACGGCTGGTTTTTGTATGATGATATTTATATTTATATATATATATTTGTTCATCTTCTCTCTCTTTCTTTTCCGCATCTCTTTTCCCTTATCTGGAGCTGAGCGTGCTTCATGACGCTCTTGTCTTGAAGCCAGACTCATCTTAGGAACTCCTAGAACCCATCCCGAGGCTTCACGCTTCATTTGGTGACCTGGTGTGCATGTTAGTCGGTACAAGAACAAGGACCGACCGACTAGATGCCAATCTAGTCGGTCAGTAACTCCTCATGGACCGACTAGTTTCCGTCAGTTCTTTTCTTTGAGTTACTGTTTATGCTTAGTCGGTCTAAGTTCATTCCCCGACCGACTAGTTTCCAAACTAGTCGGTCAACACTTCTTCACATGCCGACTAAAACTGATCAGTTTTCTACAGCCGAGTTACTGTTTCCCATTAGTCGGTCAAAAAACGAATACCGACTGACTAGTTGACGAACTAGTCGGTTAGGCTTCTTTCTCAAACCGACTAATTTTCAAAACTTCCTGTCGACCACTTTTATCCTTTAGTCGGTCAATGAACACTGGTCGACCGACTAGGTTGTAAACTAGTCGGTCGACGAGCCTTCACAGACCGACTAAATCTATCAACCCTGTACAGACACTGTTCTCTGTTTGCTTTTAGTCGGTCACAGTTAGGTGACCGACCGACTAGTTCTCAAACTAGTCGGTCAACCACCCTTCACTGACCGACTAGTTGACCCCGAAACCCTAATTTTTGACCTAGCCGCCGGTTTGTTTTCTTATTTAAACACGCGGCTGTCTTTCTTTTCTCCTCATTATTTTGAGCCATCTTCTTCCCCAACCTTCCTCCTTCCCTTCCCTTGAGGCCGAGCCCTATCTTCTCCAAGATCTCCCTTTTCCTCTTCATCTTCTTCCTCCTTTCTCCTTTTCTCTTTCCCACGTTCCTTCTCCTCCTCCTATCTTCCCCGCAACCGACCACCACCACAAACTTTTCCCCCAGACCTGAGACCCTCGGCCAAGCTCCGGCCGCCATCTCGTTTCCCTTCCCGAGATCCATCTTGGCGATCCAACCTCAGTTCTAGCGACGACGATCCCGGGAGACGCCGAGATCTTTGCTACCACCAACGGAGGCCGACGACACCACCAACGATCGACGTTCCTCGCTGCGCTACCCATGGCCTAGGAACTTCCAGACGACGCAAAGCTTCCGTCTTTCAGATCTGACGCCGGATCTACGTGCAAATCGTCATTTTCAGGTTGGTCCCCTAAACTCGTAGAAACCCCCACCGTAAATGATCAAACCCTAATTAAAATCAGCAACATAATCAAATTAAATTTACTTTCTGCTCCTCTTTAAAATGTTGTGCAGCCGTAGAAAATCGACGAATGGACTTTATGCATGTACACATAGGATAGATCGTCGATTAGGTTAAATACATTAAAATGTGATTTTTGATTGAAGAGGATAGTCCCGATAACCTAGACACAACCCTAATAGGAATTATTGAATTGCGATCTGACACCGTCACCGTGTCACGATTTCAGACGTACTTCCACCGATTAGACGTTTGGACGAGACGCTCTGAGAAGACGACGCTCACATCATCACAGGCAAGTGTACCACTTGCGTTCTTGGCCATGTTTAGGCCTTAGTCTTGCTAGAATTGTTATTTTGGAACAATGAGAACTGGACGTGAAATGATAGCGTCCGGGATGCCCTTGATGGCTCAGATTTGACAACGAAATCTGAGTCCAACAACAACAATTTTGACATCACAGGATTGACATGCGTGTGTGAGAGTTGTGGACACCCTAGTACAACCCCTCCTGTTTTGTCGTGTCATGTCACTTTCGTCTTGCCTTGTCCCGTTCCGTCTGCACAGCCCGTTGGGCAATAGGGCACTCGCCAAGCCAGAGCAAGTGATCCCTTGTACCGATTCACAGCCCGATGGGCAATAGGGCACCTGTCAAGCGAGAGCAGGTGATCCCTTGTACCGATACACAGCTCAGAGAGCAATTGGGCACCTTTCAATCTAGAGCAAGTGATCCCATGTCTTGTCAAGATTCTTGGGGTTATGGGGTAGGGTTGAGTGTGCACGCGGCAAGAGGGTCTGATCCCCCTCGAACCGTAAAGGCGTGAACCCTTTTCGTGTCATGTCTTGTCGTGTCTGTCTTTCCATGTTCTGTCTTGTCTTGACACCTGTAGGCTAGTCCCGTAGTCGGTAGCACTCGCTACGGCTATTACTTGCCGTGTTTACTTCCCTGCTGCGTGTACTTACGTTTGCTCGTCTGTTATAACCTCAGCATGTTAATCAACCAGTAAAACGTTACTAAGCAATTGGTGCACTTGTAGTTTGGTCTAACCTCTTCTTGTAGACCTTACCTGACGTACAGTTCCTTCTTTTGGTGCTGTACATCAGGGATCGAGCCAGAGTACGTTGAGGAGACTGACCTGCCAGCCGACGCGGAGCCAGAGAGTGTCGATCCTGAGTACGACCCGGAGGAGGACCAGAGCTAGAGACTTCTGTTGCAGTTTCTAGAGTTATCCATTTACTTTTAGTTGGGTGTGTAGCACCTTTTGTTTACTTGTTTAGGTTGGGTGCTTGCACCGTTAGCTTTCCTTTCCTGCTGTTGTAGTCCTTTGAGCGTTGAGACTTGGTACTCTTGATATGTTGGAATAAAATGATTTGTCTTTCACTTTCTTGTACTCTTATTGTTCTATACTAACATGCAGGGACATATACCTTCGTCTTGGTACCACACAGACGCTTATTGGGTCAGGGCCCCTCGGCTCTATCCTAAGCGGGCATAGTCACGCTTCACCTCCGCTGTTTTGGGAAGCGGGGCGTGACACCTTTTGGCTTAGTTAGCAGCCCCATTCAAAAACATCTCAATTGCATAATAGATAAGAGGGTTTAGGGATTCAAATGTTGTTAATATTCTGAACCCTTTGGAAAATTCATAGTTCAGGTTAGCAAACACCTAGTCTGAAAATCATTGCTGCTTTTTGAAAACATGCACAACTATCGGGGTTTTCTTGAAAACATGCCAAATATAAAGTAGTTTTCCTAAGCTTAGAAGGCCATTGTCCATAATGATCAAGAAAACCATACCTCCACTCTATCAAAAAGGACTAAACATAAGCTTGTCAAATGGAATTGTTGCCAAATTCTATTCAAGTCATGATAAGCCATGGGAGACAAAGCATGCACATTATACCCTAGTTGACCACCATATCTAATCTGAGCAAATCCCTTCAAATAATATAAAACACCAACTTCATTATTCAAATCACAGTCTCATATGATCATGATAATTAGGGCTGAGAGAAGCCCACACAACACACAACAAAGCACAGACCCTAAACACAAAAAGTAATCAGTGCTAACACGGAAGATACAAAAATATTCCACAATAGCTAAAAAAACCAACCAAGTGCTTTAGAAAATACTTAAAACACAAATACTAAAAC
Source organism: Scilla litardierei (assembly GCA_030789695.1). Lineage (NCBI taxonomy): Eukaryota > Viridiplantae > Streptophyta > Magnoliopsida > Asparagales > Asparagaceae > Scilla > Scilla litardierei. Next base: position 83,014,449 of record CM061141.1, on the reverse strand, counting down.
TCTAAAATTTACTTTCAACATTCACTCTAAAATTTACTTTCAACATTCACATCACAGAACAACTACCAGAGTATTCATCATTGAAGAGATTAGCACCGCATTCTACATTCCCTGGCTGCTGCTGAGGTGTACTGAGATAAGTATTTGGATAGTAGGGATAAGGGTAGGAATATGGACTTAAGTTGATCTATTGCATAAAATCTGAGGCTGAGCATAAGGTTGCTGCAGTGATTGCATCATGGTGTTGTCAAGAGCTCTAAGATTCATCATCATGGCTGATGGATTGTTGTTCTGATATCCTTGGAAGTTGATCATCTGATGATGCATTCCACCAAACCTAGCAGCACCAATAAGCCTTGCTGCTCCCAAGTTCATCATTGCATCCTTGGAAGTTGATCATTTGAGGATGCATTCCACCAAACACAGCAGCACCAAGAAGAATTGCTGCTCCCAAGTTCATCATGGCATTCTTGGCTCAGCCATACCAAGGAGCCCAGGGTTGCCTGTTTTGGAGTTAGGTGCACCATTTAATCTTCTACATAATAGAAATAAAAAATTATTTGATACCAATTAAAACGTAAGTGAAGGGAATTCTCAACCAAGAATTAGCAGTATAATAAAAAATACCCATAAAGAAAATTTAATTAAGTGCTCTAAGAAATGACAACACATTCAAAATTTATAGAGTTGTGAACTAAAACCCATTCAAACCTTGAACGCTTTGGGGGGGAATGCAGAAAACAGATGAAATTTTAATGGGTTTTAGTTCACAGCTCTAAAAGTTTCTGCAAGGTGTTTAAGTTCTCAAAGTTTCTGCAATGTGTTCAAGTTCTCAAAGTTTGTGCAATGTGTTCAAGTTAGCAATGTGTTCAAGTTCTCAAAGTTTCTGCAAGCCATGTTATTTTAATTCTCTGTTGTAGTATTAATGGACTGTTTTCTTGCATAATTTAAACAGCCAGATGGTTGGGGAACATCTTATAACCTATGAGCCTGCTTTGCAGTGCAAAGTTATCCAGCTGAGGTTAATGTGAGAAACATAATGTGTGCTGCCCTAATATATTTTTATATTCCTTTTGTCAAACATGTGGTGATTGAATTGAAATGGTAACATTTATTATTAACAGTGACTACTTACCTCTTGGCACATGAAGTTCACATTTATTGCTCCATTTTGTGTATATAAATGACAATTAACCTAAAGTAACAAAGTGATCACATTCTCAATAAATGAAAGAAGAGACAGTAATGGTATGAGTGATACTTCATTTGTCAAACATTATTAATACCTATATTGTAAAGAATGCTTGGCATATTATAGTATATGAACTTCAGAATATTTGCCTGCTCACAGAAAACCTCCATGTTTTAGTATATGGAACTTGTCACAATTGCTTTTTATTTGTTTAAATGAAGTAGTTTCTGTGGATGTTAATATGGCATTGATATATGATAGAACGATCCTTTGACTTATTATTGTCAAGACATGTTGGTCCAGATAAACCATACACACAATCATATTAGCCATGCTTAAAGGTGCTGTTGATATGTTTTCCCCTTAGATCAAGTGCTTTCCTCCTATGATATGTATCTTAACACACTACACTTTATCTTGCAGATTGTATAGTTAACTGCATCTGGAGATTTTAAGGAGGCATTGGCTTTGTGTAAGCTACTTTCGCTTGAGGACTCAAGGCTGTGAGCAGCGAAGGAAACCTCTGTACATATAAGGTCATTAGTTTCTTTACCTTTTTTCATCTATGGTAAATGCTGAAAGAACTTCATTAGGACCATACACCATGAGTATCTTAGTAAAACAGTAGAATTTATTTAGCTTTTCTTTGGATATGTAAAGTGGAAGATCATTCTTATGTGTGCAGGGCATAGACTACTTCGTAGTCATGGATGTTAGATCACCTAGTTGCATGATATGAAGTTACATGCAGTTGCAAAATCAAATCAGTTCTTTACAACTGATAATTTACATGCTATGAATTTTCATGCAGTTGCATGCTATGAATTTTTTCTGCTGATAACCACTATCAGGATCAGAAAAAAATGTGCTAATTAGCCCAAGTTTCAATTAACAGGACACTGGTTCTAATTAGCCTAAGCAGGAAAAATGTTGATACATTATGATATCAACTAAAATATATGTTAACTTGATACATTATGGTTCTAATTTTCCCACCTAAAATATCATGTTAACTAAAATATCCTGTTTATAGGATAATGTGGTTGTGAACTTGATACATTATTTACTAATTGAAGAGATTGTAATTGGATGTTAACTAACTTTGAACCATAATGAAAGAAGAGACTGTAATTGGATGTTAACTAAAACCTCTCACTTGGATGTTTTACTTGGACCATGAAACTTGAACCATCATAGAACTTTAGGTAAAACATCCTAGAACCGATTTACACCGAGGATTAAGCCAATTTTAACCAATTTATTAACACATAAATTTTAACCAATAATATTGCAACTGATACCTGCGTGATTAATTGAATCAGAAATTGATATTGCAATTAATATTGCAACTGATACATGGGGCAATTGATAACCAATTTATTAACACACCTTCTATCAATTTTAACAAATTCTAACCAATTTTAACTAATATTATTACACAGCATGGAACCGAAATTAACACAAAAATCAAAACACAGTAAGGATTAAGCCCAAATCAAAAAAACAAAGAGCTTTAGGCAAATTGATGTTAAGAGAACCTAAAAAACTTACCTGAGATGCGACACGTCCTGCTTGCTTTTGAGCCAAATATGTTCATAATAACTGCATTTATCAGCACGTCCTGCTTGCTCATTTTACACTATACAGAAGACAGTTGCATTGCTCCATCTCTAGAAAATGCATATGTGATCCTGAAGTCCATAGCACATAGATCAGTAACCATATTGCAGGAACTAACAGAGAGATGATCAGTTTATAGTTAACCTGGAAACATCTGCAACCAAGCAAATACCGCAGAAGAACAATGCCCCTGCAACGATTCCCAGACAAACTATTCCTCCATCTCCGCTGCCATATCTTTGCTTGAAGATGAGATAAAAACCTCTGCAATGGCATAACCCCCAGCATCGTTATGCTTACTAAGAAGATACAGAATGATGGCGATCACTGTTACTGTAATCACAAGCATATACGCCCAGCCGAGAATCGCTGATGTTACAACCGCAGCAACAATCACCAGCAGCCCATTCTTCTCCGTGTTCTTTGTTTCCTCCGACTATAAAGATGTAGACAGAAATATGAATTGCTTATCAGAATTAGCGAAATAGGATAAATCCACTTACAATATGAGCAGATACATCACATCCGCTCAAAGTGTATTGGCTCATAAGAAGGCCTAAAACAAATATGTAAAGATTGTTATGAATCCTAGCATCATTTTCTTTGTTGAAATGAGTGAACACAAACTTGGCGTCGGCCTTATGGAGGGCTACAATAGGGATTATTATCGTAAGCATAATAGGACATGGAAGATGAAAGAATTTCTATTATTGACGCATTTTAAGCAAGCCCAACTTTAGAGCAGCATGTAAAATGTATTTCAAGCTTGGAACTCTACAATTTGCAATGTAATTCAAGCTTGGAACTCTCCAATTACAATAGTACGTTAAAATCTTGCCTCATACTATGTATTTCAAGGATCAAAGAGAATATTCTTCAAAATCTGGAGCTACAATTATTGCAAAAAAATTTCTAGAACTGCAACTGGGAAAATAGGTGGCAACTGTGTCCTGATGAAAATTTCTAAGGGAGAGAGAAGCTTACAAAAATTTAAGTTCCATTGCTGAAATCCATCGAACAGGTGGCATGCATGGCATTACTATCAAAATTAGATGATGTTACTAAACATTAGTGGATATCCACTAATCAAAATACATTCTTTAAGAGAAAGATCAAGCTCAAGATCAGTTCAGTACAAAAAATTAAATTTTTGGGGAAAAAATAGACGGGCTCCAACAGTGGTTTTTCTGCAATTCTAAACTCATACAGATAGTTGCAATTAATTTCAATGTTAATGGGTATAATATCTATCAAAATCTCTTTTGCAAACAAAACTTTATATGGTTAGGACCAACTTTAAACCATAAAAAACGGTTTCACTATTTGAACCCCTAGAAAACTATATGAAAAAAATTCTCTTGGAATCTAACATAGACAGCACCAATACCAAAATAAATTGATCCACTCTCTCAGAACAAAATAAACATATGAAGTATGAAGCAAACCAAACAACAGTAAAACAACAACATGCACCAAAATGGCTACCTGACTTTTGTTGTTGAGGGAATACTATCAAACAGCAATGCTGATGCTATCATACTGGAATCATCAATGACTGGATCCTGCAAGATCATGTGATAATTCTTGGTCCATGCAGGATACAGTCACCGATATGAAGAAAAAGCAATGGTAATGCCATCATACTGTCAATTGATCATTAAAGCTTTCTCTTACGTCTGGTCTGTAAAATCTAAGCCTGCTCAGTTAATCATGTGCTTGTTTTACATACTGTTTATCAAAGAAGAAGAAAGAAACTTCGTTACATATTATCTATAGCAGAGACCACTCAAGATCAGTGAATTATCTTCCCATATCTCAATGATACCATCAGCTATTACATTTTCTACCTCTTGAACCATGATAATTTTGTTCATGACAGCAGGAGTTATGGGCACAAACCATAAAAAGCATGTGTAGTTGTGAAGCCATTGCTGGTTTGTTTATTATTCGCATTTCAAGTATTCTTTCAGTATTGCCAGGGCCATAAAATTTTTTTTCTTCTCGTTACTTGTATCTATTAGTTGATGGTGTGTGCCATTTGGATTTTAGTAAATTTTGGTGGTATGCATCTTTACCTTGGAAGCCTATTTTTATATTCTATTATTTTTGGAGGATGGTGTTAAAGTTCCAAGTAACCTCTGCTAGCTTCCACAAGCAGACTGATTCTAGCTTAGGTGACTATGCCATCTGAATTGACTTTGCAGACTACTTAAGGAGATAAGCAATGAAAGACCAAAACGTAGAAGTTCCACAAAATTGTTTGTCCATGGATTTCTGAAAAAATATTTTAACCATGACATGATCATAGATTAATGAAAATCTCATTAAAACTGTGTTTTGTAGGAGTCACCACTTTTGTTTATATGTGCTCATGCCTTTCTGAAACATGGTTGGAAATCTTGATAGTAGTATAATATCACATATGTTGTTCACTTCTATTTCCTGGGTTAAATTGTCTTGAGTAAAACTGGAAAACCAACTTGATCTTTATATTGTCTTGTATTTAAACTGTGATTCCAATAATAATGGCATTTGATATTATAGTTGCCATATGTTTGTCTTTCATATTTCTATAACTTAGAAATTAAGTATGAATGAGATAAATTTGTGAAGGGATATCGGTACCGTTAAGACTTGATAGGCACCATACTGTCCTTATATTAGCATTACAAATTTTTAAGTAAATGTTCTAATTAACAATTGATGTAGATTGCAAGTTTTTGAGCAAAAATGTTCCCCTTAAACACTAAAAGCCATCATCCTCCCAAAATCTCAAGAAACTAAAAAAAACTGTAATTCTACAGTAAGCAACAAATAAAAACAATGTTCAAATCCACTGGGTCCAATGCCTCAATTGATGATCAACATTCAGTACCCTCCACCAATTTCCATATCAATCTCAAATGTCATATATTACTCAAAGACAACAAAACAAAAATTATGAACTCATGTTATATAGCCCTTAATATTGAAGAACTGAAATTGACAACATGTTATGTAGTCCTCAATATCATGCTGTCAACATGAAATTGGGGATTACACAAAAGCTACTTGAAGGTACTAATGCAACCAATATTCCTTATGATATTGAGGACTACCTTAATATTGATAATTGAAATTACTTGAATTTACTTGAAGAACTGAAATTATAAGAGATGGAACTGAAATTATGCTGTCAATATGAACTACATGAAGTTACTAACACCAAAGCTACTTGAAGTTACTTTAATCATGATGTCAACATGATATTGACAGACAAACTGAAATATCATACTAAAATCATATTATGTAGGCGTCAATCTGAACTTGACAACTTATTATGTAGTCATCAATATCATGCTATCAACATGAAATTGAGGACTACATGAAAGATACTTGAACTTACTAACACAAAACCAATATATAGTATGATAGTGAGGAATACCTCGGTATTGACACACAAAATGAAATTATTTCAAGTTACTTGAAGAACAGAAATTATATGAGATGGAATTGAGAGCATATTTGCTCAAGAAAGCATATAAGCATATTAGCACTCTCAATATCGTGCACAATACAATGGTGCTCATCCCATATCAATTATGTAGGCCTCAATATATATGGAGAGTATGATATATTTACCTCTAGACATCCCACCACTGCATGTGCTAGTTTCGCAAACACAGTTTTAAACGCCGAGTCGATTTTTGGCATTTACATTTTTTATAAACATTATATGCTCAAAAGACATGTAAATTCTCATAAACAATCATACTAAAAAATTCAAAGACAAAGAACTGTACTAATTCTTACAACAGGTTGTTCCCCTTGTGCATTTGCATTAAGCTGATCTTATCATATATATGAAAAACATCATATATGAATAGAAATTTAGACTACAAATTTCCAAATGCCATCATACAAACCAAGGAATTACAGACAAAACCTAAATTCAAATACCTAAAACCAACATAGAAAAAAATCAACTTTGCTATCATAATTAAAGAAATCTACCAAAATCCAACCAAAAAACCTACCCTCTTTGCTTGCGGCCTTAAGTTTCACCCTCTCCATCATCTGCATATGCTTCACCTAAACCACTGAAAATTTCCTTTGCACACAAAACGACAATAAAATCAACAAATATCAGAACTTCATCAAAGAACCCATAGCATTAGAAATTTGAGAAACAAATGTGTTAGATAGAAGGTTACAATCTCGTCAGTTTGCAAAAACAAAATAGGATGGGAGCACAACCCCATAATTTAGTTCTCTATTCACATGAAGGATGGAGCAAGTCGACAGTTTTCCACTCAAAATTCCATGCTAAAACCTGAAAATGACAAATTAAATTTAAGAATCAAGCACAATAATTTGAGGGGAAAAGGAGCAATATCTGAGTCCATACTTGAATTTTCATCATATCATATCCTTGCTAATAAACATTAAATATATTTGTGTTTACATGGAGTTGCTATTCTTCACTGTTTTAGCATTACCAAATGCTACAAGTACTGGATTAGACTACACTATAAAAACATCACACAACATTCTTGGTTCAATCTTACTGATGAACTTTGGAGGTCAAAATTAAATGGGTGTATAGTTTTACCTCCCGAACTTATTGCTCTATTGTGAGGCTGTGAGGGTGTGAAGCTGTGAGGGTGTGAGGCTGCAAGCTCTAAAATAACACACCAAGAACAACAATAAAAAATTGTGATTCTCTCACCGAGTATTCAAGCTCTAAACAACACATTGTGAGGCTGCAAGTTCAAGCTGCTCTGATCTTGATCTGCAAGGTAAATCAGGATGTGCTCAGGATGTGCTCAAAATTTCATTTCAACGTGAGTAAAATTTCATAAAAACTGTTAATGGCAAGTAGCGAAGGGGTTGCAAAAATCTTGCAAAAATCTGGCTAGTAAAATTTCATGAATATGGCTCATAAAAGTTCATATCACCTCCAACAATACCCTCCAATACCCTCCAATTTGCAAAATTTTGAAAAATCCCAATATAATTTCTAACATGAGCAAAATTTTATAATGTTGCAAAAATTTGAAAAATCCCAAAAGAACTCGCCTCCTGTTACTTCGCATGGAGGATTATGAGGTTGAAGATATGGGCTTTGCGTGGAGGATTATGAGCATGCTGGATAAAAAGATATTAAAAATCATAAATCCATATATCCCGGATACCATATGTATAGTATATCATAATCTCATTTGTGCATATAAAAGGATATTAAAGACGTCTAAATATTTAAGCATACTGGATAAATCCAGCATTTGAATTTTTATTTTTTTTATTTGTGAAAAAGATGTCTAAATGGAATAAGATGCTTAAACAATAATAAACCAAATTCAGCATATTTCTCTTATGGAATAAGATGCTAAAACAATCCACATATCCATCATATATGGTATTTATGTAAATCCAACATAATAAAAATACATTTAGACATCATAAACCTAGTATAATCCAGCATTTGAGCATGCTGAATTTTTTATTTATCAAGCATATATGGATTTATCACACATATATGGTATATAGGAAATATGGATTTATCCCGTAATTATGGGCTTCTGTTCATATTCTAATTCTACAAACTTCTATTCAATAGCATTGACAAGCTCATTACTACAACATTTTTTCCCAATAATCAAAACTATAATTCTTTTTGAACTTCAAATACCAAAGAAGAATCATATTTAATATATTAACCTCTAAGAATGAAAATCTGTTAGAAGGGTCAAAACGATTATTATCTTACCAATAACTTGGACTTGCTTTTTGCAACCTCCAAATTCATTGAGATCCCCAAATCCTTATTCAACAAAGAAAAAAACACAATTAATGTAATCTAAAAGTAAGAACAACTAAAATAATTATGGTCAAACCTTTAGTGTGTGTACGCGCGTGCAATATCATACTAAGAGAAAAATACATGTGAAGCTGAATTTATGTGCACACTTATCAGCATCAACATAATTCAAATTTTAGAGTTTTGGGCTTGTAAAAAGGATGATGGGGCTGGAAAAAAATCTCGCCTTTGAGCTTGCAAATTGCAGAGCAAGAGCACTCCTCTCAGTACAACTAAAGTGCAGCACTCAATTAACAGATCTCACGCTGACCATGGAAAAGAGCAAATTCCAAAATATAACCAGTAAACATAAAAAATCAACAGATCTCACGCCTAAATGAACAAATTCCATCAAGTATCTAAATCCCTTACTTGCAGGTACAATCCAATCCATAGAGTAAGAGGGCAACTGCGGGCGAGTTCCTAAAGTCGTCGACGTTGAGGAACATGGAGCTCTACTTGGAAGATGACAGCCGGCCTGCAACATGGACTTGGAAGATGGCAGCCGGACTAACATTGGAAAGAGGAGGGCCGTATCAGATGGTGATTACAACTTAGGGTTTGAGGGTTCGACTAAAATGGTGATTACAACAAGATTCATTCATATTCAAGCGAAACAAAGGAAAGATGAGGGCCCTATCAGATGCATGATCACTCCATATTTTACACCTTTTTTCTGCATGCTTGCATGCCGTTTTGATCGCCCATATCGCGTTTTTCACGATTATTTGACAATATTGCGATGCTTTTCACTATTTCTTGTTTTTGTCGTATTTCAGGAAATATGGAGCGATTCGGAGCGATTTTGAGATCAAGTGGTTCGCAAGCGCTAAGGAGAGTCACCCACGGCTCATTTGAGGGCCATTCAGCGATGGAAGATGGGTGGAAGAAGAAGGAACTTCGTAAAAGCGACGAGGAGAAGAAACGGAGAAGATTGGGCATTTACAGCATGCCACTCGGCCGAGTGGAGTACTCACTCGACCGAACAAGAAGCCCTACTCGGTCGAGCAGAACGGATACGCACACAGAGTCAATTTCAGCGTATACTCGGCCGAACGAAGAAAGCCTACTCGACCGAATGTGAAATCTCACTCGCCCGAGTAGTACAGAGAAATTGTCCAGAGAAAGGCCGAAGTTACTGGAATTTTCAGAGATCCTTTGGAGACCTACTCGGCCAAGTACAGAAGCCCACTCGACCGAGTGGAGAAGTCCACTCGACCGAGTGACGCCGATGACACACACGCCCAGATTTTCAGATAACCTTGCACTATTTTGAAATCTGCTATCGGTCCAGCAATCAAAGTATTTTTGTCATATTTTTTGTGTATAGTAGACTTCATGACGGTTCTAACACCGCTAAGAATACACCAATCAGAGGTCGGATGAAATCTGAAAAATTTCTGCAAGTTGATGCTGCAGTGCTGGAATTTCCACTCGGCCGAGTCAGATTGCCACTCGGCCCGAGTGACGGCGGGCCTAGATTTTAAGTTGCGGCCTGGGCTGTTTTTGGGCAGGAATTTGAGGGGTTTTCTAGAGTTATTAGCTAGGGTTTTGGGAGGCTATATAAGGGGTTTGTAGACGTCATTAGAGGGAGTTCCCACATGTTTTCTTAGTGATTATTTTAGAGGTTAGGCCATGCCCTAGGCCCCCACTTGGATCTAAAAAGCTTGTAATTGGATTGAAGATCTTCATCAAAGCTAAGTATTTTGTTCTTGTTATTTGAATCTTTATTTTTTTCTATCTTTTTGTATGCAAGCAATGATTTTTATTGATTCTCATATCATTATTGCTATGCTTGAGTAGATTTGTTGTTCTAGGGCATGGGGATGAACCCTATGGATCTAATTTCAGATTTGTGATGAATGAATTTCTAAATTGCTAGAATTGCTGTGAGGTTAGGTTGTGATCGATTTATTACGGATAGCTAGGGATTTCCATCGATTGGGGTTTGCAAGAGATTGGATTCTAATCGATGGGAAGGCCTAGATATTCGATTTAGGTTTATAATCGAGATTCTCTAGACTTGGTTTGCAAGAGATTGGACCAAAGCTAGGATTTTTATTATAAATCTAAACCCATATTCGTTTGCAAGAGATTGGAGGAATACGAACTATCACAACCTAGATCGTAACTCGAGTTTGCACGAGAGTGGGCTCGAGGGGCGATTGAACGATGATGTTGATCCTAATGCTAGCGGCTTAGGCTAGGGTTTGTAAGAGATTGGGCCATATCCTAGGGTTACTACAGACCGGCAATAGCGCGAGAGCGTGAGCTTGGTTCTCTATTCAGTTACGACTTGTTCACCTCAACACAAGCCTAGTAATATTGAGATTCACTATTTACAATGATGTATGACGATCCGTAGTGGGGATTCCCTAGCTCTAGACTCTTTTATTGTATTAAATTTGAATCGATACTTTATTCGACTTCTTTATCACCGACACCGACATCCACCACCGTTTCCATTACATCATTCCATAACCATCTCCACCAATAAAACATTCGTAGTCAAACCAACCTAGGATAGATTGGAGCCAACACCACCTCCTCGTGTTCGATACCCGCTCGCCACTTGACTGTGCGCTTGCGGTAAAACAACAATCGTTCTCCGGGTATATATTCGGGGTCGATCAAGTTTAATGAAAAAAATATACATGTATATCCTTCTCTCTTTTGATTTGGGATCACTTATGTAAATATGTTTATTCAAAAAAAGAGAAAAAAGAGAAAAATTGAGAAAAAGAACAGAAAAGAGAAAAGAAGTTTATAAACAATCCCATCTCATACTCATTCTCTCTTTCTTCCCTCTTTTGTTTTTGTTTTTATTTTTTTGGAGCTTCAAAAGAAATGGGGAATGTACATATTGATTTGTTTATGCCACCACGCTTATGGATAAGCTTGGGGGAGAGGATCCAATGATGTATGAGAGAGTGACTACTTGACGGTGCATGACAACCTAGGCTAAGTAATCTTCTATACTCGGTGACATTGCTAAAGTTTCACGAAATCCAGAAATCGACACTTAGCATTCATTTCATGAAAACCATACTTTTCTATTCTTACTATTCCGTATCGTGTGATATCTCTTATACTCCTTATAGAAAGCATTCAATTGAAAAGTGTGTGATCTATGGTTATGCATACCGCTTTAGATGCTTCAGACGATGTTAATCCTAGAATGATTCCATATTTCATGCTATTTTGATATTTTGGGGTTTTCTATTTCGAATGCATCATTATACTATGATATCGAGATAAAAGTCCGTGACATGTGTTTTATATTCGATGTATGCTATATGAGTAAGCAACACCCACGTCCTGAGAAGAATGATCTAGCACCCCCCTTCTTCGCTTTCTACTCTATTTTTATTTTTATTTTCCCTCTTTTCCATTATTTTGCCCGTCGGGTTTGCTTTTTACTCATCTTCCTCGAGGACGAGTAAGAGGTAAGCTTGGGGGATTTTGATCACTCCATATTTTACACCCTTTTTTCTACATGTTTGCATGCCACTTTGATCGATCATATCGCGTTTTTCACTATTATTCGACAATATTGCGATGCTTTTCACGATTTCTTATTTTTGTCGTATTTCAGGAGATATGGAGCCATTCGGAGTAATTTTGAGATCAAGAGGATTTGCACCCACCCGGAGTGTCACCCAAAGCACATTAGTTAAAGCATGGCAACGTAAGAAACATATGAGCACTGGCAAGTGTAGTGTGCAAAACAGTGAGCAGGCAAGGTGTAGTGCACAAAGTACGAACATAACAAGGTGTAATGTGTAAAGAAACCCACATGGCAGGTGTTGTGTGTACAGCAATAAGCCTGGCAAGTGTTGTGTGTACAGCAATAAGCATGGTAAGTGTGTGCACAGCAATAACACGGCGAGCGTGGTGTGTGCAGTAGTAAACATGGAGAGTGTTGTGTGTACAGCAATAAGTGAGACAAGTGTGGTGTGCACGGCAAGTGTAGTGTGTACAGCAATAAGCATGAAAAGTGTAGTGTGCACAGTAATAGGCATGATATTAGCACACGAACAAGGCAGGAGTAACTAACAGAGCACGCAATCCTCAATAGTAACAACAGAGTAAAAGAACGCGACAATCATTCAAGTGTGCCTAGTGAAAAAAAAGCCCAATGTCTGAGGGGGAAAAGTGACCAGCATCACACCCAAGCCAACGGGAGCTACCCGTGGCTCTCTACTCACCGACCCGGCCAGGTGTCGGTCAAGTTCACCACGAGAGTGCAATCCAGCATTCCAGCCTCTACTACATTGAACTACCCCACCCAAGTGTACTGTTGGAACACGAGCCAGCCTAATTCATATTACGAGCACGAGCTTGTCAACTCTCATGACATCACGATTTCACCATTTCGCCTCTTGGCGCACGAATTCACAAGTCCACGATTTCAAGTATTCCATCAATATGTTCCATCAATATGTTCCGTCAACACATACTCCATTAATAACCATGCAAACAAGAGTGTGCGAGCGTGATGTGCAACATGACATTAAGCAAAACCAGCAATTCTCGATTTAGCAGTTAAATGTAATGGTATTTAAAAGTTGTAAAATGCACACTTGCATATCAGAATAACTCAGGTCAAAGCAATTAAAATCAACGGTTTCAAAATGCGTAAAAAGTGCACTTGCCTGAAGCGACACGATTTGGGTGTCGTTGAGATTGTACGAACGGCGCGGCCGGCTCTGCGAAGTTGGGTTTGATATCAGTTAAATGGTTCTTAACAGACTAATCAGAGTTTATTAATATACATCATACCGCCAATTAATTTAATAGCATGTGTCACTAACCTCTAGTCTAGGTCTTATAGTCATTAAAATGCTGTGACATTTTAATATCTACTCTACTGTTAAATCACTAATCTCTAATTATTTTATTATGGTGGCGTTGAATGCCCATAAACTAACCGTATGCAGAAAGTATTAGGTCAACATTAAAATGCGTACTTATAATCTATTAGTTAAATATCACATTAAACAATAGGTATAACAACATGCAGTATAAGGTTTAGCACTCACTGATATTACTAATTAACATTACTAACTTATATAAGAAACTTAATAATATAAGTTACTAACATAAATATTAACCTAAAGTAACCTTATAAAATTAACTGTTGAGAATTAAGAACGTGCTAACTTACTAATATAATTACCTAACATAATACACTAATCTTTAAACCACTAACCAACTGAAAGTAAATGTGACTGTATCTAACACAATGATAAAAATATGTAACTAACTTACAGGTTATAACTTACTAATAAAATTCTTAAGGTCTTAAGTTTACTAACACTTATCTAACTATAATAGTGTGTATAATAATTATTAGATTAGAAAAAAACTGTGTATGTAGCATTACAGTTTATATGATAATAACAAAATAATTTAGTGTATTATCAAACTGGATGCATGAACTCACCTTCACGTTGCTGACGCCTCATTGCAGGGAAGGTGGGCGGCGTCTCGGACGGTAGCGGCCGGGAAGGCGGTCTGCGACTACTGCGGCGCGGCGTCCGACGATGTCGAGGCTTCGGGAAGGGCGTTGGTCTGGTGGTTGTCGACCTGCGCCGAAGAGAAAGGCGGAGGAAGGCGAAAGGCGGCGTCGGAGAGGGCAATGACGTCAGTGGTTACGTAGAGGCGACGGCTTCGCTGTCGACGGCGAGTGGCGGAGATGACTGATGTCGGGGTGTGCTGCGGGTTGGGTTGCTAGGCGACGTATCGGAGGGAAGGTCGGGGGCTCGGGGTGGTGCGTGGCTTGGGTGGTCGGAGATCGGATGGGCTGGGCTCTCGGAGATCAGAGGGGAAAGCAATGGGCAGTTCGGCCTTGGAGTTTTAAAGAGGAGAGGAGAAGAACTGTGTGAGGGCGCAACGGCAAGGGGCAGGTCACCTAGACCGCTCGAAGTGAGGGTGGTTGGCGGTGGATGCTCTGTGGTGGGTTTCATCAGACAGTAGCAGGGACAGCGGGCTGAAGAGGCGGCGTGGGGTCGACGAGGGGTAGAGCAGCGGAGGGTGAGGCCGCGGGAAAGGGACTGGAGGTTTGGAGAGTTGCCGGAGTTTGTGTCGCCGTCGGGGAGTAAGGGGTTGATGCGGTTTGCTCGGACGGAAGGATGAGAGGGAGGGGTGGCGGAAAGGCGCGCTGCTGATGGCGTGCAGTGCCTGGGTTTTAAAGAGAAGAGGAAAAACGAGATGAAATAGGCGACGTGGCTGGATGCGTGGGTGGAACGTGGGCAGTTAAGATTTTATAAGTAACGAGTTTGTTTTATTATAACAGAGTTTGGTTAGTAATAAGGCCAAAAAATCTAAATTAGTTAAAAAAATTCTAATCTTAAATTAGATCTCCACCTGCTTCTCTTTTAACACGTTAGAAACTTTATTTTTAAAGTTGGATTTTAAATTATAGCTAAGAGTAATAATATATATTAATAACCCGATTTTGCAATTTCACCCCTGGACATCCAAAAATTATAACGAAAATATCGGGACGATCGCGCCTTCGAAAGGGTCGCAAATACGGCGTCCGGTCATGCGCCTAAGCTAAGGAAAATACAAATAAAAATCAAAGTGCAAAATACAGACGGTAACAAAGTGCGTACGGAATATGTATATCAGGAAAGTGGCCGTTACATCTTACCCACCTTATAAAAATTCCGTCCTCGGAATTTAATAAAGCTAAGGGGAGGTATAGTGGCCGCTAGAATCAGGTTAGTGTCAAGATTGGCAAGGATGTGGATGATTCAAATGGATAACATGAAGCAGAAAGGTGATGACATAGATGTCACGATGTAAATCAAGTGAGTCAATAATAATGAAAAGGATATGATCACGAAAGATGTAAGGATGACCAGGGAATGATATTGTGGGTCTACTACAAGGCATTTCTATGGTTGTTGACGAAAGAATGTAATGTCGAATATGATTTCAAGATCGAGAGGGACTTATTGGGCCACCTAATGTTTAGAAATCCTAAGACTAGGATTTCTAAGTGAACAAGGATGTGATAGGGAATTCGAAGAGAGGTGTTTCTTGAGAATCTAGATTGTAATCTTATCTATGTTATTTGAAGTATTTTGCATAGCACGACCTGCATGGGCCACCACTAAAACCTGTCACGCCCCGCTTCCCATTGTACTTGGGAGCGAGGACGCGACGAAGGTCCGCATGTGCTTAAAGCAAGAATGAGGTACTTTTTCTTTTCTCTCCTCCTTGGTTTAAGCACATTACGCGTCTGTGTGATGACATCCTGCAGGTTATTGCATGCGACCCAAACAACACAGATAAATTTTATTACAATCTTAATGTCTCAAAAATGAATACAACAAAAGGGATACAAAAGAGAGAGGGTCATAAAGCCCATACAAGTTTTGAAAGAAACAACAAGTACAAAATGTTACGATGGCAAAACGCTCCTTAGCGAAGAAAACACGGCGGCAAGGCACCCCTGTCAACCTGCTCAGTCTCTAAGCAACTCCTCTGCAAACCTGTCTAATACCTGACGTATATTTCACAAGACAAGAAATATACGTCAGCGAGGGTCGCTCGGCAAGATTTAAAAAGATAAAAGAAAGTTGACCCTCGGCAAGGTTTTCGAAAAGATTTCATGGCAATACGAGTAACAAAATTGACATTACATTAGTTAAAGCATGGCAACGTAAGAAACATATGAGCACTGGCAAGTGTAGTGTGCAAAACAGTGAGCAGGCAAGGTGTAGTGCACAAAGTACGAACATAACAGGGTGTAATGTGTAAAGAAACCCACATGGCAGGTGTTGTGTGTACAGCAATAAGCCTGGCAAGTGTTGTGTGTACAGCAATAAGCATGGTAAGTGTGTGCACAGCAATAACACGGCGAGCGTGGTGTGTGCAGTAGTAAACATGGAGAGTGTTGTGTGTACAGCAATAAGTGAGACAAGTGTGGTGTGCACGGCAAGTGTAGTGTGTACAGCAATAAGCATGAAAAGTGTAGTGTGCACAGTAATAGGCATGATATTAGCACACGAACAAGGCAGGAGTAACTAACAGAGCACGCAATCCTCAATAGTAACAACAGAGTAAAAGAACGCGACAATCATTCAAGTGTGCCTAGTGAAAAAAAAGCCCAATGTCTGAGGGGGAAAAGTGACCAGCATCACACCCAAGCCAACGGGAGCTACCCGTGGCTCTCTACTCACCGACCTGGCCAGGTGTCGGTCAAGTTCACCACGAGAGTGCAATCCAGCATTCCAGCCTCTACTACATTGAACTACCCCACCCAAGTGTACTGTTGGAACACGAGCCAGCCTAATTCATATTACGAGCACGAGCTTGTCAACTCTCATGACATCACGATTTCACCATTTCGCCTCTTGGCGCACGAATTCACAAGTCCACGATTTCAAGTATTCCATCAATATGTTCCATCAATATGTTCCGTCAATACATACTCCATTAATAACCATGCAAACAAGAGTGTGCGAGCGTGATGTGCAACATGACATTAAGCAAAACCAGCAATTCTCGATTTAGCAGTTAAATGTAATGGTATTTAAAAGTTGTAAAATGCACACTTGCATATCAGAATAACTCAGGTCAAAGCAATTAAAATCAACGGTTTCAAAATGCGTAAAAAGTGCACTTGCCTGAAGCGACACGATTTGGGTGTCGTTGAGATTGTACGAACGGCGCGGCCGGCTCTGCGAAGTTGGGTTTGATATCAGTTAAATGGTTCTTAACAGACTAATCAGAGTTTATTAATATACATCATACCGCCAATTAATTTAATAGCATGTGTCACTAACCTCTAGTCTAGGTCTTATAGTCATTAAAATGCTGTGACATTTTAATATCTACTCTACTGTTAAATCACTAATCTCTAATTATTTTATTATGGTGGCGTTGAATGCCCATAAACTAACCGTATGCAGAAAGTATTAGGTCAACATTAAAATGCGTACTTATAATCTATTAGTTAAATATCACATTAAACAATAGGTATAACAACATGCAGTATAAGGTTTAGCACTCACTGATATTACTAATTAACATTACTAACTTATATAAGAAACTTAATAATATAAGTTACTAACATAAATATTAACCTAAAGTAACCTTATAAAATTAACTGTTGAGAATTAAGAACGTGCTAACTTACTAATATAATTACCTAACATAATACACTAATCTTTAAACCACTAACCAACTGAAAGTAAATGTGACTGTATCTAACACAATGATAAAAATATGTAACTAACTTACAGGTTATAACTTACTAATAAAATTCTTAAGGTCTTAAGTTTACTAACACTTATCTAACTATAATAGTGTGTATAATAATTATTAGATTAGAAAAAAACTGTGTATGTAGCATTACAGTTTATATGATAATAACAAAATAATTTAGTGTATTATCAAGCTGGATGCATGAACTCACCTTCACGTTGCTGACGCCTCATTGCAGGGAAGGTGGGCGGCGTCTCGGACGGTAGCGGCCGTGAAGGCGGTCTGCGACTACTGCGGCGCGGCGTCCGACGATGTGGAGGCTTCGGGAAGGGCGTTGGTCTGGTGGTTGTCGACCTGCGCCGAAGAGAAAGGCGGAGGAAGGCGAAAGGCGGCGTCGGAGAGGGCAATGACGTCAGTGGTTACGTAGAGGCGACGGCTTCGCTGTCGACGGCGAGTGGCGGAGATGACTGATGTCGGGGTGTGCTGCGGGTTGGGTTGCTAGGCGACGTATCGGAGGGAAGGTCGGGGGCTCGGGGTGGTGCGTGGCTTGGGTGGTCGGAGATCGGATGGGCTGGGCTCTCGGAGATCAGAGGGGAAAGCAATGGGCAGTTCGGCCTTGGAGTTTTAAAGAGGAGAGGAGAAGAACTGTGTGAGGGCGCAACGGCAAGGGGCAGGTCACCTAGACCGCTCGAAGTGAGGGTGGCTGGCGGTGGATGCTCTGTGGTGGGTTTCATCAGACAGTAGCAGGGACAGCGGGCTGAAGAGGCGGCGTGGGGTCGACGAGGGGTAGAGCAGCGGAGGGTGAGGCCGCGGGAAAGGGACTGGAGGTTTGGAGAGTTGCCGGAGTTTGTGTCGCCGTCGGGGAGTAAGGGGTTGATGCGGTTTGCTCGGACGGAAGGATGAGAGGGAGGGGTGGCGGAAAGGCGCGCTACTGATGGTGTGCAGTGCCTGGGTTTTAAAGAGAAGAGGAAAAACGAGATGAAATAGGCGACGTGGCTGGATGCGTGGGTGGAACGTGGGCAGTTAAGATTTTATAAGTAACGAGTTTGTTTTATTATAACAGAGTTTGGTTAGTAATAAGGCCAAAAAATCTAAATTAGTTAAAAAAATTCTAATCTTAAATTAGATCTCCACCTGCTTCTCTTTTAACACGTTAGAAACTTTATTTTTAAAGTTGGATTTTAAATTATAGCTAAGAGTAATAATATATATTAATAACCCGATTTTGTAATTTCACCCCTGGACATCCAAAAATTATAACGAAAATATCGGGACGATCGCGCCTTCGAAAGGGTCGCAAATACGGCGTCCGGTCATGCGCCTAAGCTAAGGAAAATACAAATAAAAATCAAAGTGCAAAATACAGACGGTAACAAAGTGCGTACGGAATATGTATATCAGGAAAGTGGCCGTTACATCTTACCCACCTTATAAAAATTCCGTCCTCGTAATTTAATAAAGCTAAGGGGAGGTATAGTGGCCGCTAGAATCAGGTTAGTGTCAAGATTGGCAAGGATGTGGATGATTCAAATGGATAACATGAAGCAGAAAGGTGATGACATAGATGTCACGATGTAAATCAAGTGAGTCAATAATAATGAAAAGGATATGATCACGAAAGATGTAAGGATGACCAGGGAATGATATTGTGGGTCTACTACAAGGCATTTCTATGGTTGTTGACGAAAGAATGTAATGTCGAATATGATTTCAAGATCGAGAGGGACTTATTGGGCCACCTAATGTTTAGAAATCCTAAGACTAGGATTTCTAAGTGAACAAGGATGTGATAGGGAATTCGAAGAGAGGTGTTTCTTGAGAATCTAGATTGTAATCTTATCTATGTTGTTTGAAGTATTTTGCATAGCACGACCTGCATGGGCCACCACTAAAACCTGTCACGCCCCGCTTCCCATTGTACTTGGGAGCGAGGACGCGACGAAGGTCCGCATGTGCTTAAAGCAAGAATGAGGTACTTTTTCTTTTCTCTCCTCCTTGGTTTAAGCACATTACGCGTCTGTGTGATGACATCCTGCAGGTTATTGCATGCGACCCAAACAACACAGATAAATTTTATTACAATCTTAATGTCTCAAAAATGAATACAACAAAAGGGATACAAAAGAGAGAGGGTCATAAATCCCATACAAGTTTTGAAAGAAACAACAAGTACAAAATGTTACGATGGCAAAACGCTCCTTAGCGAAGAAAACACGGCGGCAAGGCACCCCTGTCAACCTGCTCAGTCTCTAAGCAACTCCTCTGCAAACCTGTCTAATACCTGACGTATATTTCACAAGACAAGAAATATACGTCAGCGAGGGTCGCTCGGCAAGATTTAAAAAGATAAAAGAAAGTTGACCCTCGGCAAGGTTTTCGAAAAGATTTCATGGCAATACGAGTAACAAAATTGACATTACATTAGTTAAAGCATGGCAACGTAAGAAACATATGAGCACTGGCAAGTGTAGTGTGCAAAACAGTGAGCAGGCAAGGTGTAGTGCACAAAGTACGAACATAACAAGGTGTAATGTGTAAAGAAACCCACATGGCAGGTGTTGTGTGTACAGCAATAAGCCTGGCAAGTGTTGTGTGTACAGCAATAAGCATGGTAAGTGTGTGCACAGCAATAACACGGCGAGCGTGGTGTGTGCAGTAGTAAACATGGAGAGTGTTGTGTGTACAGCAATAAGTGAGACAAGTGTGGTGTGCACGGCAAGTGTAGTGTGTACAGCAATAAGCATGAAAAGTGTAGTGTGCACAGTAATAGGCATGATATTAGCACACGAACAAGGCAGGAGTAACTAACAGAGCACGCAATCCTCAATAGTAACAACAGAGTAAAAGAACGCGACAATCATTCAAGTGTGCCTAGTGAAAAAAAAGCCCAATGTCTGAGGGGGAAAAGTGACCAGCATCACACCCAAGCCAACGGGAGCTACCCGTGGCTCTCTACTCACCGACCCGGCCAGGTGTCGGTCAAGTTCACCACGAGAGTGCAATCCAGCATTCCAGCCTCTACTACATTGAACTACCCCACCCAAGTGTACTGTTGGAACACGAGCCAGCCTAATTCATATTACGAGCACGAGCTTGTCAACTCTCATGACATCACGATTTCACCATTTCGTCTCTTGGCGCACGAATTCACAAGTCCACGATTTCAAGTATTCCATCAATATGTTCCATCAATATGTTCCGTCAATACATACTCCATTAATAACCATGCAAACAAGAGTGTGCGAGCGTGATGTGCAACATGACATTAAGCAAAACCAGCAATTCTCGATTTAGCAGTTAAATGTAATGGTATTTAAAAGTTGTAAAATGCACACTTGCATATCAGAATAACTCAGGTCAAAGCAATTAAAATCAACGGTTTCAAAATGCGTAAAAAGTGCACTTGCCTGAAGCGACACGATTTGGGTGTCGTTGAGATTGTACGAACGGCGCGGCCGGCTCTGCGAAGTTGGGTTTGATATCAGTTAAATGGTTCTTAACAGACTAATCAGAGTTTATTAATATACATCATACCGCCAATTAATTTAATAGCATGTGTCACTAACCTCTAGTCTAGGTCTTATAGTCATTAAAATGCTGTGACATTTTAATATCTACTCTACTGTTAAATCACTAATCTCTAATTATTTTATTATGGTGGCGTTGAATGCCCATAAACTAACCGTATGCAGAAAGTATTAGGTCAACATTAAAATGCGTACTTATAATCTATTAGTTAAATATCACATTAAACAATAGGTATAACAACATGCAGTATAAGGTTTAGCACTCACTGATATTACTAATTAACATTACTAACTTATATAAGAAACTTAATAATATAAGTTACTAACATAAATATTAACCTAAAGTAACCTTATAAAATTAACTGTTGAGAATTAAGAACGTGCTAACTTACTAATATAATTACCTAACATAATACACTAATCTTTAAACCACTAACCAACTGAAAGTAAATGTGACTGTATCTAACACAATGATAAAAATATGTAACTAACTTACAGGTTATAACTTACTAATAAAATTCTTAAGGTCTTAAGTTTACTAACACTTATCTAACTATAATAGTGTGTATAATAATTATTAGATTAGAAAAAAACTGTGTATGTAGCATTACAGTTTATATGATAATAACAAAATAATTTAGTGTATTATCAAACTGGATGCATGAACTCACCTTCACGTTGCTAACGCCTCATTGCAGGGAAGGTGGGCGGCGTCTCGGACGGTAGCGGCCGGGAAGGCGGTCTGCGACTACTGCGGCGCGGCGTCCGACGATGTCGAGGCTTCGGGAAGGGCGTTGGTCTGGTGGTTGTCGACCTGCGCCGAAGAGAAAGGCGGAGGAAGGCGAAAGGCGGCGTCGGAGAGGGCAATGACGTCAGTGGTTACGTAGAGGCGACGGCTTCGCTGTCGACGGCGAGTGGCGGAGATGACTGATGTCGGGGTGTGCTGCGGGTTGGGTTGCTAGGCGACGTATCGGAGGGAAGGTCGGGGGCTCGGGGTGGTGCGTGGCTTGGGTGGTCGGAGATCGGATGGGCTGGGCTCTCGGAGATCAGAGGGGAAAGCAATGGGCAGTTCGGCCTTGGAGTTTTAAAGAGGAGAGGAGAAGAACTGTGTGAGGGCGCAACGGCAAGGGGCAGGTCACCTAGACCGCTCGAAGTGAGGGTGGCTGGCGGTGGATGCTCTGTGGTGGGTTTCATCAGACAGTAGCAGGGACAGCGGGCTGAAGAGGCGGCGTGGGGTCGACGAGGGGTAGAGCAGCGGAGGGTGAGGCCGCGGGAAAGGGACTGGAGGTTTGGAGAGTTGCCGGAGTTTGTGTCGCCGTCGGGGAGTAAGGGGTTGATGCGGTTTGCTCGGACGGAAGGATGAGAGGGAGGGGTGGCGGAAAGGCGCGCTGCTGATGGCGTGCAGTGCCTGGGTTTTAAAGAGAAGAGGAAAAACGAGATGAAATAGGCGACGTGGCTGGATGCGTGGGTGGAACGTGGGCAGTTAAGATTTTATAAGTAACGAGTTTGTTTTATTATAACAGAGTTTGGTTAGTAATAAGGCCAAAAAATCTAAATTAGTTAAAAAAATTCTAATCTTAAATTAGATCTCCACCTGCTTCTCTTTTAACACGTTAGAAACTTTATTTTTAAAGTTGGATTTTAAATTATAGCTAAGAGTAATAATATATATTAATAACCCGATTTTGCAATTTCACCCCTGGACATCCAAAAATTATAACGAAAATATCGGGACGATCGCGCCTTCGAAAGGGTCGCAAATACGGCGTCCGGTCACGCGCCTAAGCTAAGGAAAATACAAATAAAAATCAAAGTGCAAAATACAGACGGTAACAAAGTGCGTACGGAATATGTATATCAAGAAAGTGGCCGTTACACCGCTATACCGTGCGCTTGCGGTAAAACTACAACCGTTCTTCGGGTGACATTCCGGAGCGATCAAGTTTTTGGCGCCGTTGCCGGGGAGGCGATTGCGTTTGATCTTTCCACCCTAGCTGTTTTTTTTATTTATTATTATTTTATTTCTTTATTTTTCTTTTACCTAACCCTTCCATTGTGCTAATCACTTCTTTGAAACTTTGTTCTCCTGTGCATGTACACGAGATCTACGGCGGACCCTGAAACTATATTATTTGATCCCGAGATCGAACGTACCGCGCGGAGACTTAGAGCGGTAAGGAGACAAGATCGGGAAGGGAGGTTTATGACCAACCCAGAAACTGCAGACCAATTAGCGGCAAGGATGGCAAGGATAATTTCTATTCGAGATAGGCTTCGGCCTAAGACCTCTTCTACGACCTCATCCATTGCCATGCCAGAGTTGGCGGCTGACAAGAACTTTGAGCTAAAGACTGGACTAGTGGTTCTGATTCAGCAGGATCCATTTCATGGGAATGCCCATGAAAATCCCCACTACCACATCCAATTATTCTTGTCGAAGTGCGCCACATTTCAGATGCCGGAAGTCTCCATCGATGCCATCAGACTGCGCCTCTTCCCCTTCACACTAAAAGACAAGGCACTCTATTGGTTGAGGACGCAGGCTGAGGGAGTCTTTACCACTTGGGACGAGTTGGCGAGTGCATTCATTGATAAGTTCTATCCGCCCTCCAAGACGGTGAAGATTCGGAGCGCTCTCATGTCCTTCAAGCAAGGACCCCAAGAGACGCTCTATGAGGCTTGGGAGCGTTTTAAAGATCTGCAGCATCAATGCCCGTACCATAGTATTGAAGATTGGGAGCTAGTTCATAGCTTCTACAATGGACTCCAACCGGGGACCAAACAAATTATTGATGCCGCGGCGAATGGTGCTATCTTATCAAAGACTCCCGAAGAAGCTACGGCCCTAATTGAGGAGATGGCCTCAAACAATCAACAATGGGGCGATGAGCGAGGACACTCTACGTCCTCCTTGAAGCCATCTAGTATCTATGAGGCGAAGGCCGTAGCGGAGCTTACGAGCAAGTTTGATTCTCTCCACAAGGTAGTGAAGAGACTGGAGAAGTTTATCACAGAGCCCCAAGGAACCCCTTCCACCTCCGCACCGACGAACCAAATGTGTGATTGGCAAGACCAATCTCAAGCCATGTATGTGGGAGGAGAGCAAGGAGACGGATCCTTGGAGCAAGTACAATATGTCGCGGGGAACCAAGGGTATTGGGCCAATCCAGCCACAAGAAATCATCCCGGTTTCTCTTACGCCAATAATGAAGGAGCTTTGAACCCACCACAACAACCACCTCAACAAGCTCGACCACCACCACCCCAACAACAACACTATCCATCGAGGGGGCCTCCACAACAAAACTTTCAACCGAAGCAACAAGTTCCACCATATAGGCCGCCCGGATACAATCAAGGGTGGAGAAATCAAAATCAAAACCCTCCACAAGCTCGACAACAATCCGACTTCGAAGCTAGCGTGGAGGCGTTTATGGTCGAGCAAAAGAAGGTCAATGCTACCTTGAAGGCGGGGCAAGACTCCCTTACAACCGTTGTAGCTCAAATATCGGAGCAATTGGCGTTGCTCAACCGGAATACTCAACAATTGCCGATGCAACCCGAGCAAAACCCACGGGGCAACACCGGCCACATCAATGCCGTAGTTGCTGTTACTACTAGAGGCGGGAAGGATACACCCCCGCCATGATTCCTACCGAGGAGCCCGTGGAGGAAAGTTTGGAGCCAATTGAGCCGGTAGTTGAAGTTGAGAAGGAGAAAGAGCCACAAGAAAAGGAGAAATCTAGAGCGGAGAAATTGATTGAGGAAAGGTGCTTCATGCCACCGGTCCCATTCCCCCAAAGGCTTGCTAGAGCGAAAATGGAGAAAAGGCTAGCAAAGTTTCTCGAGTATCTGAGAGGGGTTAGCCTCAACATTCCCTTCCTCGACGCCATCGTGGAGATCCCCACATATGCTAAATTCTTAAAGGATTTGATTTCGGGGAGAAAGAGGAAGGAGAAGATTATGCTAGCCGAGGAGGGCTCTTGATTCACCAAGAGAGAGAAGGAGCCGGCCAAATTCAAAGATCCGGGGAGCTTTCGAATTCCTTGCACCTTGGGCGGCGTCCCTCTTCAAAAGGCATTGGTAGATTTAGGGGCTAGTGTGAGCCTCATGCCTCTCTCCATGTTCTTAAGGCTAAACACCGGGACGAAGTTGAAACCTACCGACATGCGAATACAATTGGCCGATGGGCGGATAACAAGGCCGGTAGGGATCGCCGAAGACATCCCGCTACAAGTCCCGGGGGGCATATGCTTGCCATGTGACTTCGTAATCATGGACGTTAAGGTGGAGGGAGATACGTCATTGATACTTGGACGTCCGTTCCTCGCCACCGCCGGTGTGATTGTCGACGTGCGAGAAGGTACCCTAACTTTGAACGTCGACAACATCGAGGTGGAGCTTCACATTCCTAAGGCTATGAAACACATGCCTTACCACGAGGATCTTGACTACATGGACCTCCTTGATGAGGTAATTGAAGAGGCGATCCCTCACTCAATCGGCGCTCTATTCGATGAGGATTTCGAGGAAGGCCCGGATTTAGGCCAAGATGAGAAGAAAATTGATTCCCCCGACCTCTCCGCTGAAAATGATGAAGGCGACGCTGATGTCGCAAGGATTCGAGAGCTCTGCAAGCTCTCGAAATTAAAGTCTCCAAAGAAAGCTCCGCCAATACGGAAATCGGCGTCACCGGTGAAACCGTTGGCCGGAGCAAATGCTAGCTTGGGGGAGCCTCCCCCCAACACTATTCGAGACGGGAGACCACCGAGGGAGAACACGCCGCCGCAACTTCCGAATCCAAGCGTTCTCCCCGGAAAGTTTGATGGGTGCATCTCATATGCACCAAACATCCCGCATTAATTGAAAATCATAGGGGGTCGAGCTCACGACCTTAAACGAGCGCTTGTCGGGAGGCAACCCGACGGTTATTGCTTTATTTTTACCTTTTTCTTTATTTTTGTTTTAGAAATTTTTAGTGTTTCGAGTCGTTCGCTCAAAATTTTTGTGATAACGGGTCCTATTTTTCTTGACAGGAGAGGAGATAGGTAAATCCATCATGAGGAGGATGAACAAGACGACGAGGAGCGCCCAAGGAAGGCGCTCGATGCTTAGGAGGAAGATGAAATCGACTGGAGGAAGAAAGACGGAGTTTAGAGCCCAAACGAAGACAAACAGCAGAAGACAAGGCTCACTCGGCCGAGTATACTAGTCACTCGGCCGAGCACACAAGTTCGTCCGGCCGAGCCGCTCATGAACGAGGGAAGTCTGCTATACCCAACTCTCTGTTTATTTTCCTGATTTCAGTATAACTGCTACTCGGCCGAGTATATATATTCACTCGGCCGAGTAAAATGGATACGCTCCTAGGGCGAGTCTTACCGAGTAGCTTGAGCCACTCGGCCGAATGGACTTACTCCACTCGGCCGAGGGTGGCAAGGCCACTCAGCCGAAGCGTAAGCGGGGTATAATTTTCCATTGATCCCACTCGGCTGAGTCGTAACTTTTTGCTATAAAAGGGGGCGGGGTCGGGCGCGTTTTTCGAAACGAAATATTCGAAATCGCCCGACCCTTCGCATTCCCCTCGCCCGTTCCCCTCGCTCACGCCCTTACTCGCCTGACCGACGTCGCCGCACCGCTGCTCGGCCAGCCACCGCCGGCCGAACCCCGGCCGCGCCTCGCCCGAGTCGCCGCCGGCGACCACCGCTCCGGCCACCTCCGGTAACCCCAATTTTCACCTTTTTCTCCTCTTTTGTTTGTTTTTCGAGGATCCATGTGCTTAACGAACCCCAAACCCAAATTAATTTCTATTTCTCTCTATTATACCCCTAATGCCCCATACGATTTGAATATTACCCGCTGATATCTCCATTTCATGCGCAGGTCATTTTTGGGAGCTTAGGGGAGCCCAGGGGAGCTTCTCGGGACTGATTTGGGCTTCGCGGAGGCGTTGTCTTTGCACACTTCCATTAATTTGCACTCGTGGCGTGTCGTGGTATACTCTTTCCTTTATTTTGCACACGCCGCACTTTTTACGCTTTTCGGCACGCGCTCGGGGCCCATATGCCGCCCCGGACACGGCCGAGGTCGAGGAGAGCTTCCGCCAAGCGGAAGCGGTCGGATGATGCCGGCCCCTCTCACGAGTTGGAGGACTCTCCTCCGCCTTCTCCCACACACCCCATCCACCCAGCACAGCCTACAGGCCCCGCACACCCCGCACAGCCTGCAGCGCCCGCACAGCCCGAACAGCCCGCACAGCCACTCCCTGCCACTCCACAGCCACCACCTCCGGCTCCACTTAACGGGCCGCTGGGGATCACGTTCCAGAACGACACACACCGCGTCGCTTTTGAGCGTATCTCCCAGCGCTCGATCGTACCCTCCAGGTTTGCACACCTTGCCGACCTAGGATGCCTGGGGGTACTAGAGGGGATGCTCACGTTGTACGACAACGTGGGCTGGCGAGATTTCTTTCAGGTGTCGGCGGACATGTTTATCCGTCCGACACTTGAGGTACTTAGTTCGATCGCCCGGACCGACGAGGGATGCTCGTTTCGGTTCATGGACCGGGAGTGCCAGGTCACTCTCGGTATGATGAGAGCCTTCTTCTCGTGGCCCGATGTCCCCGGGGCCGATCGAGGTTACGCCCCCACCCATATCCCCCCACCTTCCTTCGATGCCGGTGCCTTTTGGGCCCGGATTACGGGTATTCACGCTGCCTTTGACCCTAGTAGGGCCAAGGCCTCGGCCATTGTCCATCCCTGCCTCCGTATAGCTCAGCGCCTCATGGCGACGACCTTTTTGGCCAGATATGAGCCGGGCACGATGTCCACGCCAGAGCTCTACATGCTCTACGTGATGACACGGCCCAGAGCTCTATCTAGGGATGGCGATGAGCTGGTCCCCGTCGTCGTTATTGATGTCGCGGCTTGGTTTTTGGACCGCATCATTGTATCGGTGGGCGCTCGCGCACCGATATGCTGCGGTGGCCTGATCACCTTGCTTGCCCTTATGACCGGCGAGGACTTCCCCGACGACCTGCAACGAGCACCGGGCCCCACTTCTCTGTCGATTGATGTTATGGCCCGGATGAAGATGCTTCGTCCGCACGGTGAGCGAGACTGGGTCTGGCTGTATGGCCCTTACGGTGCCGATTACATGATTCTTCCGAGCCCAGCTCAGACTCAGATTGCACCGGCCCATATGGACTGGCTCCCTGCGATGGATATTCTGATCCCGGCCGCTTACGTGCTCGAGGCCGAGGAGGCCGAGCAGGCCCACGTTGCCCCCGCAGACCCTGTTGCCCCTGCCGAGCCTGCTGCCCCTGTTGACGCCATGGCCCCTCAGCCTATCCCTGATGTTTCCGATGCTCATGACACCTCTGTCCACACCTCTGTCGGTGTCGGGAGTACCTTGGCTGAGCCCACTTCCACTCCTTCTACGCCTGTCACCACCACCACTGGCCCTCTGTCTGTCGAGCCCGTTTCTTCTGCCCCACCCGAGCGCCCGCCGACCGTAGTTGAGTGCGGCGAGCCCTCTTTTGCCACTGCCGTAGAGACCGTAGTCTCCGCCTCTGTCTCCACCGCTGCTGTATTTTTCGAGAGTGTCGTGGCGTCTGTCCACACTTCTGTGCCACTGACCTCTCCGGCCGCCTCGCTACCACTTTTGTATTCTGCTTTCGCTGCTGCTGCCTCCACTTCTCACCAGCCGGTGCCCAGGCCTCACACTGCGGCCAGGCCCACACTTGCGAGCACAGCTCCTTTCGTTCCCCTACCCGCTGAGCCCGTCACCTACGCCACCAGAGTCCGTCAGCCCCGCCCTGCGCAGCCCAGACCGGTGCGTCCCTCTGCACCACCTCCCCCCGACACTGTACTTTAGAGCATTCGTGCTCTAGAGGGGGCGGTGAGTGGCCTCAGAGGTGACCTTCGGACCCTGTCCACCACCGTCTCCGCGATGGCTGGCTGCTTCGACCTGATTCCCCAGATTCACTACTGTCTTACCCAGGTCCTGGAGCGTCTCCCCCGTGTACCCACACCCACCCTGCAGGTTACCGCCCCCGCTTCCACACGCACTCAGCCTGCTACCACTTCCACACCCACCCCCGCTCAGCAGCCTATCGCACCACCACCACCACCTCCGCCTCAGGACGGAGCCGGCGCAGCCCCACCTTCTTAGGCACCTTTGATGCCATCGATTATTTTTGCCGTTATGCTGCCCGTCTCTGCTGGGTCCTGATGCACTTTTGTCCACCCCCTCCCCTCACTGTTTTTATGATACGCACTTTCTGCTCATATCTTTATATATCTTTTTTGGGAGAGAGGGAGAGTATTTGGTGCCACACCTATATATCTGTATCACTCCTATATCTGCATGCATCATGTCCGCATCATATTTTTCGTTTCATTATTTTTCCTTTTTCCTTTTTTTTCCTTCCATCATGCATGCATCCTCACTTACCCCTCACATTCCTTGTCTCCCGGTGTGCCACACTTTGCACATTGAGGACACTGTGCCATTTAGCTTGGGGGAGTGAGTTCTCACGTTCTTTTTCGATTTGCCACCTTTATTTTTTAGTTTTTCACACCATTTTCCGCTTTTGCACTTATTTTCATCATTTTTCTTGTTACTTTACCATGCATCACGTTTTTCTTCTTTTTCTGTGTGCCGCATTGTAAATAGTTCTATTTTCCCTTTATCTTTATTTCTTTCCTTTTCATCTCATGCTAGAGATGACTTTTCTATGATGATGATGACGTGGAGTTAGCTTACTCTATATGCATGCTATATTTGTCATGTCTTAGACTTTATTTCTGATATCATATGCTCCGACTTGCACTTGCATCTAGAGATAGTAACCCACACTTTTTCCACATGAAAATGGATGAAATTTTATTATTAGCTGAGTCTGAATATTCATATGTATGCTATCACAGAAAACACACCAAGATTCACGCATTGAATGCCTATATCTGGAGTACCGATTTCTTTTCCTATATCACTTCTATATGCATGAATTGTACGTTTCACTTCAGGATGATTGAATGATGTTAACTATGATAAATCTGGATTAGTTAGCTTTTTTTGTGATCGAAACTGAGTAGATTAGATTGCCCTGCTGAAGTTGTCGTGCATGTCTTATAGAGTGAACCGAGAGATATATCTATTTCTTTCTCCACAAATCTTGAACATCATTTCTCTACTTTTAAAATCATTGGTGAATCTCCCCTTAGCGATTCTATTATATGGCATTTCCCCCGCTATTAATTCCTAGCTCCAAATTTCCCGAATTGAAAAAAAAAAGAAAAGAGAAAATATTCTTGTATATCATTATCTCTCTTTGAGTTGGGATCGTTGTGAATATATGCTATATCAAAAAAAAAGAGAGAGAAAAAGAAAAAGGAAAAGAAAAGAGGAAAAATCCTCAATAAAAGATCCCATCTCACTATCTTTCTTTCTCCTCTCTTTTCGTGTTCATTTTTATTGCTTTTGGAGCTTTATAGAAATGTGGATGTAAATATTTTTATGCCACCACGCTTATAGATAAGCTTGGGGGAGGGAATCCAATGATGTGTGAGAGAGTGGCTACCTGACGTTGCACGACGACCTAGGCTAAGTAATATTCTATACTCGGTGAGATTATTTCTAGCTTTACGAAATCCAGAAATCTAAGCCTAGCATTCATAACATGAAATCCATACTTTTCTATTCTCTCTATTCTATTGTGTGATACTCTTATACTCCTCATAGAAAGCATTCAATTGAAAAGTGTGTGATTTGCGATTTGTATACCGCTTTAAATGATTCAGACAATGTTAATTCTAAAATTATTCAGTTTTTCATGATTACATCGTTGTTCGTGGGTTTTTTATTTTTATTTGCACTATTATACTATGATATCAAAATAAAACTCTTTGACATGTATTTTTCATTCGGAGCATGCTATAAGCGTCAGCGAAACCCACGTCCTGAGAAAATGATCTAGCAGCTTACCTCTTCACTTCTTTCTTTCTTCTTTATTTTTATTTCGTTTTTCATTCTTCTCCGTTTTTCATTTTTTCATTTTTTTTCGTCGTTTTCGCTTTCCGAATCCACCGGGTTCGCCTTTTACTTACCTTCCTCGAGGACGAGTAAGAGGTAAGCTTGGGGGATTTTGATCACTCCTTATTTTACACTTTTTTCCCGCATGTTTGCATGCCATTTAGATCGCCCAAATCATGTTTTTCACGATATATCGACGATATTGCGATGCTTTTCACGATTTGTTGTTTTTGTCGCATTTCAGGTGATTTGGAGCGATTTGGAGTGATTTCGAGGTGCGCTTACTCCAGAGGGTCACCGACGACCTCCCCGAGGGGTATTTTGCTTTTGGAGAGGAGCGGAAGAAGAAAGGACGTCGCAGGAGCGACGAGGAGGCCAAAACAAGCTGATTGGGCATTTTTGGTGTCCCACTCGGCCGAGTGGAGGAGTCACTCGGCCGACCAGCGAGACACCGCTCGGCCGACCAGATCTGATACGTTTCATACGTGCACTCGACCGAGCGACAGAGACCACATCGGCCGAGTGACGAGATCCCGTCCGCCCGAGTGGCGCCCAGACGAAGCCATTCAAAAATCGCCAACTTGCTGTTTTTCGGCTGCCTGAGCTTCAGAAGACCCACTCGGCCGAGTGGATAATCCCGACCGCCCGAGTACCAAGAAGCCATCGGCCGAGTGACGACAACTCACTCGGCCGAGCCGCCCCCGAAGTGAAGACACCTGAAGATCAAGACTTACTGGAAATTTACAGGGTTTCTCACTCGGCCGAGCGACGTTTGTCACTCGGCCGAGTGCGACGCGCTGCCTGTAGCGAAAATTGCGGATTTCAGGCTGCGCAAGGGGTATTTTGGTCACAGGTTTTGGACGATTTTGGGGGATATTTAACCCCTGTTTTTACCCTAGTTTGGAGAGCTTTTCTCTTAGATTTTTTACAGCTTTTAGATTAACTTTTAGCTTTATTCTTGTGATTGGAGAGGGGACAAAAGTTGATTTTTGTTAGATTATTTTGAAGAACTCCATTGGTTTGCCTCTCTCTTCTCTAAAAATTCTATTTTTATTGCTTATCTCAATATTGTGATGAATTCTCTTGTTAATTTCATTGATTATTTTTGTGTTTGCGCTATGAATTGTGAGTAGTCTCCACGTCTTGGGGCGTTGGGATGAACCCTACGAGCCCTATTTCATGTTCGTGATGAATTGGTAGGAATTTTGCTAGAATTGTTATTAGGGATTAGATTGGGATCAATTTACTACGGATGGCTAGGTATTCATATCGATTGGGATTTGCAAGAGATTGGATCCCAATTCGATAGGAAACCCTAGAAATCCGAATTGGGTTGGAATCGAATTTCTGTAGTGTCGGTTTGCAAGAGATTGGACCGATACTAGGGTTCTCGGTTGCAATTCCGTGCCGATACCCGGTTGCAAGAGATTGGACGGGTAGGAACTATCCCAACCTAGGTCGTGGGCCGAGTTTGCAAGAGATTGGGCTCGGGGCGCGATTGAACGATGATGTTGATCCTAATGCTAGCTTCCCTAGGCTAGGGTTTACAAGAGATTGGGCCCGAATCTAGGATAGCTATAGACCGGCAACAGCGCGAGAGCGTGAGCTTGGTTCTACATTCAGTTGCCACTAGTTCATCCAAAATCTTATTCTAGCAATTTTGATACCGATGAACCACTTTTATGAAATACGGTGAGTAGCGGGAATTTCCCATTCCCTAGACGTTCTTTATTTGATTTGATATTTCCGTACTTTGTCTGACGATTGTGACAGGATCGCCAAAGGCAAATTTCTCTCTTCTTAAATAGCCAGGTTGATCAGAACAAGCACGGTCATTCGTCCTCCCTGTGTTCGATAACTCGCTCGCCGCTATAACGTGCGCTTGCGGTAAAACTACAACCGTTCTTCGGGTGACATTCCGGAGCGATCACTAGCTTAGGTCATCGTGCACATATAAGTAGTCACATTCTCACACATCATTAGATATCATCCCCCCAAGCTTATCTATAAGCGTGGTGGCATCAAATAGAAAACATGAGCTTTTTCCCAAATTTTTTGTAGCTCTATAAAGAAAGGAAAATAAGAAAAAAGTAAAGAAGGGGATTGTGTATATACAATGAAACTTTTCTCTTTTTTTTCCTTTTTTAATACACAAGAACAATCCCAAAGAAAGATGCAAAGATATAAATTTTTCTTTTCTTTTGAGTTTTTTGGGACATGGAGCTTATTTCTTTTTAGCATGGGGAAGATGCAATAATAAGATTCACTTAAGGAGAGATTCACCAATGATTATATGTATAGAAAGATTTTTCAAGATATGTGAAGAAAGAATATATGATAACGCTCAGTTCACTTTTTTTGTATGTGTAGAACAACTTCAGCAGGGTAATGTCATTTACTCAGTTTGATTTCTAAAAGTAAACAAATCTATTCATATCAAATGACAATCAATTCATTCAACCTGAAAGTTTAATACACATTTCATGCAATAAGAAGTGATATTAAGATACAAAGCAGTACTACAAGTAATAGGTAGTCAACACATGAATCTTGGTGTGCTTTCTATAAAAAGTATACAATAATGTAATTCTCAGATGAGTCAACGCTAAAATTCATTCATAGACAAATAATAACACATTGAAAGTTCTTTTTCTCAAGTGCACGGCAAATATATTGCAGATGATGTCAGAAATAAAAACAATAACATGGCAAGACACATGTGCATAAGAGTAAAGCAAAATCCCAGCTATATTCACCATAGGGACTTCATCTCTAGCCAAGAAAATAAAAGAAGTAATGATAAAATAAAATCTAACTATACACATGCAAGCACTCCAAAAATGAAGAAAACATGGTGCATGGTAAATAAAATGAAAAAGTGCATGAAAATAAGCAGAATATGAAGAAAATTGAAAAATAAAAATAAAAATAAAAATAATAAAAATAATAAAGTGTGTGAGCACACTCACTCCCCAGAGCTAAACATCACATTGTCCTCAATGTGCGAAGTGTGGCACTAGGACATATAAGATAGGGGTGGGTGGATGTGGATGCAATATGATGCGAAATAAAGGAAAATAAGGAAAATAAAATATGATATGATGGTATATGCAAAGGATATATGCAAAGAAAGCATTTAAAATGATGTATGGACGCAAGATGGTGACCTTAAAATACATACTTTCCCCAAAGCTGAAATATATAGTGCCCTGCAAAAAGGTGAAGACAGATGGGCATACAAAATAATGGGGTGAGATGTGAAGCAAAAATATGACAGGGATTAAGAAGACGTGCCTATTCTAGTGCATCGTCATCACCTCCCTGCTGTGGGGACGGTGGTGACTGAGGTGCTGGCTGCTGAGGGGCTAGCTGCTGCTGCTACAGGCAGTGAAGAATCTAGTTCAGCGTGAGCCGAATACCAGAAATCATGGCAATATAGGCCTGCTGAGCCATGACGGCTGTCGTGAGAGCCCTAAATTCAGCTCTAAGTCCAGTCACTACCGACTCGACAGCGCGGGGGTACTGCTCTCTGTCATCAGGAGCGAAGATAGAGGGACATGGAGGTATACGAGCAGGTGGTCTCACACGACCTCCAAATACTAGCAGGGCCACTATCGAGTGTGTGCGGGGAGTAGAGCTCACAACAAGATGCGCAGCCTCTATGGGAGGCTGAGACGTAAGATTGCTCTCAGAAATATATGCAACAGAGGAGGAGGTCAGAATATCAACAGAGGACGAGGTAGGCTGAGAGGTTGTGGCAACAGCTGTGGTGGCAGACACCATGACACTCTCGGTATATACAGCGGCGACAGAGACTGAAACATCGACTGATGGGGTGGTCATGAAATCAGGAGATAATGACACCCCAGGAGTCGGGAAGTCAGGTGTGTCGAGGGTCTCTATGGTCGCGGAGGAAGAAGGGTCGCCTCTATACGGGGGCAGCTCTCTCAAAACACATATATGAAATCGGATCAACTCTCATTGGCGCGGTGGTGGTGGAATCAGACACATCGGCAGAAGTAGAGCTCTCAGCATGATCAGAAGTGAAGACAGATGTGCCAGGCTCGGGGATCGGATCTGAGGCAGGCTATGGAATCGGGATCTCAGGGGCGAGGGGCTCGACATGGGGCTTATGCTGCTCGTCATCGGGATCTAGTACATATACAAGTGGGATGAGGAGATCCATCTGGAACCTCCACTCTGCACCAGCCGGTCCAATGTGGGTCCGAACGGGATTCAGAAGCACTATATAATCAGCATAGAATTGACCGTATAACCTGACCCAATGACCCTATTCGTAAGGACGGATCATGTGCATGCGGGCCAAAGCATCTAAAGATAAGGTCGTGAGGCATGTAGCACGGCGTAGGCCAGCGGGAATCTGGATGTCAAAAATAGGTGCTAGGAGGGTGATCAGACTGCCATAACATATCACCTTGGTGGAGGTGACCGAAGAAAAGATGTGGTCAAAATACCATCTAGCTATATCAATAGAAATAGCGGGGACTAAGACGTCCCCGTTGCCCTCGAAAGCTCTCTCCCTAGTCATCGCATACAACATGAAAAGATCTGGCATGGACATGGTCCCAACCTTGACCTGGCTAGTATGGTGGTCGCCGAAAAGCGTTGTGCAAGCTGCTGGCATGGGTGGACTATGGAAGATGCCTTCGCCCTGCTATGGTTGAAGTGGTGCATGCCAGTGATCGTGTCCCAGAAAGCATCAGCTGACAGACAGATGGGGTGTGGTGCGTAGGACCATAAGCTCGGTCGGGGTCTGGAACAGGGGGCCAATGAAAGTACCACGTCGTGCGAGATCTCGCACTCCTGGTCCATGAGCCTAAAAGAGTATCCCCTAGGAGTCCTACTAATAGAACTCAAGACCTCTAGTGTCGGGTGGACGAAGGTGTCCGCCGACACCGACAAAAAGTCACCCCACTCCCACATTGTCATACAACTGGTGCATGCCCTGAAATACCCCTAGGCGCTCAAGTGCATCTATATGCACGAACCTAGTGGGTATGATCTGGCATTGCAAGATCCTCTCAAATTTGATGTGATGTGCATCATATCTGAAAGAGATCATGTATATCTCGATCGGAGGAACATGCCGTACTGGTGGTGGTACATATGGTGCAGAGGATGCTAGGAGTGTAGCTATGGGGTCGCAACGTGGCAGGGGATCCGTCCTAGAGGAAGAAGGACCGGGGTCACCAGTCTTCTTCCGCTTGGAAGTAGGCTCCCGAGCGCTAGACCTAGTGCGGCATAGGGGCATCAATGAATGCCGTGAGATGTACACTAATCAAGTGCTAATCAAAATGCTTAAAATAAAATATGGAACGAGTGTAACGAGCACAGTGCGACTCCAAGCAAGCGAATGAGCGTGAGGCAGCTCCCATAAGCTCCAAATCAACGGTAGATCTCCCCCAAGCTTTCCTGTTGCACAAAAAGATTAATTAGCGTTAAGAACTCATAAAATTTGGTGTTGATCAAGAGCAATTGATGAAAAATGGGGTTGAATAGGATTGGGGGTTGGATTTGGGCTTACAAAATGAATATGGGAAAATAGAGGATGCAATAGGGCTCAATAGGGGCTAGATCACCGGACTCAACCGAAGGGGGCGTCGCCGGAGGTGGCTGGAGGTGGCGCCTCCGTTGATCGGGTCGGTGTTGCTCGGGCGAGTCGGGGGATGGCTCGGGTGAGTCGGGGTGCGCTATAGGGATTTGGGGAAAGTGAATCTCGAATTGGGGCAGTGGTTCAGGCGAGTGGAATTAGGGGATTTATAGGGGTGGTCCGACTTAAGTCACTCGGCCGAGTGACGATTGTCACTCGGTCGAGTAGTCCGACTGAAGAAAATTTGAAATTTTGGCGCTTCGACTGAGTCGAGTGACTCGACCGAGTGGTTCAAGTCACTCGGGTGAGTGACAAGTTCCACTCGGTCGAGTGAAAAATAAAAACAGAGTGGGTTATTTTGATGATTCTGTTGCAGTCTCCTACTCGGTCGAGTAGAATTAGTCACTCGGTCGAGTGAACTAATGACTCAGCCTAGTAGATAGGCCTTACAGAGCGATATTAGAGTTTTCTACTACAGGTTTCACTCGGTCGAGTGACAAGTCACTCGGTTGAGTGACTAGTCACTCGGCCGAGTGGCATAAAATTTACAGAGTGTGGTTTTTGAGACTTTCCTGTTCAGTGCGTCACTCGGTCGAGTGACTTCTTCATTCAGTCGAGTGAGAATCTCACTCGGATGAGTACGATGTCTGTTTCAGCTCTCTACTCTCCGTTTTTCTCCGTCTTCTGTTTCTCCCTATCCCATCAGTTTCTTCCTTCTGTTATCATTTAAGCATGTCCTTGGAGCTGCTCTCTGTCACCATGGCTACCCTCCATTGAATGGATTCCTCGTATCTTCTTCCTGCGCTAAAAACGTTACCCATTGTAAAATTTTTCTAGACTCTTGATTCACTAAACTAATAAAAATCTAAAATGAATATAAAAACTAAAATTCAACTAAAAACTAAGATAGGAACATCGGGTTGCCTCCTGAAAAGCACTCATTTAAGGTCATGAGCTCGACCCCTTATGATTTTACATTGAGCGCGTGATGTTCGACGCATAGGAGATGCACGTGTCAAACTTTGTGAGGAGGCCAGTAGGATTCAGATGTTGCACTTCTTATTGTTTGGAATCCTTTATGCATGCTTCCTCTCTAATGATGGGGAGGGATGACTCCCCCAAGCTTCGGTTCTTGGCTCCTTTGTTCTTTCCTAGTGGTGAAGTATTCACCGGTGGCGCGTTCTTTCCTTGCTTCATCGAAGAGAGCTTGCAGAGCTCTCTAATCCTCACGACATCAGCATTCTCCTCTTTCTCGGTGAGAGGATCCGGGGTATCTCCATTTGGATCGCCATTTTCAGAAATTGGCACTCCGTCAAGACTATCCACGTGTAAAGATCCAATGGCATATTGCATGGCTTCATCGATGACATCATCAAGTAGTGTTGACAACCTTTGAGTCCAAGTCTCTCCAAGATATATGCTCTTTATTTCACCGGTAGGATCTCCCACGGAGTAGTGCTTGAGTCTTTGTCCATTAACCTTGAATGGTGCTATGTCGTTTCCTTCGATCTCAATAGCTCCTCTCGGATGCATATGGCGTATGGTGAATGGTCCTGACCAACGTGATCTTAGCTTTCCGAGAAAAAGTCGGAGTCTCGAGTTGAATAGTAGGACTTTGTCTCCAACATTAAAGCTCTTCACGGTAATGCAGGCGTTGTGGAACATTTTTTTCTTTCTTTGTAGATTCTAGAGCTCTTATAGGCATCTCTTCGAATCTCATCAAGCTCATTGATGTCGAGAAGTCGCTGTACTCCCGCACTCTTGTAGCATAATTTAGAGTTTTGATAGCCCAATAAGCCCGGTGTTCCAACTTTACCGACAAATGACATGCCTTCCCATATACTAGCCGGTATGAGGTTGTGTCGATGGGGGTTTGGAAATCCATACGGTATGCTCATAGTGCATCGTTCAATTTCATGGACCAATCTTTCCTTGACTTACCAACTATTTTCTCCAAAATTTGCTTGATTTCCCTATTTGATACTTCAACTTGCCCACTTGTTTGAGGATGCAAGGCCAATCTAACTATGTGATGCACCCCGTACTTCTTTAGCATGGTTTCGAACTTACTCTCTATGAAATAGCTCCCTCCATCGCTTATCAACATTCTAGGTACTCCAAAACCGGGAAATATGTTTTGTTTGAAGAATTTGGCGACCACCCTTGCATTATTGGTCGAGATGGCAATAGCTTCCACCACTTTGAAACATAGTCGACGGCCACCAATATATATTTATTTCCCTTGCTGGATGGAAAAGGTCCCATGAAATCAACTCCCCAATAATCAAAGAGCTCGATCTCCAAGATGGGCTTCATTGGCATCTCATTCCGTTTGGATATGTTTCCCGCCCTTTGGCATCTATCAAACTTTTTGACGAACTCATGTGTGTCTCTGAACATAGTAGGCCAATAGAATCTGCATTGTAATATCATAGCGGTGGTTTTGGAAGCGGCTGCATATCCTCTGCATGGAATATCGTGATAATGTGAGATGATAGAAGTTGTTTCGTGTTTCGAAATGCATCTCTGTATAATGCCATCCTTGAATATCTTAAAGAGATATGGGTCTTCCCAAAAATAGCACCGGGCTTCTTGCATGAATCTCCTTCTTTGTTGTGTAGCTAACTCATGCGGTTTAATACCACAAGCCAAATAATTCACGAAATCTGCAAATCGAGGTACTTCCAAGGGTCTAAACGTAAAGAGCTTCTCGTCAGCAAATGTATCATCGATCGACAAGCTTTCATCTTTCCCATCACGAATTAGCATTGATAAATGTTCCGCTGCAAGATTGTCTGTACCCATTTTGTCTCTGGTTTCCAAGTCATATTCTTGAAGAAGGAGAACCCATCTCATCAGCTTAGGCTGGGCTTCCTTTTTATTCAAGAGGTACTTCAATGCCGCGTGGTCCGTATGCATAATCACCTTTGATCCAAGAAGGTATGAGCGGAACTTCTCATTAGAGTAAATTACGGCCAAGAGCTCCTTTTTGATGGTGGTGTAGATCTTTTGTGCTTCATCCAAAGTTTTGCTTGCATAATATATCGCAATAAGATTTTTGTCCTTTCTTTACCCCAACACTGCTCCAACTCTAGCATCACACTTGAACTAAAAAGGAAGAGTCCAATCCGGAGGTTGTATAATTGGAGCGGAAATAAGCGCCTCCTTTAGTGTGTTGAACACATGCAAGCAATCATCAGAAAAAACAAAAGGTGCATCTTTAGCAAGCAAAGCTGAAAGAGGACAGACAATTTGGGCAAAATCCTTGATAAAGCGACGGTAAAACCCGTATGACCAAGTAATCGTCTAATACCCTTAACATTAATGGGAGGAGGTTGCTCTTCTTTAACTTCAATTTTAGATTTATCCACCTCAATCCCTCTTGATGAGACTAGGTGCCCAAGAACTATCCCCTTAGTGACCATAAAATGACATTTTTTCCAATTATGCGTCAGATTATTTTGTTGGTATCTTTTTAAAACTTTGGTTAAATTAGCCAAACAAGAGTCAAATTCACTGACATACACAGAAAAATCATCCATGAAGACTTCCATGATGTCTTCAATATAATCAAATAGATGGATGGCATGTACCTTTGAAAGGTGGCGGAGGCTTTGCAAAGACCAAAGGGCATCCTACGGTAAGCACAGATGTCGTAAGGCCATATGAAATTAATCTTTTCTTGATCATTTTCATGGAGGGGAAGCTGAAAGAATCCCAAATACTCATCCAAATAGCAAAAATATTTGTGTTTAGCAAGACGTTCTAGCATTTGGTCAATAAAGGGTAAAGGTTAATGGTCATTCCGGGTGGCTTTGTTTAATTTTCTATAATCACTGCACATGAGCCAACCCGTGACGGTTCTAGTGGATATCTATTCTCCCTTATCATTTTTTATCACGGTCATTCCTTCCTTCTTAGGGACAACATGAACCAGGCTAACCCATCTGCTGTCAGAAATAGGATAGATGGTATCAGCTTCAAGCAATCTAAGGATCTCCTTCTTAGCCACCTCCTTCATGTTGGGGTTTAACCGCCTTTGAGGCTCGATGGAGGTGGCATCGGTGTTTTCTAGGTGGATCTTGTGGGTACATAGCCTAGGGCTAATTCCTTTTAGGTCGGAAATGATATAGCCAAGGACATCCATATGGCTTCTCAGAACGTTTAAAAGGCTCTCAAGTTGGTTGTGGTTAAGACAAGCATTAACAATCACATGATAGGTCAATTTATCACCTAAAAATGCATATCTCAAGTTAGGAGGTAATTGTTTCAGTTCTACCTCAGGGGTCGATGTACCCCATGTTTCCCTTTCATGTGAAAACATAGCGTCCTCGGCCTCATCTTTGTTCTCTCCTCTTCAGAAGATATGCTTTCGCATGCAGACTCAAAATCATCACTTGGTGAAGATGGAGCATCAAAGTATATGCTAGGCATATCTGCTCCCGACTCAATGGAACTACCGCTCTCCTCTTGTCCACATCTGTCATCAAAAGATAAGTCAGTATATAGATGGGTGTCACAAACGGAGTCATCAAGTCCACTTCCCTGAATGTCGATATCCCAAGGTTGTTCTTCACGAGCATCGATTTCTATGGCGTATGCTTCAATGCCTTCATTCATTGTGGGTTGAGGAACTTCATCAGCTCGATTAGCTCGTTATCCTTAACATAGACTCTAATGCCGCCCTCAATTGTTCCTTCTGGGGAGATTTGGTTAATAATGAAGTTAGCAAATTGTTGCTCAAGATGGTCCTCAATGTTGATGGCAATAGGTCATGTGGCCCAAACTTCATCCACGAGTCCCCCAAGTAGGGATGCAAAAGTATCATCATGTTACGGGTCAGAGTCTGCACTCATCATTGCGTCTCCCATATAAACCTGATGAAAAAGCTATAGAACAATCTGGAAAGCGACACCAGTAAATGCATGAGTATTTAGTAAAGAATACAGAATACCGTTCCTTCCCAGCAACGGTGCCAAAAACTTGATCGTCCCGGATAGTAACTCCGAAAGCAATGTAGTTTTACCGCAAGCACATGGTTAAGTGGTGAGTGGGTATCGAATCACCGAAAGGAACTATTGGTATCTATATGGATTACTAAGCTATTGTGAAATGGTGGGAAGAAATATTGGTATCACAATCGTTCAAAGTGTTGGTTGTAAATTCAATTTATAAGAATGTCTAGGGCTTGGGAATCCACACTATAGATCTCAAACAATCAATATGAAACACGAATCTCTATATTACTACTCTTGATTTAGGGTGAACTTGTTGCAACTAAATTGGGAACCAACGCATGCTCTCGCGCTATGCAAGTCTATAATAATCTAAACTATAGCCTCGCTCTCTCGCAACCCTAGGTCAAACTACTAGCATTAAGATCGACAATAATATCCAATTCCAACTAAAGCTCGCTCTCGCGCAACTTAAGTTTGAATCTAGATCGTGATAGTTTGTATCTGTTTTACTGTCGTACAAATGAATATAATCATAGAAATATAATAAAGATGCTAGCTTTGGTCCCTCTTACATACCAATTCTAGGGAATCTCGATTACAGATCTAAATCGAATATCTAGGGCTTCCCTTAGATCAAGATCCTCTCTCAAGCTCTCAAGATCCTATAGAAATCCTTAGCTATCCACAGTAAATCAATCACAACCTAACCCTTACCAAGCTTAGCGACATAGCAATTCAATAGATCTAACAAATCATACTTTAGATCAATAGGGTTCATCCCTTTGCCCTAGAATAAAGAGACTACTCACAATTTATTATAAAAATCACAATAGAAATAAGATGTGCAATAGAATTCATCACAAAACTCAGATCTAGAAAGAAATATAACATAAAAATATCAACTAGTAAGAGTTTAGACAAACCAATTTGAGTACAAGCTTCAAGAATAAGAAAATTAAGATCCTTCTCTCCAATCCTTTCGCCAAAGGAAAACTAGAACTAAAATTAAAACTAAGAAAATTATTCTAAGGAGTCTCTCCTTGGGCTGGCCATAAAACTGTGTATTTATACATGCCCAAAAAGTACAAAATATCCTGATAAATCTGCCCCTAAACAGCTGCAAAACCCTAGTTTTCAAAACTGTCCGACGGCGCATTCGGCCGAGTGAACTGCTCACTTGGTCGAGTGAGAAATTTGCAGGAAATAAGGATTTTCTTTGTTTTGGATGTTCAGACCACTCGGACAAGTAGTCTGCTCACTCGGTCGAGTGAGATTCTTACTCGGTCGTGTGGGACCGACTGCAGATCCTCTAAAAAACAGAGAAGTGTCAAAGATTTTCTTCACAGTTTCTATCTCCACTCAGTCGAGTCAGATTCTCACTCGGTTGAGTGGAAATTCCAACTCGGCAAATACATTACGGCTCTTCTTTATGCAAGATTGGACGTGTCAGCTTTACTCAGTCGAGTGAGCTATTTCACTTGGTTGAGTGAGCTGCATCACTCGGCCGAGTAGGTTGTTCTTCTTCTCTTTTCTCCTTCTTCTCGCTTCCTCATCATTTCTTTCGCCTTCATTCTTCTTCTACTCATCCTCCCGCACCGTTAGCTCTCCAATATCATCGTCAATGACGCTCCAG
Organism: Scilla litardierei; assembly: GCA_030789695.1. Classification (NCBI taxonomy): domain Eukaryota; kingdom Viridiplantae; phylum Streptophyta; class Magnoliopsida; order Asparagales; family Asparagaceae; genus Scilla; species Scilla litardierei. Next base: position 82,970,809 of record CM061141.1, on the reverse strand, counting down.
TACGCGTGTAAGCGCTCGTGGCTCCAAATTACTCCCGATTGCTCCATATTTCCTGAAATCAGACGAAACAAAGGAATAATGAAATATGTCGTAAAAATGTCATTTAAGCGTTAAAATCACGATATGAGCAATCATTATGGGATGGAAAAAATACAGAAATAAAGTGTAAAATATGAGCCTATCAGTCACCACGCTCAGGGACATTATCATCTCCTACACCATTCACACGTATACCTTCATCCACACCATCTATCGTTGCTCCACCCACATTGCCACCCACAGACGTTACAGACCCACCACCCTCCGACGAACATCCTCTACTCACATCACCCACATTACCACCACCTGACGGTGGCACCACGTGATGAGATTACCAATCTCTTCCCCCTCACGCATTCACGAGTTTATCGCATTGAGGGCAATGCTTAGTTCAGCTTCAGGGATGAGCATTTTCATGCCCATTTTATTTTTATTTTTCCTTCTATATCATCCACATATCCATACTTTTCTTATATAATCTTTATTTTTCTTTTTATTTCTCATTTTTCTCCTTTTTATTTTTACCATGCATCATGCTCATTTTATTTACTATATGCATTGAAAACCCCATAAAATTTTGAAAAATCAAAAACAACAAAAATATTTGCATTTTCATCATATATCTCGCATCATATTGCATCCATTTGTATATCCTTGCATTCTCCTTAAGAATTTTCCGAATTCGAGACTCTATATGCGTGATATATCAAATTGAATTTCATTTTCCACTTTTATGCTCGATTTTTCGATGTTGTTTAGGATATTTCATTAGGATTAGATTTTAGCTTCGAATCTCACTTGATTTGCATGGCATGACTATTCTCATAGCCTCTAGGTATAAGTACTCGAACCCGATGCTAAGTTGAATTTCCCTTAGGAGGCCACTTTATATATGGAACGATGGATTGATAGTTGTGTATAATGTTTTATAACCCTTCGTGACTTGGATAGCGATGTATCACTTAGTACTGAGGATTGTTGTCGCTTGATTTATCCATGCTTTCGTGTGTGTGTGTGTGTGTGTGTGTGTGTGTCTATATATATATATATATATATATATATATATATATATATATATATATATATATATATATATATATATATATATATATATATATGTTGCGTTCTCTGACCTCTATATGCAGAAGATTCATATGGGGGAATAGTAAAACTTGGGCCTGGCGTGATTCCTGCAAGCCTAAGAATGAAGGGGGTGTGGGGCTAAGGCTTCTTTTTGATTTAAACTTAGCTTCTGGAGTAAAACTCACCTGGAGAATGCTGCAATCCAGAAGTTTATGGGCCGATTACATGCGAAGTAAACATAAGGACATTAGTGAATTCTATGTTGCTAATGAGTCGCCGATTCAATCGGGCACTTGGAAGTTCTTACTTAAATGCAGAAATATCTCCCAGAAGCTTATTGTGAAGAAAGTCAGAGATGGAAATGAAACATTATTTTGGCATGACAACTGGCTACCATGTGGGCCCCTTAAAAATATGTTTGACATTCCATTGGGCTCTACTAGAAGGAAAGTCCGAGATTACTGGGAAGGCATGGCGTGGAGGAATGATACTGAAATTAATGATATTCGACCTCTTCTCCAACATGTGAAACTAACAGAGGGAGCCGATTCTTGGGAAAGGAAGCTTGGTCCAGCTGTAAAATTCAGGGATGTTTGGGAAAATATTCGAACCAAAACATCAAAGTTTGAGTTCTACAAGATTGTTTGGTTTCACAAACACATCCCGAAGATGGCACTGAATCTCCTACGGGCTATCAAAGGAAAGCTTCTTACTAAAGATAAGATGCAACAATGGGGTATTCAATCAGATGCACACTGTGTTCTTTGCTCTGACAACGGGCTGGAGACAACAGATCACCTATTTTTCGCATGCCCCTACTCAAGCTACATAATGCGCCGTGCCTTCCTTAAACTAGGGTACTATGGGCCAGATGAATTATCTCTTCCTGAGGTCTGTAAATTCTACCTGGGTAAATTCGGGAAGAAGGATTCTTTAAGTAAGCTTGCAAATACAATTTTGGCGGCCTGTGTATGGCATTTATGGAGAGAACGCAACAGGAGAGTGTTTGAGAATTTGGTGAAGGCGAAAACGGTGCTTTTTGAGGAAATTGCATCCGATGTACGCATTTCCCTCCGTGATGAAGATGATGCTACTGAAGAAGCAGCAGATGCATTCGACAATTGGGCGATTTTTGATAATGGATGACCTTAGATGACCTTAGTTGGTGTATTTCTTTCTTAGTGGTGGTGTTTGATGAAATGATTTGTGGTATGTCCATTGTTGCTAGATTTGATAGTAGAGAGTGACGACGCCTGTGTCCTCTCCTCTCTCTGTTGAGACGGGCACCATAGGAATACCACTTGTATATTATGCACGTTATTGTATATACTTTATAACTTATCCTTCATATGTGTGTGTGTGTGTGTGTGTGTGTGTGTGTGTGTGTGTGTGTGTGTGAGGTGGGATCTTCTAACCCCCTAAAATAACCCTCCTTTTGACCCCCCCATCTCAGCCCTCCATCCCATTAAATCCAATGGCTCAGATTTCCCCACCTTCATGTGATCTCTTATGAGTTTTTGGGGAGAATTTCAATTTCTCCTCAATTTCTCCCCCAAAAGTGAGCTCAATCTCTCTATCCCTCTCAAATTTTTTTCAGCACGGAACTCGAAACCCAAAAATCACTCGTAGCCTCTATCTCTCTCCCTCTCTCTCGTACGCAGGAAGCACGAAATCCATCGCCGCCTCTCTCTCTCTCTCTCTCGCCGCCACGGCTGTGATCGGAGATAACTCGCCTCCCCCATTCTTCTCGTGCGCAACCATCATCTCCCAAAACCTCCAGTAACGGCTGTGATCGAAACTCCATCACCGCCTCTATCACACACACTCTCTCTTGCTGCAACGGCTGTGATCGGAGAGATCTCGCCTCCCCCAACCATCTCGTGCCCAACCTAGATCTCCCCTAGCCTCCAGCAAGCATGTGCTAAGCGAGTAGTCATCAAAATTGCCGTCGTCCACAGATTTGGGAAATTAGGGCTATTGGGATTTTCGCGTAGGAGCAGGACTGGTCTGAGGGACTTCGCATAGGAGGAGGACTTTGAACCCAGGGACTTCGCGTAGAAGCACTTTAATCTGAGGTAAGAATGTATATTTCAAAAGAAATTTATCTACATTTTGTAGTTAGTGTTAGATATTTTTGAAATTTTTGCAAAAAATTTCTATTGTTTCGGAGTGGACTGAAACAAGTGGTTGAATTCACGTGTTTGGAGACTGAAACCTAGTGTTTAGGGGACTGAAACCTAGGGTTTCAGCCCCTGTTTGATCAGTACTTAGGGGACTGAAACCCAGGGTTTCAGCCCCTGTAGTGGAAGTAATTAGGTGGCTGAAACCCAGGGTTTCAGCCCCTGTAGGGGACGTAATTAGGGGGACTGAAACCCTGGGTTTCAGCCCCTGTAGGGGAGGTAATTAGGGTGTCTGAAACCCCCTAATTACCTCCCCTACAGGGGCTGAAACCCAGGGTTTCAGTCCCCCTAATTACGTCCCCTACAGGGGCTGAAACCCTGGGTTTCAGCCACTTAATTACTTCCCCTACAGGGGCTGAAACCCTGGGTTTCAGTCCCCATAGTACTGACCAAACAGGGGCTGAAACCCTAGGGTTTCAGACCATGTAGGGGAAGTAATTAGGGGGACTGAAACCCTGGGTTTCAGCCCATTAGGAGAGGTAATTAGGGGGACTGAAGCCCCGGGTTTCAGCCCCTGTAGGGGACGTAATTAGGGGGACTGAAACCCTGGGTTTCAGCCCCTGTAGGGGAGGTATTAGGGGGTTTCAGACACTGTAGGGGAGGTAATTAGGGGACTGAAACCCTGGGTTTCAGTCCCCCTAATTACCTCCCCTACAGGGGCTGAAACATGGGGTTTTAGTCCCCCCTAATTACCTCCCCTACAGGGGCTGAAACCCGGGGTTTCAGTCCCCATAATTACTTCCCCTACAGGGGCTGAAACCCTCGGTTTCAGTCCCCATATATACTTCCCCTACAGGGGCTAAAACCCTGGGTTTCAGTCCCCTAATTACCCCCCCCTAGAGGGGCTGAAACCAAGTGTTTGACTTCACTTTTTTGGGGACTGAAACCCAGGGTTTCAGCCATAGAATTAGGGGACTGAAACCCAGGGTTTCAGCCCCTGTAGGGGAAGTAAGTAGGGGGCTGAAACCCAGGGTTTCAGCCCCTGTAGGGGATGTAAATAAGGGGCTGAAACCCAGGGTTTCAGCCCCTGTAGGGGAAGTATTTAGGGGACTGAAACCCTGGGTTTCAGTCCCCTAAATACCCCCCCTACAGGGGCTGAAACCCTGGGTTTCAGCCCCTTATTTACATCCCCTACAAGGGCTGAAAGCTGGGTTTTAGTCCCCTATATACCCCCCTACAGGGGCTGAAACCCAGGGTTTCAGTCCCAAAACTGTCAAGTTGTCAGTACTGAAACCAAGTGTTTCAGTGATTAAGTTTAATCAGTTTTGCTATAATATTATGTTTATGCTAATATCTTGTAGGATGGGAGACACTGTGCTGCATTTTAGATCTACTCTACATACTGTGGCGATTAAGATAAGAGAGGTATGGAAACATCTTAGCGCTGCGGAGCACGATGAAATGAGGAGTACACCCTTCCGTTGGATGATAGAAGGGATTGTAGTGGATGAACAACTAGGTCGAATGGAAAAGAATAACAGTGATATAATGACAGTATTAGACATATATGACCACGAAAACAGGGCATTCAATATTGGAAGTAGGTATTTGAATGTCACGCCGAATGATATTGGAGTTATATTTGGACTACCAACAGTAGGGCATCCTCGGGAAAAGGGGTATAGAGGAGGGGAGAAAGGAGATACCTTCATGAACGAATACTTCCCTGGAGCCAGGAAGATAAGGCCAGCGATGGTATCAATGGCAATTGATAGGTGCCTTGGAAAGGAGATTAGAGATCCAGAGGAAATAAGATCCTTGGTAATTCTCCTTTTTTGTTCAAGCACATTCTTTCCCAACGCCGGGGGACCATGACTACTTCAATAGTGTTGCAAGTGGTCGAGAAATGTTCTGAGATTGCTTGGGCAACCGCGATACGTGACTTCCTCATGGAGAATGTAGAGAAATATGCCACCTCAAAAGGAGCAATAGGTGGATGCACTATCGGATTGCTTGTAAGTTAGTTTGATTGTTATAGTATAATTTTTCATATACATTTTTGCAACGTCGAAACTAACATATTTTTAATGTATTCTAGTATTGGTTGTGCGAGCATGTAAACATATTTGAAGAGATCCCTGGGAATAAGGAAAAGGAACCAAGATTCCTTATATGGAACTTGTTGGGAATCTGAAAAACAATTGCTGTAAACAATCTGAGCGATCTTGATGCTAGACTGGTAAGAAGTATTTTAATCTGAGCGATCTTCAGCCGAAAAACTCGAGTTTAGGGCACTGAAACCTTGGTTTCAGTGCCAAAACAGTAGTTTTTGTGCACTGAAACCCAGGGTTTCAGTGCAAAAAAAACTGTATTGTTTTGGCACTGAAACCCTGTGTTTCAGTGCCAAAACTGGAGTTTAGGGCAGGGTTTCAGTGCCAAAACAGTACAGTATTGTGCACTGAAACCCAGGGTTTTAGTGCCAAAAAACTGTACTGTTTTGGCACTGAAACCCAGGGTTTCAGTGCCCTAAACTGTACTGTTTTGGCACTGAAACCCAGGGTTTCAGTGCCAAAAAACTGTCCTGTTTTGGCACTGAAACCCAGGGTTTCAGTGCACTGAAACTCCACAGTTTAGGGCACTGAAACCCAGGGTTTCAGTGCCCTAATCTGTGGAGTTTCAGTGCCAAAAACTGTTTCAGTGCCAAAAACTGTTTTGTACTGTTTAATCATCTGCTTTTGTCTTAATTATAGGTATATATTGAGTTGAATGTAACACGGAGAGAAGAGATTTTTTTGCAACTGAATAACGAAAGAATCCATGATTTGGGAGAGGGGAGTTCCACGGCAAGAATCCGTGAACTGGAGAGAAAAGTTAAGAAAGAAAGGAAGAGGGGCAACAAGTATAAACAACTGTGGAAACGTTGTTTGTTTCTCATGTCCAATGCAGAAAAGCAAGTGTTGGATGATGAAGAAAATGAAGCCGTACCTGAAACGGGTGAGGGAAGTGCAAAGGGAAAGGAGAAGGGAAAGGAGAAGGGAAAGGAGAAGGAAAAGGGAAAGAAAAAGAAGGGACCGGAGGCGGGGACACAAGGGTCTATTGCAAGAGCAGTCAAAGCCAAACAAAGGAAACGTTGGCTTAGAGATGATTCTGCTCATAAATATGGCTAAGTATATGTTTGGATGAACTTTTTATATGTTTATTACTTTTCTATATTGGACATTATCAGTTCATAACCACCTTTCTTTCTTTATGTTCTTGAATGCAGATTTGATGCCACAGACATGCTGGGGAGATTAAGGAATAAGCGCCAGAGGCTGGAGAATTTGGAGAATTTGTAGGGTGGAATCTGGAAAGCTGGAAATCTGGAATCTGGAAATATGGAGAATATGAAGAAACCTGAAATCTGGACTTAAACACAATTTGTATATTTTGACTGAAATCTGGAAATATGTAAGCTGGAGGCTGGAGACAGTTGTATGTTGGAATAACAATTTGGAATTTGTATATTTTTTAATTCAGACATGCTTGTATATTTTTGAAATTCAGACATGCCTGTATTTACGACTTTTACATGCTTGTATATTTTTGTAAGCTGTACAAATATGGACTGAAACCATGGGTTTCAGTCCATATTTCAGCTGTCCAAATACAGGGGCTGAAACCACTAAAAACTGTACAAATATGCACGAGCATTGTTATGTGTTGGAACATTGTTTTGCTGAAACCATGGGTATGTTGGAACATATACTTCTTAGAGTTGGATAGCAATGCAAGCAAATTGTTATGTGTTAGAGTTGGATAGCAATGTAAGCAAATTGCTCTAGTCATTCGCAAGTGCATGCAAATCTGACATTATCAACTTCCATAACTCTAGTACCCTTTCGCTCACTTCCTCTTTTCTTAATGCTATAACCTTTGCTACCAGCATATTTTGTATAGCATTCTTCTGCCTCTTCTATAGATTGAAAATTCTTTCCAACATACAACACATTATCTGCTTGTATGGGTGCTTCAACAGTTTCATCCAATGCATTACCAACACAATTGAAATTTAATTCTGCTGCTTGTGTTTGTTCAACATCAACTTCCTTCTCTGCACAACCCACATGCTGAAAATCTGAACTTTCTTCTTCTAATGAATTCTCAATAATAGTTGATCCAAAAACATCCACATTATTCATCTTAGCATATATCTATCTGTCCATTAAAACCAATTATATAAAAACATCATTAGTATTAACACCGTAGTATTGTATTAAGATAATTAGTGTACTAAGATGGACTGAAACCATTGGTTTCAGTCCACAGAAGAAAGGTCTGAGGGGACTAAAACCATTGGTTTCAGTCCACATATTGACAGTTCTGAGGGGACTGAAACCAATGGTTTCAGTCCACAAATTGACAGTTCTGAGTGGACTGAAACCATTTCAGTCCACTCAGAACTGTCAATTTGTGGACTGAAACCATTGGTTTCAGTCCCCTCAGAACTGTCAATATGTGGACTGAAACCAATGGTTTCAGTCCCCTCAGACCTTTCTTCTGTGGACTGAAACCAATGGTTTCAGTCCCCATATTGACAGTTGAGTGGACTGAAATCATTGGTTTCAATCCACTCATGTCAATATGTGGACTGAAACCAATGGTTTTAGTCCACTCAAATGTCAATATGGGGACTGAAACCATTGGTTTCAGCCCCCATATTGACATTTGAGTGGACTGAAACCATTGGTTTCAGTCCAGTTTCAGTCCACTCAGAACTCTGTGGACTGAAACCAATGGTTTCAGCCCACTCAAATGTCAATATGGGGACTGAAACCAATGGTTTCAGTCCCCATATTGACATTTGAGTGGGCTGAAACCATTGGTTTCAGTCCCCATATTGACATTTGAGTGGACTGAAACTATTGGTTTCAGTCCACTCATGTCAATATGGGGACTGAAACCAATGGTTTCAGCCCACTCATGTCAATATGGGGACTAAAACCAATGGTTTCAGTCCACTCAGAACTGTCAATATGTGGACTGAAACCAATGGTTTCAGTCCACATATTGACAGTTCTGAGTGGACTGAAACAATTGGTTTCAGTCCACAGAAGAACGTTGAGTTGACTGAAACCAATGGTTTCAGTCCACTCAACTGTCAATATGTGGACTGAAACCACACTCAGAACTGTCAGTTTATTTTATTTTCTCAGTTGATTTTCTCATTTTGACAGTATGAGATGATCATATGTTGAGAAAAAAACAGGAAAAAAAAGAAAATGAAAGGAAAAGTAGGAAGGAGAACACCATGTTGAAGAAAAAAACAGCTGCATACCTTTCAACCAGTTGAAGATCCTTCCTCTATTCCTCTTCTTTGCGTCCACCTATGCTTACAAGATGAAGAATCAAAGGAAGAAGAACGAGATGAAGAAGCTGATCAAAAAGAAAAAAAGAGAGGAAGAAGAGTGAGCGGGAAAATTTTTTCTGCTGTGAGAGAGAATGACGGCTTGGGGGATGGGTGTTGCGTGCTGAGAGAGAGAGAGAGAGAGAGAGAGAGAGAGAGAGAGAGAGAGAGAGAGAGAGAGAGAGAGGGTGCTGTGACGGCTTGGGGGCCCTTGGGTGGGGTTGCGTGTTGTGAGAGAGAGAGAGAGAGAGGGTACTTTTTGTGTATTACCAAGAGCCCATCAATTAACCCATTGGATTAAAGGGGGTTTTTATTTTTTTTTTTGGCTGCAAAAGGGAGGCCACTTTTGGGGGAGAAATTGATGAGAAATTGAAATTCTCCCCAAAAACTCACAAGAGATCACATGGGGGTGTGGAAATCTGAGCCATTGGATTTAATGGGATGGAGGACTGAGATGGGGGGTCAAAAGGAGGGTTATTTTAGGGGGTTAGAAGATCCCACACACACACACACACACACACACACATATATATATAGGGTAAAGTGTTCCTAGGGTGACTCCTTAGATTAAATCTAAGGAGTCGCCCCCATTTTCTCCCATCTCCCACAATTTTTTTGAATTTCTTTTTCTTGGGATTGTTGTTCATCTCATGGATGATCAACATACCAAAAATCAAGTCATTCCAATACTTTTAGAGCTCCCATCTACCCCTTGTAACTTTACGTGTTTTTCAGCACGTTTTCAGACTGTTGAAGTTGCAAGGGATAGATAGGGGCTCTAAAAGTATTGGAATGACTTGATTTTTGGTATGTTGATCATCCATGATGTGACCAACAATCCTATGAAAAATAATTTCAAAAAAAAATGTGGGAGATGGGAGAAAATGGGGGCGACTCCTTAGATTTAATCTAAGGAGTCACCCTAGGAACACTTTACCCATATATATATATATATATATATATATATATATATATATATATATAGGAAAAATGGGATCTAAGGTGCCTCCTTAGATGAAAATCTAAGGAGGCGTCCCCATTTCCCCACATCTCCTACAATTGTTTTGGAAATATTTTTTCATGGGGTTGTTCACATCATGGATGATTAACATACCAAATTTCAAGGGATTCCAGTTCTTTTGGGGCCACCATTTACCCCTTACAACTTCAACGGTCTAAAAACGTGCTGAAAACCCCACGATGTTGCAAGGGGTAGATGGAGGCTCCTAAAGTATTGGAATCTCTTGAAATTTGGTATGTTGATCATCCATGAGGTAAACAATAAACCCATGAAATTTTTTTTCAAAAAAAATGTGTGAGATGGGTGGAAATGGGGGCGCCTCCTTAGATTGAATCTAAGGAGGCACCTTAGGATCCCTTTACCCATATATATATATATATACATATATATATATATACATATATATATATACATATATATATATAGGAAAAAGGGGATCTAAGGTGCCTCCTTAGATGAAAATCTAAGGAGGCGCCCCCATTTCCCCCATCTACTACAATTTTTTTTGCAAATTTTTTTCATGGGGTTGTTGTTCACATCATGGATGATCAACATACCAAATTTCAAGGGATTCAAATACTTTTTGAACCACCATCTACCCCTTACAATTTCAACGGTCTAAAAACGTGCTGAAAAGCCCACGAAGTTGCAAGGGGTAGATGGGGGCTCAAAAAGTTTTGGAATCCCTTGAAATTTGGTATGTTGATCATCCATAAGGTGAACAATAAACCCATGAAAAAAAATTTCAAAAAAAATGTGTGAGATGGAGGGAAATGGGGGCGCCTCCTTAGATTGAATCTAAGGAGGCACCTTAGGATCCCTTTACCCATATATATATATATATATATATATATATATATATATATATATATATATATACATATATATATATATACATATATATATATATATATATAGAAAGGTAAAAGATATATTAATATTGTACACTCACATACATAGTGGTAGTCCTTAGGATACAAGGTTTAATAGAGGGAGGAGAGGACACAAGCATCGTCACTCCCTACTATCAACCTGCACCCAAGTTCTAACCACTCACACTACTCAAACTCATACAAAACTCAAATAATTGAAAAGCGGTACATCAAAATTCCCAGGCCGGCTGCAAGTATGTCCGAAACACTCAAATTCCATGCGACTTGCTCGTCTAAAAAATATACTGGATGCAAAACAAAAAAGCACAGCCAAGCAAAAATAAACCGGCCACTATTTCCCAACTACTATGCTGGATGCATAACAAAAAGCACAGACAAGGTAGATTTTCATCTTGTGTCCAGAATCCCCCAGTTGTCTAGAGCTTCAGCCATTGTTTCATCGCAATCATCTGATCCCTGGCTCCTCATAGCAATTCGTATGTCCGCCTCTATTTCTGTGAATAGTGTGGTCTTGCTGCGCTTAGTTTTTTCAAAGGCCCGCATGTTTCGCTCCCTCCACAGATGCCATGTCGTGGCAGCTAGGATTTGCTTGGCTAGTAAGCACAGTATGCTATTATTAGCCAAATTGCTCAGAATGTAGTTGTCGAAGTTCACCAGCGATTCTTGGATGCCTGAGAATCCCAGTTTTAGCATGGCCCTATTAAATATGTAAGCAGAGTATTTGCATTGGAAGAAGAGGTGCGTTGTGATTTCGAGACTACCATCCTCATATAGCACACATTCAGTTGGCGTATTCATACCCCATTTAGCCAGCATGTCGCGCGTCAGAAGCTTACCCTTGAATGCTCGAAGGAGAGTTAATGACATCGTCGGGATGTAGTTGGTGTACCAGGCAAGTTTGTAGAGAGGGAAATGATCACCTTTGATGCGAATATTATCACATGCCTCTTTGAATTTGAATTGCGGACCGGGAGACTATTCCCAGGAATCAGAACCAGGTGCCAAACTGATTTGTCGCAGCATCGGCATAATATTATGGATCGTCGTATCATCAATCCATCCCACACCATCCCAGTAGTCTCGCACACGATTTTTAGATGCTCCACTTGGAATATCAAAAAGATTTTTAAGGGGTCCGCATTGAAGCCAGTTATCATGCCAGAAGAGGGTCTCGCTCCCATCTCGTACAATCCTCCTAATAAGCTTCTGGGATAAGGACCTACAATTGAGAAGAAATTTCCAGGTGCCAGATTGTAGGACCGATCCTTTCGTCTCATAGAATGTCACCACATCCCTATATTTGTCTCGCATATCAGCCCAGAGACTATTAGACTTCAGCAGTCTCCAAGTAAGCTTGATACCCGATGCCAGATTCAGGTCAGATAGGAGTCTAAGCCCAACTCCACCGTCAGATTTTGGTTTGCAGCAGTCTTGCCATGCCCATGATTTCGCCGATCCCCATATGAAGTTCCTGTACAGGGAGGTTACAGTTCGTAGTATAGTGGAAGGAATTCTGTAAACTTGTATCCAGAAAGAAATCATCCCGTAGATCACATTTTTAACTAGCTCAATACGCCCTGCAATCGATAATGAGGCAGAAGTCCATCCACTCATCCTCTTCTTGCATTTATCAATCAATCTGCTATGCATCCGTGTTTTTGTATATTTTGGAAAAAGAGGCAGCCACAAGTAAGTGGTAAAGGTATTTTCATGCATCACTCCAATTTGTTCTGAAAGGGCTTCAGGTCTTTTCACCCCTTTGCCAAACATAGCAGATGTTTGATAGTGTTAACAGAGAATTTATTCTCTTTCTATTACATCAGATGGGATTCAGGAATATATTTATTAATTGGATCTCTGAGTGTATCTTCGCTCCGATGTTTTCTGTTTTAATCAATGGGACTCCTAAAGGTTATTTTTCTTCCAACAGAGGCATGCGCTAAGGGGATCCTCTTTCACCCTATCTCTTTGTTCTGGTTATGGAGGCTATTTTCCTCCTTATGGCTCGAGCTGAATCTACTTGTTGTATCCATCCCCTTCGTAGAATAGGTGCTATTTCATACCTTCTCTTCGCAGATGATCTCTTGGTTTTCTGCCGAGCCAACCTGTACTCCATCAAGGGCCTTAAAGATGTATTAGACAAATTTTATCTTCTCTCGGGGCTTAGTGTTAATTGGGAGAAAATTTTAGCCATTTTTAGTAAAGGGGTTCGTAACCCAAGGGATCTAGCTGGTATTCTGGGCGTCAAAATGGTATCTTCTTTTACCACTTTTTTGGGGTTACCGCTTTCTTCTAATTACCCAAAGGCTCCTTTATACGGTCGGCTTGTGGATAAATGCAAAAAGAGACTCTTAGGCCGGTCTTCTTCAATGCTATCTATTTCTGGAAGAATTGAATTGGTTCGAACTGTTATGTATAGCATGATTGCCTTCTGGATGCAATCATACAGTCTACTCCCTTCTGGCATCCGTACTATATCTCTGCTTGCAGGAAATTCATTTGGGGTAAGTTCAATAGTTGGGCGTGAAAGGATCTGTGCACTCCTAAGAAAGAAGGAGGGGTTGGGCTCCGACTATTGGAAGATCTGAACGTCGCCTCTGGAGTCAGGCTTACTTGGAGAATGCTTGCAACAGATGGCATTTGGGCAAAATTTATGCGGGTACATTATGCGGCAAGTTCTTATGGGTTTTTTCGCCAAAATCCAAGCACACCCAATCCGGGACTTTGAAATTTCTACTCAGGCATCGATGCATCTCCCAAAAAATAATTCAGTGCACTGTTAATGACGGCACTTCCACCTCTTTCTGGTACGATAACTGGCACCCTAAGGGTCCTCTATATAGGCTCCACCCCCTGATCCTGGAACAGAGGAAATGTGCATCAGTGACTATTGGTCACCTAATGCTTGGTTGGATGTTCCTAGCATACGCCCTCTACTGCCAATTCTCAGAACTCATTCCCTTACTCACGGGCATGACAGTTGGAAGTGGCTCCCAACGCCAGCTATATCATTTCGATCGACCTAGGAAGGATCCCAGTTAACATGCGCAAGATTTCGGCAGTACCCATTGGTTTGGTTTTCAAGACATGTGCCTAAAATGGCCTTAGGTCTCCTTCGTGCTATTAGGGGTAAGTTGCCGACAAAAGATTATTTAAGCAAGTGTGGTCTAGCTACTGATAGGCTGTGCATCCTTTGCAGTGATAATGTTGAAGAGAGCTTAAATCACTTGTTTTTTGAATGTGAGTACTCTCGATACATCTTAACCAGGAGTCTCCTCAAGTTGGGGTATACGGGGGTTGTTCCAACAACTCTTACTGGTACGGGTGATCTAATTCTTAATCGTTACGGCAATTCAGACCCTGTTGGGATTCTAGCAAAAGCAGCCTTAGCATCCATGGTCTGGCAAATTTGGAAAGAATGGAACAAGGGGATTTTTGAAGATACAAGTGCTGAGAAGACGGTGTTATTCGATGATATAGCTAGTGATGTCGTTATCTCCCTTCGTGATTATGATACAAATCAGGCAACTGATTTTGCCCCATTTTCCAATTGGGGTTTTATTGATGCCGAATAGTTTGTACATGTCATATAGTCCTGTTAGCTTGGCATAGCAAATTTGTACTCTACTTGCGCTAATAGGCACGGTTGATAGTAGGAAGTAGTGGGTGACGGCACTTGTGCCCTCTCCCCCCTCTTTCTGTTTATCTTCTGTTCCAATTAGCGTTGTTTTGTAAATATATTCTGTCATAAATAAAGTCACTTTTTATATGCAGAGTCAATGGCAAATTGGGAGTTCAGAGATAAGGGATAGCGGATCTTTTTTCTTTTGTACATTTACATTTGGTATAGCGGTGAGGTTGGTTAGTTGAGAGTGACGACGTTTGTGGCCTCTCCTTTCTCTAACATTTCTTCTCCTTTTTGAAACTGCTTTGTATGTTTTGTACATTCTTTTCCACAATAATAAAGATACAAACTAACTTTCCATATATATATATATATATATATATATATATATATATATATATATATATATATATATATATATATATATATATATATATACACACTAGTAGTTCAATTTAGATATTTCCCCCTCAAAATTTTAGTTCCCCCGAAAATGTGGGCACGATTCATTTTAGATATTCCTCCCTCAAAATCTTAGTTCCCCTGAAAATGTGGGCATTATTCATTTTAGAAATCCATCGCTCAAAATCTTAGTTCCCCGGAAAATTTACCTCATCCCAAGGAATTTTGTTCCCCCAAAAATCTTAGTTTCTCCCAAAATTTAGTGCACTCCAAATTTAGTTCCGCTCCAAAATTTTAGAGTTTTTCCAGCTAAATTTTCACTTTCCAAAAGTATTAGTTTCATTCAAGATTTAGTTTCCAAAGAGAATTTAGTTCCCCTCAAAAATTTTAGTTTACCCCAAATATTAATTCCTACCAGATTTAGTTCCCTCAAAAGTTCCATCCAAAAATATGATTACCTCCAAATTTAGTTCCCCTTAAAATTTTAAATTTTAGTTTCCCCAAAATTTATTTACACCAATATTTTATGTTTTAATTACCCCGAAAAGTTTAGCTCCTTCCCAAAATGTAATTCCCCATAATTTAATTCCCACAAAATGTAAAATTTTAGTTCACTGGAATTTTTTAGTTCTATGTATTCTGTCTTCGCATTTCCTGGCATCGAGCAAGGAGTTAAGAGCAGTGCATGATGCATGAATGCAACAGATATACATGTTGTTGGCAAAGCAAAAATATTCCATAAGATCTCCCGCTGTTTATATTGAGCTTATTATGTGATAACACATGTTGCCAGCATGTTAATCAAGGCAGGAGAATCAAAGTTGTGTAAATTATTTTACCTAAGAGCAGTTTTTTATGCCCAATGCTTTGTTACGTAATTTTGACATAGATAAAACACTTGAAAAAAGAGAGGGACCATCTCCAGCTATGTTTTTGTCAGTTTAATCATTCTTTGGAAACAATTGAGCTCAAATTTCTTCAACATTTTGATTATATAAGCAAGAACTTCTAGTTTCATGAAGGTTTCACTAAAACAACATGATACTGTTTTCTTTCAATATTCTGTATGTCTTCGATCGACTTCTACTTCTTACAATATATCATGCTTTTGGTACTCATTTTATGAAGTAGCTGACCATCTAGCTTGTTAACTAAAATTAACCATAATTTACAGTACAAAATTTCTGTGTATGGAGATGGAAAATTAGCATTTAAAAAATTCCTCAAATTAAGCATCATACATTTCGGGTTAAAGAAAATATCTCAAATACAGTGAATTTTTTGAGAAAGCTATGCTGATCTTGCTTCAGGGACAATGTGAAAAGTGAAGTTAGTTGTACTGTAAAATTGAAGAAATTTACAGTACAAAATTTCTTTGTTCTACTGGTAATGTGATCTTGTTTAGATTACTGGAAGAAAGAATTTGCACTAATTCATTAACTCTATCACATTATATCACATTGAGATTTTCCTAGCAATCACTCTGGAGTCTGGACCTTTTATCACCAATAATTAATTTTAACATACCATAATTTAATGTCTAACATTTTAGCCAGCAAGAATCTAAAGGAAGAATCACAATGAGAAAATTTTGGCTTTAGATACGAGTGATTCATCATCCAGTCCCAACTTATTAGCCAAATACATCATCAATAACCTAACTGTCAAACAAAAGAATCCTAGTCTCATAATAATTTTGCAAGACATACATAAGCCAGAAATTCATTTCTGGCATATGCAAGAAATTCCAAAGAAATCCGACCACAATGCATTTATAGAAATTTCTAATAACAAATAACAAATTATATAACATAACCATTTAAAAACATAATACCATTTTCTGCCATAGGTTCTCCACTTGACCATTCCATGGACATGCAGATGGTTGTGCCACTGTTGCCGTGGACTCCTAGGAGTTCTTGGCCTTCTTCGTGTCCTGTTGGATGATAAAAGAGAAATCGATCCTTCGTATCTTGTTCAAGCGAGTATCCTCATTGTTGATTTCTCTTTGAGGTCCACTTCCTTCTCCGATGTCCATGTCTGCATCTAGCAAACCAGTATTCATTGCTGCCAGTATTTCTTGAGCAATCTGGCTGGAGTGCTGACCACCTTTTTTCTTGATGAATGCCCTAAATTTCTACAAAAGGTTTAGTTGAAGGAGAAAAACATTAGGGTTCATGAATTACAAAGGTAAAAATACATATTTAGTGTGCGGCATATTTGAGAATCTATACCGGTATATACTATGTATTCTAGGAAATTAATTAGCTGTGTTGGACCAATGATACGGTTTCCATCTAGGAAATTCCATAATGATAAAATAGTTCCACCTAAGAAATATCCTAAGCAGGAGAATGTCTGACCTGAAAATGGCTTGTAATATGCTCTTTAGTTAAATTAGGCTCATTCAGTAGTTGTAATATTTTATTAGGGACAGCCTCAACAACCAATTAAGCAAAAAACATTAGACATCAAACATCAACATTAAAGAGAATTTACTTTTAATCTTGTTCAATGGTTTGAGTATGAGATGCATACTGTCTATGCCCAGTTGACCGACAGCATCAGAGAACTTCTTGTGAAGCTCATGAGTCCATTTCACCCTCACATTCTTTCGAGCAGTCTCCTCGCCATTTGCTTCTTCATCCTCTCTTCTGCTTCTATTTCTCAAACCTAGTTTTTTTTCCTGTAGTCATGCTGCCATATGTTTCCGAACAGCTCCATGCCATATGAGTCCAAACTGATATGTTTGCAGCAAGAAACTTAGAAAATGTAAAAATGAGCATGAAACTGTAAAAATATCAAAACTTGGTGTTATTTCAATACAAACTGATATGCATTGCTATGGCCATATGAGTCCAAAATGAGCAGGAAACTGATATGTTAAACTGGTTTGGAGTTTTTTATTTGATGGAGTTCTTAGTGATTGAAATGTGTCATTTTGGCATTCAGCCATATGAGTCCAAATTTTTGACATATGGCTATTCAAATGGCTAAATGTATGTTTTGATATACAATGGTCATATGAGTCCAAATTGATATGTTTGTAGCAAGAAACTCAGAAATTGTAAAATTGGGCATGAAGCTGTAAAAATATCAAAACTTGGTGTTATTTCAACACAAACTAATATGCATTGCTATGGCCATATGAGTCCAAAATGAGCATGAAACCGATAAGTTAAACTGATATGTTAAACTGAATTTTACAAAAAATGATATTTAGTTTCCTGAATGCAAAGTCCATACCTAGAAATTTAGTAAAAGAATTCAAGTGAAATGAATGTAAAACTAACATAATTGAAGAAGTAGGCAAGTAAATATAGAGAGGTCCAGCTTCCATGAGTACCAAATTGAAGGCAAAAGTTACATCCAGACATATGATATTCCAAATGAAGAAGAAGAAAGACAACTACAGAAGCAACCAGCATATGCAGTACTGACTAAATTTAGCCACTGAGAAATATCTATTATCTAAGTGTACCCAAGTCGAAGCTTTAAATCCACACCCTCTTCTATATTCTCATTCATGCCGATCTCCAAATCAAGCACCACTACTTCCTCCTCCCTCCAAATCAAGGCTGCATCTTTTGGAAACGTGGCCACAACTTTTGTTAACAAATTCCTGTAAAATCACAATTAATATATAATGATATTATACAAAAGGAAGATCATAAGTAAATAACATACTTATCATAAGATAATTTGGGACTACTGCTCCACCAGCCACATGTGTATAAATAGTCAAAGGCAAGGATTGCCGGAAAAAAAAATGGGTTAGTTTTGAGAAAAAAGTTCTGATTATTGGTAGCAGCCTATAAAATTTGAAAGAATTACCTCAAACCCTGAAATATATGCTGAAACAAAAATATATTCAAACACACAAAAGAAATGATGGATGATTTAGCCAAAATTAACTGGGGTCACAGGATTGTAATGGGTGCAATGATATTATTAATATGCAAGGTCATGCAGATAGCTAGTTGACTATTTAGTTTACCCTTTAGACACTCTTGCAACCTTTCCATTCATTGAGACTCTTCTCCAAGGTCATGCAGACTTTAAGAGGTTTGTGACTACTTAAATGAACATGAACAGTGAACCCAATAAGTAACCATACCCACCAAGTCACCTTCCAGGTTCAGACATGCATATTTCTTATCATATACAACCCATGGCAGGAAAACTGTATTTGTTAGTCTGATAATAGTAATAAGGCTTTGGGTCAATACTTCACTATAGTATTCTTAGACTCTAGATTATGATCCATAGCATATGGTGAATGTAATGTAAATATCTTTAGTTTTAATGAAATTCTATGAACAATATTCAATCGATGGATAATTGGAAAGATTATCCATGAAAATCTATAAAGCCTAGCCACAGAATACTGATTTCTTCCACTCATAGAAAATGAACATATGAATGTGATGATTCAGCAAAAGGATATATATAGATCAAAACAAAAAATTCTTCTATATTCAAATCATTCAAATCAAAGAATATATACTGATTTCTCTCTCACTCTATTAAGAATTGGACAGGTTTAATTAAGAAAATGGGAGATTAAGAGATAGCCTAGACTCTTTAAGATGCTTCTATAAGGGATCAGAAATGTGGTCAATATCACGAAGAATAATGAAAGACCGTCTATTCAAATCATGCGTGGCCTGCAAGCATGGATCCTTCTTGGCATTATATGTGTCAGATGTTGCTTATATCTCAAAAATACAGGGATGTGCACCCCAAGAGAGAGGACTAAACTTCATCCCCATACTCACCATAGTTTTTATACTGTGCTCCAGAAAAAGTGCTGCCTGGATCAATCTTTTCTATATTTCATATTAGACGTGAATTTAGATGGGTGCTCCTTGGCTGCATGGAGCATACACTACACACGACCAAAATGACCAGCCTTCCTACTTCCTACTTGTAAATTGACCTTCAATGTTTCAAACTGTCACCAGCTTATCAAGGGTTAATATCAGTTGTTTAGCTTTTCATTAAATCTTCTTCAATTTAAAAAAATGTTTGAAAGGTCGATCCACATAGTTATTGGCGGACTAATATATCTGCTAAATAATAAATAAGAACAAACCTCAATCCTATTTATATTTGTTGTCAAGATCAAAAATTCATTCAATCTGCAAAGGATCTACATATAAGCTAATGACATGATTACAATATTCAGTGAAATTTGTAATTTGATTTTTCATATTCATATTTCATTTAGTAGAATATCAAGGTATCAGAAATGTGCATCCACATTGCAAATTTTGTTTGAACCAAACATGTCACTGAGACTCAAGCCTGAACCTACTATTATAACTTTAGCTATACTCACATAAAGGCTTTACATTCTGTAGATGCTAGGTGCATGAAGAAGGAAGTAGAAATGGTGATGAATGGTTCATGTTCTCATATTACAACCTGTCATGGTGGCGATTGTAGGTTCTTGGGATGTATATCTCATAGTTGAGGTTCTTGGGATGAATGCTTCTGACAATAAGAGACCATCTCTCGGCTTCATATTGATCCATTTGTTACACATAAAGCACATATATAAAATAGGTAATCACCCAAAGCATCCGATGGAAGACATGATAGACATTCAATATGATGCACAACCATTAAGAAATCAAGTAAAGGTCTTAAACCCAGTCAATCAATTACATGCTGCAACTAACCAACTGTTCTCATCTAACACTGATCTCATCTAACACTGGAAAATGAATTACATTAGAATATTCAAACTTCTGTAAAGTAATCATATAACTTTACAAAGCAATGACTATTAGTCTACACATAAGGAGAGTACACATTAAACATTAAACATTCCCAAAATTCATATGTTGCAAAATTATGTCAAATCGAATAAAAACATATAACAACAAAATCAAGTGAACTAATTACCTATGGATTTGTGTCAACCTTCCCCTCGGACATGAATGCTTTTGCGCTCTCTTGCAAGTTTCTTTTCACCCAATAATCATATGTGTAAACATCAACCCTGATAATAAATCATTCAAAAATGTATATATAAAAACCAAAACTCTTTTATAAATAAATGATAATAATTCTTTAAAAAACAAAAAATCCTGATTTCATACATCTTATCAGCCTCCCATTAAAACCTCAAAATTCATCATTATATATAAGTGATTCTTTGTTATACCAGTTAACTAAACATTCCCAAAATTCATATGTTGTAGGATTATGTCAACATGAAGAAAAAATATAACAAAAAATCAAGTGAACTGATTATTTACTGGATTTGTGGCATCCTGGAAGACTTTTTGAGCCAATAAGAGAGAGATCAGTCATGGAAGCTAAATGACTTCTTCAAGCCTAGTCAAAAGAGGTGACATGTTATCACAAATCTTCATGAAGTTCAGTTGAATTTTCCAAATGACAAAATTTCTTTATTTGAATGGGCTGACATGATCGTCATGTTTTTCTCCTAATAAGAACCGAAAGATAAGCTCATGCCCCCAATAGATAGAAACTGTATAAATATTTCTTAAAAGGGGGAACTGTAGACAGACATGGTAAACCACTTATAAGCCAAAATAAACAATGGAAGACCTCAGGCCAAGATTAAAAAGAACACCATAAACATGAAATATAGTTGGTTGTGTAGGTTAAAGTGCAAGCATATGAACCGTCAGGTGTTTGTTGCATGTAGTGCATGACCCAAAAATCCATAGTGATGGTCTATACAACAGAATATGCCTTGTGACCATACCCATAAAACTCCACATGATGGCATACTACTCCTGTACATAAAGAAACATGCATGAAGAGGGCATTAGCAATGGCGTGCACCAGCTCCATACCCTTTTTTATGCACTCCTTTGCGAGATTTTCCCAAAAAGTTCACATAAAAGACCAATTTTTTTTAATGACTCCCCCAGCAAAACCTGCAAAAATTCACCTAAAAGTTCACATAACCACCCCCAAGCAAAACCCTGGAAACAAAATTCACAAACGTAAAAAAACAAATTTTAAAACATAATTGAGCATCATAGACTCATTCAACTAATAAGAAAATGGAATCGATTGAGTAATTTATGCTAAATTATTTTGAATACGAATTTGAACAAAATTTCTCGAGAAAGATTGAATTTTTTTGAAAAGCACCTTGAAGAGGGAATCGACTGAAAATGGCCAAGCTTCTGGTTTTGAAGAGAATGCAGATCGCCGCACTCGAGCCCGTTGTCCTCCCTCCGCTCCAAGAGCCAGATCGCACACTCGAGTCTGTCGTCCTCCTCGAAGTCTTCAAGCCGAAAGATGGTGACAGGGAGAGGTGGCTGTGGGGCAGAGGGGAAGAAGGGTGGCCGTGAAGAGGAGGGGAAGAGGGGTGGCTGTGTAGGGGGCCACGGTGCAGGGGGTTGGGCTTACGGCAGGGGAGAGATAGAGGGTTCGGGTGAGTAAGAAAGAGAGAAGATAGAGTGAGAGAGAACCAAAAATTCCCCCAAATATTTCGTCCCCCACCCAATATTTCACGGTTGAGGTTTGTTTTGAGTGATAAATTTTGTATTTTAAAGTGTTGGGTCCCCAAAATATTTTTCTTCCCCTAAAATTTAATTCCCTCCCCCCCACAAATTTTGTTTCAAATTTAAAATTTCAGACCTCATATCAAATACTTTCCCCCAAAACTCAATTTCTCTTCACTTATCTAATTTCTCTTATCTTATCCAATTTCTCTTAATAACAACCCACATTTATACCCAATTTCTCAACTCTTATCCAAAAACTCTTACCAATGTTAATAAAACCCCTTCATTTGACCCTCACATGCATACGAACCCTATCCATTATCTCTAAGGCCCCAGTTTGATATAGCTTCTGTTGCTTCCTCATCTTCAGTATCATGATCTCTTAAAGCAATCCTCAAATCTGTTGTAATGTCTTCAAAAAGATTGGTCTTGCATTTTCTGGTATCATCAAAGATTCTTCTATTTCTTTCCCTCCATATATGCCATACCAAAGCCGCAAGTACGGTCTTTGCAAGAATGGGGAGAAATTCTTTACTTGTAAACCGACCTAAATAGAAATTCCCCACATCTGTCAAAGTAGGGGGGACATGGTCACGCACTCCTAGTTTTACTAGGTAGCGACGTAGCAAGTATGCTGAGAAATCACAGTCGGAAAAGAGATGGCCGACTGATTCTTCCTCATTCCCTTCGCAAAGCACACAGCCGCTGTTTTGGTTTAACCCCCATCTCGCCAAGACATCCTTAGTAAGAAGTTTCTGCTTGAAAGCTCGCAGAAGTACAAGGGAAAATTTCGGTATATGGCCTTTATACCAGATGAGCTTGTGATATGGGAGGATGTTTCCCGGATCTCGTGCGCTCTCCCAGGCGTCTCTGAAGTGGAAAGAAGCACCCGGCAACCAAGACCAGCCGTCGGTTCCTGAGGTAAGTCTGTGTTTCATCAACAGCGGCCTGATGTTGTGAATGGCCAGGTCTTCTATCCAGGATGTGCCGTTCCAATAATCCGCGACCACCCTCCGTTCAGCTCCAGGGGGAATTGTATGCATGTTTTTTAGGGGGCCATCCTGTAGCCAATGATCATTCCAGAATTGGGTGGTGTGGCCATCGCAGACAATTTTTTTGATTAGTTTCTGAGATATGCTCCTGCTATGCATCATGTACTTCCAGGTTCTCGAATGACTCGCTTCTCCTTTGGCTGAGAAGAATGTTGTCGGGTCTCCATATTTTTCCTTCATGTACGTAGCCCATAAGCCATTTGTAAAGAAATACCTCCAAGTCAGTCTAACCCCTGATGCTAGGCTAAGGTCCTCCAGTCGATGAATGCCCACCCCTCCCTCAGTTTTGGGGTTGCACCTGTCTTTCCAAGACCAGGTAGGGGAAGGCCCCCAGATGAACCGCCTACAGGCTGAGGATATTGATCTAATAATTGATAGCGGGATGCAGAATGCTTGAACCCAGAAAGAGACCATACCGTATATCA
Source organism: Scilla litardierei (assembly GCA_030789695.1). Lineage (NCBI taxonomy): Eukaryota > Viridiplantae > Streptophyta > Magnoliopsida > Asparagales > Asparagaceae > Scilla > Scilla litardierei. The sequence continues at coordinate 82,947,267 of CM061141.1, read as the reverse complement.
CAGTTCTGACCAGTTCAATTCGCCCCGCAATTGAGAGTGTTGACGAAGTCCATCCCATTAGCCTTTTTTGCATTTATCCACCAGTCTGCTGTAAGAAGTAGCTTTTGGGTATCTGGAAGATAATGGCAGACCCAAATAGGTAGTTATTGTTGTAGCCATGCGTATTCCAAGATAGTCTGCCAAGAGATATGCATTTTTTGTCCCTTTGCTGAATATGCCCGCGCTCTTATCCCAATTAACATGTAGTCCTGTCTGCATAGAAAATCCAGTTAACAAAGCTTTCAGACCTTGTATAGAGTGAGGGTGTGTTCTGCAAAAAACAAGTAGGTCATCAGCGAATAAGAGGTGGGATATAGAGCCTGTCCGTCACATGGGATGGATGGAGCGAGTGATGATTGCCTTATTAATCTTGAGAGAGGATGCCTCCATCACAATTACAAAAAGGTATGGCGAGAGAGGGTCACCCTGTCGAAGACCTCTGTTCCCCTTAAAGAAGCCAGTAGGGGAGCCGTTCACCATGACTGAAAAGGTAGGAGCAGATATGCATTCCTTTATCCAGTTGATGAAAGTGTGTCTGAACCCCATCTGATGCAACATATAGTAGACAAATTCTCTATTTACACTGTCAAAAGCCTTCCTCAAATCCAGCTTAATGCATGCTCTGGAACCCATTGGATTTCTGAAATCTCTAATTTGCTTATGAGCAAGGAGGCAACAATCTGATAGGATCCTATTCTTTAGGAAAGCTGCTTGGTTTGGGGAAATGAGATCATGAATGACCTGCTTGAGCCTATTACAAAGCACCTTACTAATGACCTTATATAGCACGTTGCAGCATGATATGGGTCTATAGTCACATAGGCTCGTAGCATTAGAATTCTTAGGCACAAGGGTGAGGAAGGTGTGATTCATTTGACTTACCATACTTCCTTTGCAGAAGAAATATTGAATTGCAGTAGTGACTTCCTCTCCTATTAAGCTCCAATTTTGCTGGTAAAAGGTTCCATTGAACCCATCAGGACCCGGAGCTTTGTCAGGACCGATTTGGAAAACCGCTTCCTTCACCTCCTCTTTAGTAACATTCCTGTCGAACCATATACTTGCATCAGTGGATAACTTGCGCTTGGGGACAAGCTTCGGGAAAATCAGCCAATACTGTTGTTGGTTATACAGATTTCCAAAAAAACGGGGCGCTTCTTCTTTTAACTCTTCATATGATGTGTTTTGGGATCCTCCAGCAGAAACAACATGGTATAGGTTGTTATGGCTCTGCCTTGCTTTCGTGGATGCATAGAAGAATCTCGTATTCCTATCACCAAGCCTTAACCAATCATGGCGAATTTTCTACCGATACATCTCCTCCTCCTTATCAAGTAAGCTAGCAAGTTCCAGAGTAAGTTGCTTTTCTTCCGCCTGCATCAATGGATTTGTATGGAAAGATTTCTCAGATCTAATATCAGAGAGCTTTTGCCGGCAAGTGTTGAGGTTATTTGCCGCAGATTGATCTCTTGCCCAGTTGCGGAGAATCTTCTTTAACCTTGTTAGCTTTTGGGTAACACAATAAATTGGATTGCCGAAAATATATTGCTTCCAACATGCATCTACCAATTCCCTGAATCCAGGCCATTTCATCCAATGGTTAAAGAATTTAAAGGGCTTAGGGTCGGATGGTACCTGTGGGTGTAGATAAATCACCATTTGAGAGTGATCACTAATTTGGGGATCAAGGTATTTGTTGTTTTCAGTACGTGGAAATAATCAAAATAAACACAAAGGGAAAACACAAGAATCAAGCAACGACACACGAGACTTGGTTTCGCAGTTCGGTGCGCACACCTACATCTGCGGGGCCACGCCCAGAAAAATAGAATACTCCACTATAAAAATCAGAGAATACAAACTCTAATAATCACGCTTCTCTAAGGAAGAACACCCTCCCCCTTAATACAAACCGTGAGGGGTGATCGCAATCAACCCCGTGAAGTATTCTTGGCAAGCTCCCCTTGCCAGCAAGCTCCCCTTGCACAACCGACTAGATCAACTCCCTTGATCCTATGTGTGTAGCCGTCGGCCTCCTCCCGGAGTTCTTCAAACAACTTTCGTCAAAAGTCGTGCACTAGCCGAAAAACCGCACCACCAATATATCCTCCGCTACCCCCTGAATTGCGGGAGGAAACTTCAACAATAATTGCAGATACGGCAGCTATCAAGAATCCAAACCAATTGGGCAATTGGTTTCACAAAATCCTCTAGCATTAAACTAATTTGCGGGCGAGATTCTCTCCAACCGAATCAACAACAAAACCGATAGAATAATAGCTTCCATATATATTACCAATAGAATATCCCAGAATAGGTTGAAGATACCAGAATAGATCTGCAGCAATCTATCAGCAATCAATCTTCCCAACTAACAAATCTGCGAGATATTCACTTTCTATTTCAATCCAACAACCCTTCAATTTAGCAACCGATTTAGGAAGGGCTTTCCAAATATCTCTCATGCAGGTATACCACAACCATATACAGGAATCCCCGATATTCTAGGTAACAAATCAGATCTGAGATCACCACGACAAATTTGTTGACCACAGCCGCGTTTCTGTATACGACCAATTGTTACAGATCCCGAATGTTGAACATATTGTTGCAACACAATGTTCAACATTTTGCTCAAACTGCTCAAAAACAATCCAGATTCCACAAACTGAGCTCTCCAGATATAGTGCCACTAATGCCAACAAATATCCACAGAAATTCAACCCTAACAATCTCCCCCTTTGGCATTATGTGGCACAACCCAAAGCAGGCACTAACCAAGCACACATTCTCCCCCTTTGAGCCACAATAATCCAAACCACATTCTCCCCCTTACTAGAACAATCCAAGCATAGATCATCTCAGAAGAGACAGCCAAAAATCAGAAAAGGTATGTCCTCATGACTCTAATACATTTCAGCTAGCCTCATGTCTTAAAAAATTATTCTCCCCCTTTCTGGTTCTCTTATTTGAAAAGAAATCCTCAGGCACAGCGGAAAAAGGGGGAAGAACAAATACCTCACATCTGACAGTAGGGCGACGCATGAAATGATGTCCAGGGTAGAAGTCGAGCTCTGAGGGGCCGAAAAGTAGTTGGAGAATTGAAAACATCAACAGTATTGACAGAAGATACATGCGAAGATCCATTGGCACCGGCGGAGGAAGAGCAGTGAGCAGAACGGCGAGATAGCACTCTAATAATTCTGGAGGAAGATTCATGAGACTTTGGCACAGATTGCTCACAGTGATTATCGAGGGGAGATGTCGAGTCTGCTGTCATAACATCTGCAGCTACATTGTTCTGTGTTGTATCTAATGTTACAACATTAGTCACAACATGAAGAGTTTTCTCTGAAGTTGTAGTGTTCTTGCTGTATAATTCAGACTTTCTGACCCATTGCTTCTTCATCTTCATATCAGGGTGTCTAACATTTCTTCCTTCTGCCCAATGTCACATGCGGCTGAAGCAGTTTCTCTCAGTATGGCCTTTGATCTTGCAGTAACTGCACACAGAACGACCACCCTTTATGCCTCTAATCTGCCTCTTCTTTTGATCATGGCCATTGTGTTGACCCATTCTTTCAAGTTCTTTGGTAACTTGATTTCTTCTTTCAGCAGACACATTATAAAAAGCTCCTCTATTGAATCCCACTCCGGTGCGATCTCCAGAAATCTTCCCCATGTTTAAGATATCATCCAGCTTTGCTTTTCCAGAATTCCACTTCTCCAACGTGCATTCAGCTTTCTCTGCCCTGAGAAGAACATTTCTGAAGTTTCTTTCTAATTCTCTGCAGTTTCCCTCAGCTTTCAGACATCCGATTTTGACCTCCTCCTTCTCTTTCTTCAGTCTATCATTCTCCTCCTTCAGGACTTTGTTGATATTGCAGATATGCATCCATTTCTCAAACATCATCTGGTATGCTTTTCGGATATCATTGTTACTAACTTCCTCATCGCTGTCAGCTTCAGAATCTGATTCGATTGTAGATGTTGTACATGATGTTGAACATGATGTTGAACATAATGTTGCAACATTCTGTCTGACACTTGCAGTTTTGTTCTCTAATGTTGTACTGGCTGTTGCAACATTAAGTCCAACACAGCTAGGAGTGTACCCATCAGATTGATCATCAAGAATAGCCGGAAAAGCCACATAGTTGCTGGTGTTGTCCTCATTTCCAGAACTTCCTTCTGAATCTTCATCACTCCAGGTACTAGCTAATGATTTCCCCTTTTTCTTCTTGAGGGTATTAGCACATTCGGCCTGTATATGACCGAAACCTTCGCACTCCCTGCATTGTATTCCTTTACCCTTACTCTTTGGCTCATACCTCTGTGCGGGATGACTGATTGTCTTTCCAGCTGTAGGAAGATACGGTCTTGATTCCTTGTTGGTAGATCTGTAATTCTGTCCCTTGTTACTTATCTTCCTCATCATTCTGTTGAGATTCTTAGTCAGCAGATCAATGTCATCATCAATATCCGAGTCATTTTCAGACTTAGATGTTTTAATGACTTCAACCTTTAAAGCCACCCCTTTATCCCTGTGGTTCGGCTTCAGATTCATTTCATAGGTTTGAAGAGATCCCATGAGTTCATCCAATCTCAAGGTGGATGTGTTCCTCACTTCTTCAATGGCCGCAATCTTCGCAGAGAACTTATCGGGTAGGGATCTCAAAGTTTTTTCAACCAACTTCTTTTGAGAGTACTTCTTCCCCAATTGAAAAGCCTGATTAGATATATCACGTAGTCTCCCATTGAACTCAGCCACAGTCTCATCATCATTCATCCTGAGATTTTCAAATTGAGATGCGAGCATTTGAAGTTTAGATGCTCTTACCGTACTGGTGCCTTCATGAATATTCTGCAGTATATCCCACGCTTCCTTTGCATGCTCACACGTAGAGATTAATTTGAATTGCTCTTCGTCGACAGCGGAAAAAATAGCGTTAATTGCTTTAGAATTGCACAAGGCCGCATGTTCTTCAACCCGACTCCAGTCTCTTGCCGACTTGAGGTGTTCTTCGCCATCTTCGTCGATTTCGGTTGGTGGTGTCCATCCTTCACTGACGGCGATCCAGGCCTTCTCATCAATGGACTTAATGAATACACGCATCCGAGACTTCCAGTAAGTGTAATTTGTACCAATGAGCAATGGAGGACGAACAACGGAGGCACCTTCTCGTGTAGCCATGATTCACGTACTGAAATTCAAGATCACACCTTCTTTGAAAAACAAAGATACACAGGTAACCTGGCTCTGATACCAATTGTTGTTTTCAGTACGTGGAAATAATCAAAATAAACACAAAGGGAAAACACAAGAATCAAGCAACGACACACGAGACTTGGTTTCGCAGTTCGGTGCGCACACCTACATCTGCGGGGCCACGCCCAGAAAAATAGAATACTCCACTATAAAAATCAGAGAATACAAACTCTAATAATCACGCTTCTCTAAGGAAGAACACCCTCCCCCTTAATACAAACCGTGAGGGGTGATCGCAATCAACCCCGTGAAGTATTCTTGGCAAGCTCCCCTTGCCAGCAAGCTCCCCTTGCACAACCGACTAGATCAACTCCCTTGATCCTATGTGTGTAGCCGTCGGCCTCCTCCCGGAGTTCTTCAAACAACTTTCGTCAAAAGTCGTGCACTAGCCGAAAAACCGCACCACCAATATATCCTCCGCTACCCCCTGAATTGCGGGAGGAAACTTCAACAATAATTGCAGATACGGCAGCTATCAAGAATCCAAACCAATTGGGCAATTGGTTTCACAAAATCCTCTAGCATTAAACTAATTTGCGGGCGAGATTCTCTCCAACCGAATCAACAACAAAACCGATAGAATAATAGCTTCCATATATATTACCAATAGAATATCCCAGAATAGGTTGAAGATACCAGAATAGATCTGCAGCAATCTATCAGCAATCAATCTTCCCAACTAACAAATCTGCGAGATATTCACTTTCTATTTCAATCCAACAACCCTTCAATTTAGCAACCGATTTAGGAAGGGCTTTCCAAATATCTCTCATGCAGGTATACCACAACCATATACAGGAATCCCCGATATTCTAGGTAACAAATCAGATCTGAGATCACCACGACAAATTTGTTGACCACAGCCGCGTTTCTGTATACGACCAATTGTTACAGATCCCGAATGTTGAACATATTGTTGCAACACAATGTTCAACATTTTGCTCAAACTGCTCAAAAACAATCCAGATTCCACAAACTGAGCTCTCCAGATATAGTGCCACTAATGCCAACAAATATCCACAGAAATTCAACCCTAACAGTATTCAACAAAAGAATCTGATAGTTTCCTTATCCATTCGGAATTGCAAAAAGCACGGTCCAGTTGCGTCGTAATCCTTCCCACACCTTCCCGTTTGTTGCACCAGCTAAACCGACTCCACTTGCTTTTAAGCTCATATAGGCAACAATTGGTTATGCAATTTTTGAATTCATCCACCATGTTGGCCAAGAGCTTACGGCCCCCAATTTTATCCCTGATGAAGAGAACACAATTGAAGTCACCGATAACAATCCAGGCCTCATTCCGCAAGGTAATAGAATCTAAACTCAGATCCCGCCAGAGGTTCTTCCTGTCAGTACTAGAGTTGAAAGCATACACTGTAGTTAACACAATCTTTAAGCCACCCACATTAGTGCAGCGAACGCTAATATGCTGTGCAGAGATAGATATCAAGTCAGTACTCCAAACCCGAGTATCAAATCTCATGAGTATCCGTCCTCCTTTGTGATGCGTAAAATTGTCTATGGTGTGCCAATTGGGCTGCAAGCATAACTTTTTCTTGGGGGAATCAGTTTTCAGCTTGGTTTCTAACAACACCATAGCCGAAGGTTTCACCCTACTCAACCTGTCTCTCAGATCCCTTCGCCTCACTGAATTGTTGAGGCCCCGTGTATTCCATAGGAATACCGTCATTAATAATTATTTGATCATGCAAGACTGCCCTCCCGCAGTCTTGTGCTTTTCCTGACAGTAACTTCAGGTTGGTGTAAGTTTTTTTGAGAGGCTTCAGCTTCCTTTGTAGTGTTCAGTAGGTATTGCTCCTCTTGTTCCCATTCTGGGTTATCAACGACTAGGATATCCGGAATTACACCCTGCTGTATATCCTCTTCCAGGTGAGATTGGTGGGATCTGCAGTCATTCAGATTACCTGGAGACTGATCTGGCAGCTGAACTGGAGACTAAAATTGCGAAGTTGTCATTCTTAAGAATAGATGAACTGTCTTTTATCAAGGTTCTATTAGCTGGAAATTGAACATGTTTAGCCACAGACGTCTCATTCCCAGGGCTCTTCATACTTATCCCGCTACCTGGAGCTATTCCTTGAACATGCATATCTGCCTGTGGCTGATTTGCAGCAGCTAGAGGGGTGTTTGAGTTATCCGTCATGGCCCTGAGCTCCTGGCCGATATTTGGTGCTGTGCGGGTATGTGTAACACTGCCCGCTCCTGGATTCATAGCATCTTGGCCGATATTTGGTGCTGTGAGGGTATGTGATTCTTCAGAAGAGCCTATATCTGTGTCAACCTTCGTACTTGAGCCTGACCCTTCATCAAACACTGTACCCTCCATCAAGTCCCCATCTCCAATATCTGGTACATCCGCAGCAATTTTTTCCCCCCTGTCTTGTATTATAGTTGCAGGATTTTCCTGTACTTGGATTGAAGGCAGCTTACTTGCATCAGGGCATTGGGTTTCCGAGTGGCCAAAACATACACAATTCTTGCAACGTGGTGGCTCACCTTCAATCTTCACTTCAACCGATATTATAGGGCCATCTTCCGGCTCTACGTACGGTTTTTGGAATATGTTTCTTTGCGCTCACTTCAACCAGGCATCGGGCATAGGATAATCTCTCTTTCTTAGCCGTGGGCTTATCCAGGAAAATAGGTTTACCTATAACCGAAGCGATGACGTTAAGAATTTCAAGCGACCACATACCGAGTGGCACCCCGTGCAATTGCACCCACATTGGCACAGCTGATAAAATCTCCCGCTCATGCTTGAGATTAGCACTCCATCGCTGGAGGACAACTAACCTCCCATCAAACATCCATGGGCCTCCATGCAGGATTCTGTCACATTCCTCTCCATCCTCAAATTTGAAACAGAAGAACCCGTTATCTCGACTGAAGATTTGCACCCTTTTCTTGAGATTCCACAGTCGATCCACCCATGCACGAATCTGTCCGTAGTATGGGACATCGCCCAATACATAACCCACTATGGAATTCCTCCATTGTTCAGCACCTCTTTCCATCAGTGATTTCGCCACCCATGCAACTTCTGAATAGTCCTCTCTGACGAGAGGCGGAACATATGTCATTGCCATGTCCGTATCATACGTCCGTATATTAGCGCAGACATCTGACCATGATTGCTTAGCAACATTTGTTACAATCTTAATATCAAATCTTGGTCTCACAGGCAATCTATCAAGCACCCGGTGTTCATCACCCAATTTCTGAAATTTCCCATTATGGATAAAGCTAGTACCTTTGCCTTTAGGAAAACGATTGAATTGTCGATCTCCTCTTTTAGATGTAATATTGTTTACGCCCTTTTTAATCCCGATACCCTCCAATTCCCCGCCATGCCGGCCATAGTTGTTCTTTTTCGCGACCGTTGTCCAGCCATCTTCCGGTACCGCAGTTCCTTCCCCACTGCTATTACCAAGGGATGAAGCATTTTTGAGCTCGCCTGAGGATCCATCGGATGCCGACGCTGACGAAACCCTAGGTTTGCCAGTTTTCTCCTTTCCCCCAGGATCGCCTGTTCTGAGAGAAACGGAAGCCATATATATATATACTAGTATATAACCCGTGCCCTTAGGGCACGGTTCATTTAAGTTATTTCCCCCTCAAAATCTTTGTTCCCCCAAAAATTAAAGCACAATAATTGTTCTTTAGTTTCCTTAAAAATTCTAGTTCCCCCCAAAATTTACTTCCCCTAGAGAATTTAGTCAAATCAAAATTTTAGTTCCCCACATAATTTAGATCATAAGCCATGTCGTAAGGGCACAGTTCATTTAAAATATTCCCACTTAAATTTTTAAATCCCTTAATATTATTGATGCATCAGATCAAAGATCCCTTAATTTTAAATGAACAATAATAAGTAAAGCGCAATAATTGTTATTTATTTTCCGCAAAACTTTAGTCTCCCACAATTTTAGGTCCCCTCACAATTTCGTTCCCATCAAAGAATTTAGTTCCCCAAAATAGTTTAGTTTCACACACAAAATTTTGTTCACTCAAGATTCAAACCATACCCCAAAGGCACTGTTCATTTAAAATCTTGTGCCCCTCTAAATATTGAATCCCCTAATTTTCAGCAAACAACAATAATTAAAGCGCAATTATTGTTATTTAGTTCACCTAAAAATTTTAGTTCTCCCAAAATTTTATTCATCCGTTCTTTTAACATATTCTCCCTGCAAAACCCTGGATCTCTGAATTTTAAAGAAGTATCAATAATTAAAGCATAATAAATGTTATTTATTGCATCCCAAAAATTTAAGAACTCATCCCATAAATTACAGAAAAAATTAAATCATCAAAAATTTCTCAAAAATTTCAAGCTTACCACTTGAAAAAACAATAACTTTTTTCCAATTGGTAATAATACCTTTGTAAGAACTCAGCTCGAAATTGGTGTCCGCTTCCCTCCTAATGCACTTGATAGAAGCTTTATCATAAGCCCTGATGTTCATTACACAGAATTTATATGGGAAGCAACCAGATGCTCTGAAGTAGTCCAAACAGTTGAAGTATAAATTTTCACTCAGAAAGTTCCGAAGTAGGAACTCTGCTATAAAGATATGTTCCAAAACATATATATAGACTGAAGATCCCAAAACGCTCAAACATCCAGAAAAACATACTAAAGATATAAATAGAGCCATTAATTTTTTCTATCCACTTATCTAACATCCAGAAAAACATGCTCAATAAACACAAATAAATCTTAAATATCAATTATATCAAAATGATTATGTTACATATAAATACAGAAAAACACACTTGACACGGGTAAAATGACATCATTACTTCATATCATGTTATGAAATCCCCAAGATCTTTAAAGATCATATAAACAGATTGTCAACTCCTAATTAAGTGAATTGAAGCATAAAAATAGTGCAAAAACCTTTCCCTCCTATGTAGTGGACTTCAATTGTTCAATAACATGAATTTCCAGTTTGAAGGCAATTAAACAGTATTCTCAAATAAAATGAAGCCTTACTCTATTTAAGGAAAAGTAATGGAATTAAGTCCATCAGCATTTCATTGGTCTTTGAAGACAATTGAAATGGAATAGGCATAATATTCATGATCAAATCGAAACGCAAAAATTAAAGAATAAAAAAAAGAGGGTAACACAGTCAACATCAAAAATTAAAGCATCTACTCTAGAATTTTCTATATTGTTGGTCAATAATCAAATCGAAAGCCAAGCTATATTTAAAAAACCTTGTAATACAGTAGGACCTCAAAGAAACCTATTTTTAAATAATATGAACCATCAAATGCTTTAATCAGAACCTACATAAAATCTACACATATAGCAACAACTATCATTGTTAATAGTAATATAAAAACTCATAAACCACATTTGGGCATTTAATGTTTATTGTTGAAAGAGGGTAATCAGAGAATTTGCGCAGAGTTTGGGCACTGAACATTTGGAGACCTGGCTGAAAATGGATCCTAGCAAAGAGGAAGAGCTTAAGTTGAAAGAACATAAAGATGACTCCTCATTCAAACTTGGTCCAGCTGATAATTTTAGTTCTAAATTTACACTTTCAGTTTAAAATGGGTTTTAAATATTCTTAGAGTCTAAACTTATCTTTTGCGGCCAAGTGTTTGAGATACAATGACATCAACTTCTCCCAATTTAAATTACTACAGATGTTCCCTAATCCATCCAAGTATATCTGCACAAATACTATTGATAATTGCACACTCTAAGAAGAGATGTTCTATTTTCTGAACTTCTTCCTGACATAGAACACAAAAGGGATTTCCAAGAATTTGTCTAAATACTATTTCTAAGTAGTAGCATTTACAGGAAAGAATGCTATTGTATGGTGGTTTAGAGAAAGAAAAGGAGACACCATGGATATTGAGATAAGCAAAAAATGATTTAACAGAGAAGTGCCTATCACATGGCAGGTTCCAAATAGGGTTGTTCTGATAAATAATCGGGGGGGGGGGGGGGTGGGGGTGGGTGGGTGGGTGGGAAGAGACCCTAAAAAGCATCCATGAGAGCATCCAGGACAATAGAATGTGATCTAGTTTTACTGAGTAAACATGTCCACTGACAGATGCCATTATTCACATTACCTTGGAATGGGTTTTAGTTTAAAATGGAGTAAAAAAATTTCCACAGAGTGAGCAAACATTTCCATTAAAATGGGTTTTATTTTAAAATGGAGTATTAAGTTGAAAGCACATCTGAAATTTTTGGTGATATCTTAAAGCTATAACCCATACAAAATTTTAACCCATACAACTTTTCTATAACCCATACAATATGTAACCAATACAATAATCCATATGTTATTTTAGAAGAGAAAAAGCAGATGAGACACATAATTCATTTCTGTTCTCAAAAATGCAAGCCCAAATAACTTGTTTGCATGTTCATGCTATTCATTGCAGTAAGTTGTCACAAAGTGCAGAATCTACTTGCATAAAAAGGAAACTTGACTTGTAGAGGTTAGATTGAACTTCAGAGCTTATAGTGTACATGTTCTTGCAAATTCTAATTCGAATTAACCCAAATTCTAATTCCATACCATTAACCCATACTATTAACCCATGCTAAATTCCATACTATTAACCCAACTTCAATTTCTTAAAAAGCCCTTTGATGGACTGTACAAAATTTGTAATTATGAAGCTAGTTGTATCATGAAAGGGCTTTTTACAGGATTATTAAGCTGGGTGTATCATAGTTGTATCATAGTTGTAAAAATCCCTTTCATGTATCATAGTCAAAGTATTTGTCTATTCCCTCTGGGAAATACTTATTCATTACAAACAAAATGATTGTCAGCATCATTTAAGAGCCTGTAGAAGTAATTTGTAATGGCTTTTGTCAGGTCAATCTTTCACCGAATGGAAAATAGAAAGAAAACAATGCGCTCAATAGAATTTCTAAAATTTCGTGTCACACATTTTCAGGAAGAACCAAATGTCTTCTTCTAAATAAATGGATGTTGACTGTACTAACCTTTTAAGTGCGGATTTGATGTCTGGCTCTTCTTTGTAGTTGAACTCATCATCAAATCCGAGCTTCTCTTTAAGGATGGCGACCTAGAAAGCAAGGTTTGTCAGAAACATTTCCTCATGGATGTCTACCATTGAAGGATAATTTGTTATTAGAGATTAATATTTTTCCAGGGTGATTCTGAATGTTGGTCATTATTTATCTGTAGTATCTTATAACCAAGATCTGTCCGTAGATTGGTGATGAGATGTTGACCTTTTTCTTGCTACAGGCACATCCTACCACATAGCAACCATGTAGCTTCGTAAATTGTCCCACCAGATAGCCATCCTGAAGCAGCGAAACACACATCTTTTTACCTTTCCTCGGTTTGCAAACTTTGTGGAATCCATTGTAAGCTGTAAGGACACTAACCCCTGCATCACAGAGTTGCACAAAGAACAATTGTTTATAAGCAGAACAATGGAGCCAAATAGACGATTATATTGTCATTGTGAAGAAAGAACATTGTAAAAATAATGCATGATGTACAATTCTGAAAATAGCAGAAGAAATAATCATCAAAACATGGAGAAAGAAGGGGGGAAACACTTGGGTAGAAGAAAGATAAGGATGCATAGAGAAATAACAATTTCATCTCCAATTCTAAATATGACCATTTAATTACAATAGATCCTATTTTCCATAACTCAAGGAGATTATGCAACAATTTCAGCTTCTAAATCACAAAATCTCTCACATATGTGTGCACACATGTGAGTATATTTTGATATACTTCACTTTCAGAGGGTGCAATATTCAATAAATATATGATGAATTTGGAAAACACATCAACTGGCAATTGAAAGTTTAAACCAACCATGAGTAACAGACGACCGAAAACTATATTAAAGTTGAAAGACTTACAGCCATCTTTGCCATATTTTGTAGGGGTGATGATTGTAATGCTCTCATCCTCAAGACAACCAATAAAGTTCACACCACTTAATGGCCATGTCAAGAAAGGCCTCACTCAACAATATACCCCAATATTTACTCTATGTAGTGTAAGTTTCAGTTTCAGAAACAACATCAATTTTTTTGCAGTTCAGTTTCAGTTCAGCAATATACCAATAGAGTTCATTTTTTTGTAGAATTTGGAGACCTTTTGGATAATGTAGCAAACATCACGCAAATTCCTTCACTAATTTGACTCTTTACATTAACGAACAACATCCTATTTCTCTTTAAGAAAATGTAAACTTTAGACTAACCTAGCAAATGCACACACAAATTATAGAAAGTGGGTCCTCAAATTTTCAAACCAGTTCATCAAAATAAGCCAATTCCAAGATGTGCTTAGCATCTTTCAAGTACTGATACAACAACATAGTTAAGAAAAATCAAAAACCTTTTTGGGAGAGGAAAAAGAAAAACTGAGTAAATTCAGTAGCTGTATCAAACTAATTAAATTATCTACTAAAGAATTTGTGAGAGTTCTTCAAGTTAAGCTGACATGCCTAAGAATTCTTATGCTAGCCATAGCGTGACTAACGGCTAAACATTTGTCAGAGGAAATTGGTCCAATGTTATATATATATATATATATCAAGTAGTGGTCCAAAATGCACAATCAACCCCCTTCCCACCACTCACCCTTGTCCCAGGAAGAAAAGAAGGAAGTTGCATAAGGACACTTTGCCAAAATTAAGAGACAAAGATTGATCTAGAATTCTGAAGCTCAAAATAGATCCAATCCGTTAATATTTATGATCATTACGTAATTAAATATATTATGTATTGCTTGAGGTTTCTATGTGATATATTTAATTCTAATTATTACCTCCGCTTAAAAATTCTCCTCTTTCTGTTGATTCACCTCTGCCTTTTGCTCCATAGTGTCAGCCAACCCACAAATACAAGAGACAATAAAATAAAAATCTTAAAAGCTTTTAGAAACAAACTGCATGTATTGCAAAATTTTGAGACTGGCCATAAGTAAATGAATTTCAGTAAAGCCCAGTAAGAGGCAGATGCATTGCAAAATTTTGAGAGATTGAACAGGAAAGATTAGGGAGAACATAAAGAAAGTTCGTCCATCAATGCCTCCACAATCAGTTTTTTGGTATTGTTTTGCGAGGAAACAAATTGTATCAAGTTCTCCTTGTTCTGTCGTAACCCAAGCAATCAGAAAGTTCAAGGTTTAGAAGTTCAGCAGTCATGCTGAGCTTATTTTACAAAGCCTCTATAACATTTTGAAATAAACCTAATGACATAAAGAAATAAATCATGTTATACAACCAAGTAATAGGTCTCCACAACACATTATATTCTTCTTTGTTAATTAACTATGGAAATACAGTTAGCATAGAAACAAATCCCAAGGCAACTGTGTTAGTCGAAGTAATTCCCTATTGCAACCATAAATTATGCCTTTTGATTAAAATGAACTCACAATTTTTAAGTGTAAAGGTCAGCGTTCACATGAAGCCAGCTCTCAAAGTAAAAGTTATCAGATAATGACATTCACATAGCATGATTCTCTTACACCAAGATCTTAAAATGTTGATTAAACTATGCTAATACATTCTGATCCTGGCAAACCAGCCTGACCATGCTATTTGCTTCCAGCATGGAAATTGGAATATTAGGGCAAACATCCTATTTCACTCGTCCTTCATGGAAAAAAAACCATCTATAAAAACACTACCTACCGGACTAATCTTAACCAACTCAACCTGGATAACCAAAGGCTAGCTTTTACCATTTCTCTTTAGTGGTCCAGTAAATTCCAAGAAAAAATGTTTCAAAATGGCTTATTGATATAACAGATGAGGACGATGTTCATTAAATCAAAAGCTCATAAGGTTGGTAAAATCAAAAACAAAATCACTATATGCATCAATAAAGAAGTGGGGCAAATCTGTTATTGAGCTATACTAATTAAACAATATAGCGTGCATTTTTGGCATTCGAAAACATTCATTCAAGAACTGATCATTCACACACTGAAGTTAAGGGTGCAAGATATAGTTGGGAACTATGAAATTATATGCAAGAAAATGAAAAAAATTTGAGACTAAAATAACCTGTTGCAAGCAACATATAACAAAAAAATCCCAGATATGAGAACTGACAGAATTTCATGTCACCCGAGCGAAGCGTTCCTCCCTCCTAGCTAACTTCCTCTCCTTGCTTGCCTTACTCTTGGCACCAAATATATGTTTTTAAGCCCCAAGACTTCTCTATGGCAAAGGAATTGCCATTTAGGATGATAATTCTTATTTCTATTTCTGCAGCTTCTTACCACAGGATCGCTTGATAAAATGGTAAAGAATCTATCTATTCTCCTATGCATATGGAACGACTGCTGATAGTGGTTTTGTGCATATAATTCAGGTTAAACTACGTGATTTATCAAACAATTAGCCATCATGTGTAGCTTCTAAATATATTAAATCTGTAAGCACCTCAGTTTTTTGTCCAAAGGAGTAACTGCATAATAATATATGCAGTGGGAAAGATGATAATGTTCACCATGCAGATATGATAACCTCATGTTAAATATTGAGCTTCCTCATTTTGATTCAGCCAAATACTCTGCATATTATCTAGTATCGAATTCAGGGCCTATCGTTCATTTTTATGATCCTGCAACCGTTTATAAATTCTGGGCATTTCATATAACACAGCTAAATCTTATGCATGATAACTACTTTGTCAAGGACGCGTGTTTTCAGTAGCATTTTCAGAGGATAGCCATGGCTTGTTGCCTTACACTTAGCTTCAAACTGATCGGACAATGTCTTCTCTCTTGCTTTTTCAACCTTGGACTCGTGAATACTCTCCATAAGCACTCTCTTGTTCTTGAAAACATTCCCTTTCACCTTCATGTACATATCATGATACATGTGCTTTTCAATTTTCTTTGACTCATGATACTTCCGCAACAAACGCCTTAGAACTCGCATCCTCCTGATCTATAAAACCTTGGTGGGATGCCTAGCCTCTCTTGTACTTTTAGACAGAATATCAGTAAAGATACCATATCCAGAATGCCGTCCCTTCCTCTTGGCCTCCATTGCCTGAGAAAATAGAAAAGAAAAATATAAAATGTAAAGGAAAGTAACCTTTTCCAAACCCCATTCCGAATGCGTGACTACAAATATTTAGGACAGTAAATGTTTGACTACAAACCTTCGAAAGATTTGAAATTGCCAAAATATTTGCTTGCCTGACATTACAAAAGACAGAATATATTACGAAATAGGATTGCAATAAAAGTTACAGGAATGTGTTAATATTTTTCCTGCCATTAAAAGTTTTGTCTACAAACCTTTTCCAAACCCCATTCAGAATCAATTAAAACCACCAAAGACAGAATTTTGCTTGCCTCCGAATCCAAAAAAGTTGCAATTTTTCATCACCCAAGGATTGGAGAAAGGAAAACCGTTAGCGGTATGGCCAAAAAAGTTAAATGCAGGACAATTTCAATTTTGTATGTTAAATGCTCATTTCTCATGCTACCAACAAATGAATATGATTCACATTTCTCAGTCATTAGAAATAAAAAACTTACCAAACATATTTAGGACCATGCACATGGTGATATTGGCCTTCGAATTCCATTTGGATCGGCTACAACCTTCACAAAATAACAAACCAGTGTCAGAAGTTTCAGGTCTAATCCTTCAAAACTATAATTTCTTTCAGAAAGAACAAATGAGGAATGAACAGAAAGAACATTTAATCAAAATGAACATTGATTAGATCTGAAAAGTATTTGGATTTTTTTCAGGCCCATCGCAGGACCCATTAAATTTCTTTTGAAATAACATTGGATTAGACCTAAAAGAACTTTAATTTCTTTTGAAAGAACATTGGATTAGACCTAAAAGAATTTTAATTTCTTTTGAAAGAACATTGGATTAGACCTTGAAGAAATAATGCAATTAGAAAATCACATGACTTCCTTTCAAGCCCCATTTAATCAAAATTTCATCTAAAACTTTTGACACTAAAATCACAAGATTTCCTTTCATAAAAATTAATGTTCTTCCTTTCAGGACTTCCTTTCAGAAATAACAAACCAGTTTCTTCCTTTCAGGACTATCCTGCTTCGTTTTAGAACATCCCCTTGGGCTATGTTTAGGGATGCTTCCATAATGACTGCATAATGACTGCATAATGGGGATTAATGACTGCATAATGACTGGTAGAAAATTACATAATGACTGCATAATGATCATTTCCCCTTGGGCTATGCTTCCATATTGTAGCACATCAATAGTAGAAAATTACATATTGACTGCATAATGATCAACAACGAAAAAAACAGCCTACAAATTGCAGAAAGAAAATAGCAGGAACTATGCCAAAGAATAATAAATGATTTCAGCAAGAAGATTTTACAGATATATTTACAAAGTTCATTCCCATAACCTTCATCTTACCTTCAATTATGTGCATGTCATAATTTACTGTCAGTTCGCAGATAATTTCCCTTGAGCTATATTGCCCATATTGCCCATATTACAAAACCTGCATGAGTAGTCAAACATTTAGCTTTAGCATGGAGTTAGCAGAATATTGCAACAAAGTTACTGTCAAACATCTATATTTCCCAAAAAAAATTAAAAGATAGCCTGCATATTGCACATTAGCATGTCGTTAGAGTCCCAAAAAAAATTAAAACTTCACTCTTAAGAGTGTAAAATGACAACGAATTAACTTACCCTAATCAATTGAAAAATAAAATTACATATTTAGGGCCAATGTTCATGATTGCTCCAGAACTTCTGCACCCCATTCTTCACATCCTGCTGGCTCCCCATTCTTCACATCATCCCAAATACTTGAAGTAAGTTTCCTTTTGTTAAGGGTTAACAAACATCCCAAAAATTTGAATCAGTCTTCTTTGCTCAAAACGCAACCAGAAACATCCCAAAATTTTCAAAGGGCTGATCCAATCATACATGTATGAAGATAAAAATGTAAGCGTTAGTTTCTTTACCCTTAAACTTGTTCAAAAAAACCAAAAATAAATAATCCTCTACCGTCTCTAGCGTAAGGTTTTCTTGATTCTTGACAAATTCATCGGAATTTTTCTGTTCAAGAAGCAAAGAACAGAAAGGAATAAATCTATCTTTTGTACGCTTAACCATCAAGAATCAAGAACAACAAAGGAGCAAATACTTAACCATCCAGTTAATTAAAATATACTCAACGTGATGCCAGGCGGCATGTACCAAATCCTCTGCCTTCTTCTTGGACACCCAGTAAATCTTCAGTGCCTTCCTCTTCTTCTTATGGCTGCAGATGATGAGATCTTCAGTGCCTTCCTCTTCCTCTTCTTCTTACCTTCGTCTTCCTCCTCTTCTTCTGGTTCACCGAATGATTCTCATTTTCTTGCGAGGATTTTGGGGGCATGGAGGCAGAGAAGGGGAGAGAGAGGGAGAGATTTCTATCCACCAAAGTTTGGGGCAGCCAAAGACGTGAACGAAGTGGGAGAGAGGGAAGAGACGATGGGAGCTTGCGATGTGGGCTGCAGTTTTTTGCAGTGGTGAGAGAGAGAGCCCACTTTTCTTCCCCAAATTTTAATTTCACCCCAAAAATTTGGTTTCAAACTTAAAATTTCAAACTCAATTTCTCCTTACTTATCCAATTTCTCTTATCTTATCCAATTTTTCTTATCTTATCCAATTTCTCAACTCTTATCCAAAAACTCTTATCCAATAACCCATGATAACATCCCTGTTTTATAATATAGAGAGAGATATATATATATATATATATAATACATTTGACAGAGTTTTTTGAATTCTAGGGCTGACTAGGACAAGATAAAGAGTGGCTGAGATTTGATCTTGATAAATCAATGGTTGAGATTGGATTTTTGCAAATTTTTAATAAGAAAAGTGTCTTGGGACCCAAAACTTTGAAATTAGAAATGTCTTGGTAAAGATTGTGGAGATTAAATTTTGGGGGAATGTGCTTTGGGAACCTAAACTTTGAAATTAGAAATGCTTTGGGAAATAGTGTGGAGATTAAATTTGAAGGGAAAAGTGCCTGGTGAACCTAAACTATGAAATTAAAATTGCCCTGGGAAAGATTGTGTAGAAGCATGATCTATTAAATTAAACAATTTAGCGGAACGACAAATTAGTGTAAAAATACCTTGAGGTTTGTTGTTCCGCGCCGAAGAGGCGAGGCCAAATTTGTTGTTAGATGCCGAATTTATTGTTACACGTCGAAGGCGCCTGCGTCGAATTTGTCGTTTCGCACCGAAAACACCCACACCGAAAGTGCCCGTGCCACTAAATATTTTTACGCTAATTTATTATTCCGAGCCGAAGGCGCCCGCGAAATATTTTTTCGTTAATTTGTTGTTCCGCGCCGAAGGCGCGGTGCCAAATTTGTTGTTAGATGCCGAATTTGTTGTTCCACGCCGAAGGCGCCTACGTCGAATTTGTTGTTCCGCACCGAAAACACCCGCGCCGAAGGTGCCCGTGCCACTAAATATTTTTACGCTAATTTATTGTTCCGTGGGGGAAATCATAAATGATCCGTGCCTGCGGACACGGGTTATGACTAGTGTGTGTGTGTGTGTGTGTGTGTGTGTGTGTGTGTGTGTATTGGGCGGGGGGACGAAATATTTGGGGGAATTTTTGGTTCTCTCTCCCGCTATCTTCTCTCTTTCTCACTCACCCGAACCCTCTATCTCTCCCATGCCGTAAGCCCAACCCCCTACACCGTGCCCCCATGCGCAGCCACCCCTCTTCTCCTCCTCTTCACGGCCACCCCTCTTCCCCTCTTCCCCACAGCCACCTCTCCCTGTCACCATCTTTCGGCTTGAAGACTTCAAGGAGGACGACAGACTCGAGTGTGCGATCTGGTTCTCGGAGCTGGGGGAGGACAACGGGCTCGAGTGTGGCGATCTGCATTCTCTTCGAAACCAGCAGCTTGGCCATTTTCAGTCGATTCCCTCTTCAAGGTGCTTTTCAAAAAAATCCAATCTTTCTCGAGAAATTTTGTTCAGATTCGTATTCAAAAATAATTTAGCATAAATTTTGCAATCGATTCCATTTTCTTATTAGTTAAATGAGTCTATGATGCTCAATTATGTTTTAAAATTTATTTTTTTACGTTTGTGAATTTTGTTTCCAGGGTTTTGCTTGGGGGTGGTTATGTGAACTTTTATGTGAATATTTGGGGGTTTTCTGGGGGAGTCATTAAAAAAGATTGGTCTTTTAAGTGAACTTTTAGGGAAGAGCTCGCAAAGGAGTGCATAAAAAGGGTATGGAGCTGGTGCAAGCCATTGCTAATGCCCTCTTCATGCATGTTTCTTTATGTACAGGAGCATTATGCCATCATGTGGAGTTTTGTGGGTATGGTCACAAGGCATATTCTGTTGTATAGACCATGACTATGGAATTTTGGGTCATGCACTACATGCAACAAACCCCTGACGGTTCATATGCTTGCACTTTAACCTACACAACCAACTGTATTTCATGTTTATGGTGTTCTTTTTAATCTTGGCCTGAGGTCTTCCATTGTTTATTTCGTCTTATAAGTGGTTTACCATGTCTGTCTGCAGTTCCCCTTTTTAAGTAATATTTATACAGTTTCTATCTATTGGGGGTATGCGCTTATCTTTTGGTTCTTATTAGGAGAAAAACATGACGATCATGTCAGCCCATTCAAATAAAGAAATTTTGTCATTTGGAAAATTCAACTGTACTTCATGAAGATTTGTGATAACATGTCACCTCTTTTGACTAGGCTTGAAGAAGTCATTTAGCTTCCATGACTGACCTCTCTCTTATTGGCTCAAAAAGTCTTCCAGGATGCCACAGATCTAGTAAGTAATCAGTTCACTTGATTTTTTGTTATATTCTTTCTTCGTGTTGACATAATCCTACAACATATGAATTTTGGGAATGTTTAGTTAACTGGTATAACAAAGAATCACTTATATATAATGATGAATTTTGAGGTTTTAATGGGAGGCTGATAAGATGTATGAAATCAGGATTTTTTGTTTTTTAAAGAATTATTATCATTTATTTATAAAAGAGTTTTGGTTTTTATATATACATTTTTGAATGATTTATTATCAGGGTTGATGTTTACACATATGATTATTGGGTGAAAAGAAACTTGCAAGTGAGCGCAAAAGCATTCATGTCCGAGGGGAAGGTTGACACAGATCCATAGGTAATCAGTTCACTTGATTTTGTTGTTAAATTTTTTTCTTCGTTTTGACATAATTTTGCAACATAAGAATTTTGGGAATGTATAATGTGTACTCTGCTTATGTGTAGACTAATAGTCATTGCTTTGTAAAGTTATATGATTACTATACAAAAGTTTGAAGATTCTAATGTAATTCATTTTCCAGTGTTAGATGAGATCGGTGTTAGATGCGATCTGTTGGGTAGTTGCAGCATGTAATTGATTGACTGGGTTTTAGACCTTTACTTGATTTCTTAATGGTTGTGCATCATATTGAATGCCTATCATGTTTTCCATCGGAAGCTTTGGGTGATTACCTATTTTATATATGTGCTTTATGTGTAATAAATGGATCAATATGCAGCCAATGATATGGTCTCTTATTGTCAGAAGCATTCATCCCAAGAACCTCAACTATTAGATATACATCCCAAGAACCTACAATCGCCACCATGACAGGTTGCAATATGAGAACAATAACCATTCATCACCATTTCTACTTCCTTCTTCATGCACCGAGCATCTACAGAATGTAAAGCATTTATGTGAGTATAGCTAAAGTTATAATAGTAGGTTCAGGCTTGAGTCTCAGTGACATGTTTGGTTCAAACAAAATTTGCAATGTGGATGCACATTTCTGATACCTTGATATTCTACTAAATGAAATATGAATATGAAAAATCAAATTACAAATTTCACTGAATATTGTAATCATGTCATTAGCTTATATGTAGATCCTTTACAGATTGAATGAATTTTTGATCTTGACAACAAATATAAATAGGATTGAGGTTTGTTCTTATTTATTATTTAGCAGATATATTAGTCCGCCAATAACTATGTAGATCGACCTTTCAAACATTTTTTTAAATTGAAGAGGTTTAATGGAAAGCTAAACAACTGATATTAACCCTTGATAAGATGGTGATAGTTTGAAACATTGAAGGTCAATTTACAAGTAGGAAGTAGGAAGGCTGGTCATTTTGGTCGTGTGTATGCTCCATGCAGCCAAGGAGCACCCATCTAAATTCACGTCTAATATGAAATATAGAAAAGATTGATCAAGGCAGCACTTTTTCTGGAGCACAGTATAAAAACTATGGTGAGTATGGGGATGAAGTTTAGTCCTCTCTCTTTGGGAGCACATCCCTGTATTTTTGATATATAAGCAACATCTGACACATATAATGCCAAGAAGGATCCATGCTTGCAGGCCACACATGATTTGAATATAGAAGCATCTTAAAGAGTCCAGGCAATCTCTTAATCTCCCATTTTCTTAATTAAATCTGTCCAATTCTTAACAGAGTGAGAGAGAAATCTGTATATATTCTTTGATTTGAATGATTTGAATATAGATGCATTTTTTATTTTGATCTATATGTATTCTTTTGCTGAATCATCCCATTCATATGTTCATTTTCTATGAGTGGAAGAAATCAGTATTCTGTTGCTAGGCTTTATAGATTTTCATGGATAATCTTTCCAATTATCAATCGATTGAATATTGTTCTTAGAATTTCATTACAACTAAAGATATTTACATTACATTCACCATATGCTATGGATCATAATCTAGACTCTAAGAATGCTATAGTGAAGTATTGACCCAAATTCTTATTACTATTATCAGACTAACAAATACAGTTTTCCTGCCAGGGGTTGTATATAATAAGAAATATGCATGTTTGAACCTGGAAGGTGACTTGGTGGGTATGGTTACTTATTGGGTTCACTGTTCATGTTCATTTAAGTAGTCACAAACCTCTTAAAGTCTGCATGACCTTGGAGAAGAGTCTTAATGAATGGAAAGGTTGCAAGAGTGTCTAAAGGGTAAACTAATTAGTCAACTAGCTATTTTCATGACCTTGCATATTAATAATATCATTGCACCCATTACAATCCTGTGACCCAGTTAATTTTGGCTAAATCATCCATCATTTCTTTTGTGTGTTTGAATATATTTTTGTTTCAGCATATATTTCAGGGTTTAAGGTAATTCTTTCAAATTTTATAGGCTGCTACCAATAATCAGAACTTTTTTATCAAAACTAACCCATTTTTTTTCCGACAGCCTTGCCTTTGACAATTTATACACATGTGGCTGGTGGAGCAGTAGTCCCAAATTATCTTATGATAAGTATGTTATTTACTTATGATCTTCCTTTTGTATAATATCATTATATATTAATTGTTATTTTACAGGAATTTGTTAACAAAAGTTGTGGCCATGTTTCCAAAAGATGCAGCCTTGATTTGGACGGAGGAGGAAGTAGTGGCGCTTGATTTGGAGATCGGCATGAATGAGAATATAGAAGAGGGTGTGGATTTAAAGCTTCGACTTGGGTACACTTAGATAATAGATATTTCTCAGTGGCTAAATTTAGTCAGTACTGCATATGCTGGTTGCTTCTGTAGTTGTCTTTCACCTTCTTCATTTGGAATATCATAAGTCTGGATGTAACTTTTGCCCTCAATTTGGTACTCATGGAAGCAGGACCTCTCTATATTTACTTGCGTACTTCTTCAATTATGTTAGTTTTACATTCATTTCACTTGAATTCTTTTACTAAATTTCTAGGTATGGACTTTGCAATCTGGAAACTAAATATCATTTTTGTAAAATTCATTTTAACATATCAGTTTAACTTATCAGTTTCATGCTCATTTTGGACTCATATGGCCATAGCAATGCATATTAGTTTGTGTTGAAATAACGCCAAGTTTTGATATTTTTACAGCTTCATGCCCAATTTTACAATTTCTGAGTTTCTTGCTACAAACATATCAATTTGGACTCATATGTCCATTGCACATCAAAACATACATTTAGCCATTTGAATAGCCATATGTCAAAAATTTGGACTCATATGGATGAATGCCAAAACTGAAACATTTCAGTCACCAAGAACTCCATCAAACAAAAAACTCTAAACCAGTTTAACATATCAGTTTAACATATATGTTTCATGCTCATTTTGGACTCATATGGCCATAGCAATGCATATCAGTTTGTATTGAAATAACACCAAGTTTTGATATTTTTACAGTTTCATGCTCATTTTTACAATTTCTAAGTTTCTTGCTGCAAACATATCAGTTTGGACCCATATGGCATGGGGCTGTTCGGAAACATATGGCAGCATGACTATAGGAAAAACTAGGTTTGAGAAACAGAAGCAGAAGAGAGGATGAAGAAGCAAATGGCGAGGAAACTGCTCGAAAGAATGTGAGGGTGAAATGGATTCATGAGCTTCACAAGAAGTTCTCTGATGCTGTTGGTCAACTGGGTGTAGACAGTATGCATCTCATACTCAAATCATTGAACAAGATTAAAAGTAAATTCTCTCTAATGTTGATGTTTGATGTCTTATGTTTTTTTCTTAATTGGTTGTTGAGGCTGTCCTTAATAAAATATTACAAATACTGAATGAGCCTAATTTAACTAAAGAGCATATTAGAAGCCATTTACAGGTCAGACATTCTCCTGCTTAGGATATTTCTTAGGTGGAACTATTTTATCATTATGAAATTTCCTATATGGGAACCGTATCATTGGTCCAACACAACTAATTAATTTCCTAGAATACATAACATATACGGGTATAGATTCTCAGATATGTCGCACACTAAATATGTATTTTTACCTTTGTAATTCATGAACCCTAATGTTTTCTCCTTCAACTATACCTGTTGTAGAAATTTAGGGCATTCATCAAGAAAAAAGGCGGTCAGCACTCCAGCCAGATTGCTCAAGAAATACTGGCAGCTATGAATGATGGTTTGCTACAGGCAGACATGGACATCGGAGAAGGAAGTGGACCTCAAAGAGAAATCAGCAATGAGGAGACTCGCTTGAACATGATACGAAGGATCGATTTCTCTTTTATCATCCAACATGACACGAAGAAGGCCAAGAATTCCTAGGAGTCCACGGCAACAGTGGCACAACCATCTGCATGTCCATGGAATGGTCGAGTGGAGAACCTATGGAAGAAAATGGTATTATGTTTTTAAATGGTTATGTTATATAATTTGTTATTTGTTATTAGAAATTTCTATAAATGCATTGTGGTCGGATTTCTTTGGAATTTCTTGCATATGCCAAAAATGAATTTCTGGCTTATGTATGTCTTGCAAAATTATAATGAGACTACGATTCTTTTGTTTGACAGTTAGGTTATTGATGATGTAATTGGCTAATAAGTTGGGACTGGATGATGAATCACAGGTATCTAAAGCCAAAATTTTCTCATTGTGATTCTTCCTTTAGATTCTTGCTGGCTAAAATGTTAGAAATTAAATTATGGTATGTTAAAATTAATTTTTGGTGATAAAAGGTCCAGACTCCAGAGTGATTGCTAGGAAAATCTCAATATGATATAATGTGATAGAGTTAATGAATTAATGCAAATTCTTTCTTCCAGTAATCTAAACAAGATCACATTGCCAGTGGAACAAAGAAATTTTGTACTGTAAATTTCTTCAATTTTACAGTACAACTAACTTCACTTTTCACATTGTCCCTGAAGCAAGATCAGCATAGCTTTCTCAAAAAATTCACTGTATTTGAGATATTTTCTTTAACCCGAAATGTATGATGCTTAATTTGAGGAATTTTTTAATTGCTAATTTTCCATCTCCATACACAGAAATTTTGTACTGTAAATTATGGTTAATTTTAGTTAACAAGCTAGATGGTCCAGCTACTTCATAAAATGAGTACCAAAAGCATGATATATTGTAAGAAGTAGAAGTCGACCGAAGACATACAAAATATTGAAAGAAAATAATATCATGTTGTTTTAGTGAAACCTTGATGAAACTAGAAGTTCTTGCTTATATAATCAAAATGTTGGAGAAAGTTGAGTTTAATTGTATCTGTTTACAGGTGAATTTTCCCCGCAAATCGATATTCTGGAGGCCCGGAGGATGCGAGGTCAACGCGATCAAAAGGGGACATACGGGACCTCCGCGTTGCCGTAGCAGTCACGTGGGATGGAGATGACCCTTGGGGTCGGTCGAGGGCGCGTTCGCTTTGGTAGGAAGGCGTGATTCTGTTCTTCGGCGAGCCGAGGGGTAGCCTCGGCAGGATGGCAATCTCCGGGATCGGTTGAAGGAGGGGTCGCTCGGTGAGGGATGCACAGATCCTCGCGTCGGCATACCGAGGCATGGCCTCGGTAGAGCGCTGACCTTCTTGGTGGTGGAGACGAGCGGACTCGAGGACGAAGGCACTCGGCTCTGGCGGTGAAGACGCTGAGGGGAAGCCTCGACGTCGCTGGATCTCCTGAACCTGAATAGATGAGGGAGCTCGTCAGGGGGGTCGGACCTAGGTTCCGACCGATTCCCCTCTGATGCCAAAGTCAGATCTGGTCTGATGGGTGCTCGGTGAGATCGGGCTTGGTTCGCAGATAGACCAAAACACGATCCTCGGGCCGAGCTATGGAGGAGAAATATGTCAAGGTGGAAGAAGGTGAAAGAGTGGGTATGGGGTACCTTCATTGTAGATCATGAATATCCCACCCCTTTTCTATGACGCATCCCCTCCTTCATATACTTGAGCCCCCTGCGATAATGGGCCATTATTACCGTCATTCATGGGAGCGTGTCGATTGGGGAGAATTGACCCCCAATAATTGTACCCTTTTTGATGAGGGGAAGAATGCCAAAAAAGTGGCCATGATGGCTGGAGTGATGGCCTTTGGCGGTTGCCACATTTGGTAAGCCATGATGGCTAGAGAATGATGGCCATTAAACCGGTCCATAATTAGATAGCCATGATGGCTAGAGAGTGATGGCCATCAAGCCGGGCCATAATTAGATAGTCAGATGGCTTAGAGAATGATGGCCATTAAGCCGGGCCAAAATTAGCGAGCCATGGTGGCTGGAGAGTAATGGCCATTAAGCCGGGCCATATTTTCCTCCACTATTGAAGTGGGCAGTCAGTTGGGCCTTCGTCTCGAGTGGAGAAGCGCGACCTGCTCGTGAGATCCTTGGGCCGGAGCCCAAGGCCATAGTAGGCCGGTTGACTAGTCATAGTTGACCTGGCCCTTCAGTGCCCGGTTAAAATAGTCCTATAAATTGCCCCCATCTTCTGAGATCTACCATTGTGGAGGTGGAGGTCGGGAGATGTAGTATAAGGGGGAGATGATGCTCCTTTTACAAAATTGGTCCGTCTTGCGGAGTTGGCTAGTGGCGATAGATCGTCGGTCTGAGACTCGTTCGGTGGCGAAGTGAGTTGCCCCTCGACTTACGGCCGACGAAGGAGTGGGTCAACCTGCTGGGGGAGTTGCCCCTAGCCTTACGATCGATCTTGTTCGTTCTGTGGCGAGGGGAGTTGCCCCTCGACTTACAGCCGACGAATGAGTGGGTCGACCAGCTGGGAGAGTTGCCACAGCCCTATGGTCGGTGGGTCGATTGGCCTGCTGAGGGAGCTACCACTCAGTCTTA
Source organism: Scilla litardierei (assembly GCA_030789695.1). Classification (NCBI taxonomy): domain Eukaryota; kingdom Viridiplantae; phylum Streptophyta; class Magnoliopsida; order Asparagales; family Asparagaceae; genus Scilla; species Scilla litardierei. The sequence goes on along the minus strand of CM061141.1, from coordinate 82,919,281 downwards.
TGGTTAACCGAGTGATCATCCAGCTGGGGGAGTGATCGCTCCGGAATGTAACCCGAAGAACGGTTGTAGTTTTACCGCAAGCGCATGGTATAGCGGCGATCGGGTTATCGAACACAGGGAGGACGAATGACCGTGCTTGCTCCAAACAACCTGGCTATTTAAGAATAGAAAAGAGAGAATTTGCCTTTGGCGATCCTGTCGCAATCGTCAGACAAAGTACGTAGATATAAAATCAAATAAAGAACGTCTAGGGAATGGGGAATCCCCGCTACTCACCGTATCTCGTCAATGTGGTTCATTGGTATCAAAATTGCTAGAATAAAATTTTGGATGAACTAGTTACAACTGAATGTAATACCTAGCTCACGCTCTCGCGCTGTTGCCGGTCTATAGCTATCCTAGGTTCGGGTCCAATCTCTTGCAAACCCTAGCCTAGGGAAGCTAGCATTAGGATCAACAACATCGTTCAATCGCGCCCCGCGCCCACTCTCGTGCAAACTCGGGCCACGACCTAGGTTGGGATAGTTCCTACCCATCCAATCTCTTGCAAACGGGTATCGGCACGGAATTGCAACCGGAAACCCTAGTATCGGTCCAATCTCTTGCAAACCGATACTACAGAAATTTGATTCCAACCCAATTCGGATTTTTAGGGTTTCCTATCGAATTGTGATCCAATCTCTTGCAAATCCCAATCGATATGAATACCTAGCCCTCCGTAGTAAATCGATCCCAATCTAACCCTAATAGCAATTCTAGCAAAACTTCTACCAATTCATCACAAATCTGAAATTGGGCTCGTAGGGTTCATCCCCACGCCCCAAGACGTGGAGACTACTCACAATTCATGGTACAAACACACAAATAATCAATGAAATTAACAAGAGAATTCATCACAATATTGAGATAAGCAATAAAAATAGTATTTTTAGAGAAGAGAGACACAAACCAATGGAGTTCTTCAAATAATCCAACAAAAATCAACTTTTGTCTCCTCTCCAATCACAAGAATAAAGCTAAAAAGTTAACCTAAAAAGCTACAAAAATCTAAGAGAAAAGCCCTCCAAACTAGGGTAAAAGCAGGGGTTAAATACCCCTCAAAATCGTCCAAAAAACTGTGACCAAAATGCCCATGCGCAGCCTGAAATCCGCAATTTTCGCTACAGGCAGCGCGTCGCACTCGGCCGAGTGACAAAGGTCGCTCGGCCGAGTGAGAAACCCTGTAAATTTCTAGTAAGTCTGGGTCTTCGGGGGTCTTCACTTCGGGAGTCGCTCGGCCGAGCGAGTTGTCGTCACTCGGCCGGTGGCTTCTTGGTACTCGAGCGGTCGGCATTTGCCACTCGGCCGAGTGGGTCTTCTGAAGCTCAGGCAGACGAAAAACAGTAAGTTGGCGATTTTTGAATGCGTCGTCTGGGTGCCACTCGGGCGGACGGGATCTCGTCACTCGGCCGATGTGGCTTCTGTCGCTCAGCCGAGTGCACGCATGAAGCGTATCCGATCTGGTCGGCCGAGCTGTGTCTCGCTGGTCAGCCGAGTGACTCCTTCACTCGGCCGAGTGGGACACCAGAAATGCCCAAACAGCTTGTTTTGGCCTCCTCGTCGCTCCTGCGACGTTCTTTCTTCCTCCGCTCGTCTCCAACAGCAAAATACCCCTCGGGGAGGTCATCGGTGACACTCTGGAGTAGGCGTATCTCGAGATCACTCCAAATCGCTCCAAATCACCTGAAATTTGACAAAAACAAGAAATCGTGAAAAGCATCGTAATATTATCGATATATCATGAAAAACATGATTTGAGCGATCTAAATGGCATGCAAACATGCGGAAAAAAAGTGTAAAATAAGGAGTGATCAAAATCCCCCAAGCTTACCTCTTACTCGTCCTCGAGGAAGATAAGTAAAAAGGCGAACCCGACGTATTCGGAAAACGAAAACGGCGAAAACGAAAAATGAAAAACGAAGAAAAACGAGAAACGAAACAAAAACAAAGAAGAAAGAAAGAAGCAAAGAGGGAAGCTGCTAGATCATTTTCTCAGGACGTGTGTTTCGCTTACTCATGTAGCATGCACTGAATGAAGAACACATGTCAAAGAATTTTATTTTGATATCATAGTATAATAGTGCAAATAGAAATAGAAAACCCACGAACAACGATATAATCATGAAAAACGGAATAATTTTAGAATTAAGATCGTTTGAATCATTTAAAGCGGTATACAAATCGCAGATCACACACTTTTCAATTGAATACTTTTTATGAGGAGTATAAGAGTATCACACAATAGAATAGCAAGAATAGATAAGCATGGATTTCATGAAATGAGTGCTAGGCATAGATTTCTGGACTTTGTAAAGCTAAAAACAATCTTACCGAGTATAGAATATTACTTAGCCTAGGTTGTCGTGCAACGTCAAGTAGTCACTCTCTCTCACATCATTGGATTCCCTCCCCCAAGCTTATCTATAAGCGTGGTGGCATAAAAAAAATATTTACATCCCCATTTTTATAAAGCTCCAAGAGTAATGAAAATAAATACAAAAAGAGAGAAGAAAGAGAGAACATGAGATGTGATCTTTTATTGAGGTGCTTTCCTCTTTTCTTTTCTTTTTCTCTTTTTTTTCTTTTTTTTTGTTTTTTTATATAGCATATATACACAATGATCCCAACTCAAAGAGAAATAATGATATACAAGAGTTTTTCTTTTTCTTTCTTTGGTTTTGGGAATTTTGGAGCTAGGAATTCATAGCGGGGGAAATGCCACATAATAGAATCGCTAAGGGGAGATTCACCAATGATTTTAAAATAAAGAAACGATGTTCAAGATTTGTGGAGAAAGAAATAAATATATCGCTCGGTTCACTCTATAAGACATGCAAGACAACTTCAGCAGGGTAATCTAATCTACTCAGTTTCGATCACAAAAAAGCTAACTAATCCAGATTTATCATAGCTAACATCATTCAATCATCCTGAAGTGAAATGTACAAATCATGCATATAGAAGTGATATAGGAAAAGAAATCGGTACTCCAGATATAAGCATTCAATGCGTGAATCTTGGTGTGTTTTCTGCGATAGCATACATATGAATATTCAGACTCAGCTAATAATAAAATTTCATCCATTTTCATGCGGAAAAAGTGTGGGTCACTATCTCTAAATGCAAAGCAAGTCATAGCATATGATATCAGAAATAAAATCTAAGACATGACAAATATAGCATGCATATATAGAGAAGGCTAACGCCACGTAGTCATCATCACAGAAAAGTCATCTCTAGCATGAGATGAAAAAGAAATAAAGATAAAGGGAAAGTGAAACTAATCACAATGCAACACACAAAGAAAATAAGGAAAACGTGATGCATGTGAAAAAGAAGAAAAAGTGATGAAGGTGAGTGCAAGTGCGGGAAATGGCGAAAAAAAACTAAAAATAAAGATGGCAAATCGAAAGAAACGTGAGAACTCACTCCCCCAAGCTAAATGGCACAGTGTCCTCAATGTGCGAAGCGTGGCACACCGAGAGACTAGTAATGTGAGGGGTAGGTGAGGAAGCATGTATGATGAAAAATAAGAAAAAAAATGAAACGAAAAATAAGATGCGGATATGATGCATGCAGATATAGGAGTGATACAGATATATTGGTGTGCCACCAAAAACTCTCCCTCTCCCCCAAAAAAGATATAGAAAGATACATAAAGGAAATGTGTACCCAAAAAATGTGGGGGGAGGGTGGGAGGGCCAAAAAGTCATCAGGACCCAGCAGAGACGGGCAGCACAACGGCAAAAAGAATCGATGGCATCAAGGGTGCCTAAGAGTGTGGGGCTGCGCCGGCTCCGTCCTGAGGCGGAGGAGGTGGTGGAATAGGCTGCTGAGTGGGTGTGGGTGTGGGTGTGGAAGCAGGCTGGGTGGCCGTAGGAGTGGGGGTGGGGACCTGCGGGGTGGGTGTGGGTGTGGGTAAGCGTGGGAGCCGATCTAGGACCTGGGTAAGGCAGTAGTGAATCTGTGGAATCAGGTCGAAGCGGCCAGCCATCGCGGAGACGGTGGAGGACATGGTCCTAAGGTCACCTCGGAGGCCACTCATCGCCCCCTCGAGAGCACGAATGCTCTGAAGTACCGTGTCGGGGGGAGGTGGTGCAGAGGGACGCACTGGTCTGGGCTGTGCAGGGCGGGGCTGGCGCACTCGGGTCGCATATGTGACGGGCTCAGCAGGTAAGGGAACGAAAGGAGCTGTGCTCGCAAGTGTGGGCCTGGCTGCAGTGTGAGGCCGGGGCACTGGCTGGTGAGAAGTAGAGGCAGCAGCAGCGAAAGCAGAATACAAAAGTGGCGACGAGGGGGCCAGAGAGGTCGGTGACACAGAAGTGTGGATAGACGCCACGACACTCTCAGAAAATACAGCAGCAGTGGGGACAGAGGCGGAGATCATGGTCTCAGCAGTGGTGGCAAAAGAGGGCTCGCCGCACGCAACTATGGTCGGCGGGCGCTCGGGTGGGGCTGAGGAAACGGGCTCGGCAGACAGAGGGCCAGTGATGGTGGTGGCAAGCGTGGAAGCAGTGGAAGTGGGCTCAGCAAGGGTACTCTCGACGCCGACAGAGGTGTGGACAGAGGTGTCGGGAGCAGCGGAAATTTCAGGGATAGGCTGAGGGGCCACTGGGTCAACATGGGCAGCGGGCTCGGCAGGTGCAACAGGGTCAGCGGGGGCAGTGTGAGCCTGCTCGGCCTCCTCGGCCTCGAGCACGTAAGCGGCTGGGATCAGAATATCCATCGCAGGGAGCCAGTCCACCTGGGCCGGTGCAATCTGAGTCCGAGTTGGGCTCGGAAGAATCATGTAATCTGCACCGTAAGGGTCGTGCAGCCAGACCCAGTGTCACTCACCGTGCGGACGCATCATCTTCATCCGGGCCATAACATCAATCGACAGAGAAGTGGGGCCCGGTGCTCGTCACAGGTCGTCAGGGAAGTCCTCGCCGGTCATAAGGGCGAGCAAGGTGATCAGGCCGTCGCATCATATCGGAGAGCGAGCGCCCACCGATACGATGATGCGGTCCAAAAACCAAGCCGCGACATCAATCACGACAGCGGGGACCAACTCATCGCCCTCCCTAGATAGAGCTCTGGGCCGTGTCATCGTGTAAAGCATATAGAGCTCCGGCGTGGACATCGTAACCGGCTCATATCTCGCCAAAAAGGTCGTCGCCATAAGGCGCTGAGCTATACGGAGGCAGGGATGGACAATGGCCGAGGCCTTGGCCCTACTAGGGTCAAAGGCAGCGTGAAGACCCGTAATCCAGGCCCAGAAGGCGCCGGCATCGAAGGAAGGTGGGGGAATATGGGTGGGGGCGTAAACTCGATCGGCCCCGGGGACATCGGGCCACGAGAAGAAGGCTCTCATCATACCGAGAGTGACCTGGCACTCCCGGTCCATGAACCGAAATGAGCATCCCTCTTCGGTCCGGGCGATCGAACTAAGTACCTCAAGTGTCGGACGGATAAACGTGTCCGCCGACACCTGAAAGAAATCTCGCCAGCCCACGTTGTCGTACAACGTGAGCATCCCCTCTAGTACCCCCAGGCGTACTAGGTCGGCAAGGTGTGCGAACCTGGAGGGTACTGTTGAATATTGGACTCCCCGGATTTGGTTTTGATGATGAGCAAACATAAATAATTCATGAACTAACAATTTGTGAGCGCAGTATTGGAGATCGTCGCCAATTTCACGAGAACATTCAAAGCGACATCTCAACACTTTCCAAAGCTCATATTCATGCCTAAAGCTTCGTTGAAGCTCTTGCGACGCTTTGGAAAATATGAAGATTCAATCGAAGCTATCGAAGACCGTTTATTAAGGTTTTATTTATAGTCTTTTAGCTTCGATATATAGAATGTTAAGCCTTGAGTATATCTTACGTTTCTATCTTCATTTCGCTCATTTCATAGCTCTAGGATCCTTGCACAAGTTCATTCTAACTTCCTCGAAGCGTCGCGCTTCGATTCGGATTTGTATGTGCATGTTAGTTGGTACAAGAACAAGTACTGACCGACTAGATGGTGATCTAGTCGGTCGGCAACTGTTCTTGGACCGACTAGTTTGATTCCTTAATTTCTTGGACTTTATTGTTTACTGTTAGTCGGTCTACGTTGACTCACCGACCGACTAGTTTGTGAACTAGTCGGTCAGTGATGCTTCTTTGACCGACTAGTTGTGACTTATTGTTCATCCTAAAATTCTCCTAAGCTACTGTTTACCGTTAGTCGGTCTAAGAACGTTTGATGACCGACTAGTTGACAATCTAGTCGGTCAACTTTTGTTCTTGGACCGACTAAGTCACTTGCTTTCAGACTAAGTCATTTTGCCTCTTAGTCGGTCTACGTTCATTGACTGACCGACTAGTTGTGAAACTAGTCGGTCAGACAGTCTTCTTGGACCGACTAGATTTCTAGGTCTGAAATTCTATCTTTTCTCAGATCTACTCTTAGTCGGTCCACGTTGTTTGGCTGACCGACTAGTTGATGAACTAGTCGGTCAGTGAGTGATCTTTGACCGACTAATTCTCACAGATTTCTATCTGTTGATGAATGACCTAACTTGTTTTTATGGGACCCTATAAATACGAACCTAGGTCATTTCTATCTTCAACAGAGCTGCCATTAAGAGATTCATTGAGTTCTAAAGAGATAGCCATTCTCCCTCAAATCTAAAGCTCTCTTCCTCACAAGAAACCCATTCTCTCTCATTTCTAGATCTAGAGAGAAGCTTGTTCTTGGTGAGCTCTTCAAGCTATTGCTTGATTCAAGTTTCCAAATCATCCCTAGGCACCCATTGCTGGTCATTTCCTTGGTGCTAGGTTTTGGTAACTTCATCTTCCTCAAATCCTTCATTCCACCTATTGGGTAAGAAAAACTCAAGGTATAGGATTTTGTGGTAAGAGTATTTATTTCATCTAAACTCTTTTATATTGCTTATTGGCTCTCTCGGTTGTGAGAGAAGTTTGTGATCCCGGGTTGTGGGATTCACTTTGCCATTGCATGTATGATTTGATCTTGTGAAGGTTTTTTTCACAAGATATTCATAGTGGAAATCTTGAGTTAGGGTTTCTAACTCAAGTATCCGGAGGGGATCCGGGTGGTTGGGACGTAGGATCACCGGGAACAAGTCGGGGAGAATTGGGTGGATCCGAACCCATTAACATCGTTTGTTAGCATTGTTAATTTCATTGTTGTCACTCAATTTAAGCTTCCGCAAATTGATTTGGTAGTTGTGTGCAATTTAATTTGGAATTATACTCCTTATTATTTTAAAGTACTATTCACCCCCCCTCTAGTACTTGTGCAGTAGCTGGTAGGGCATTACATTTGGTATCAGAGCCAGATACTCAGCTATGTCTGCCAACGACAACAAGACCGTGCCTCCACCTTCCAACTATGACACCTTCAGGAACCGTGAAGGAGCATCTTCCGTGATGGAAGGACATTCCTCTACGAGGCCTCCATTCTTCAACGGTACCAACTACGGGTACTGGAAATGTCGGATGGAAACCTTCCTCCGAAGTGCATCTTTATGGAGGACTACAATGAAGGAGTACATCGAGCCCGAAGAAGAAGATTTTGAGAAATGGACTACCGCGGAGGTCGCCGCGGAGGTAAGCAATGCCAAGGCAATGAACGCCTTGCAATGCGCATTGGAGCCCGAGGACTTCAATAAGATATGCACATGTAAGAGTGCATATCAAATTTGGAACTCTCTCCTCATACTACATGAAGGGACGAGTCGGGTAAGAGACTCTAAACTCGTAGTCGTAACTAAAGATTACGAAATGTTTCATATGCAACAGGGCGAGAAGATGAAAGAATATTACGCTCGCTTCGTTGACATAATAAACGAGTTAGAGGCCCTCGGCAAGATCTACACTCAAAAGGAGAAGTGCTTAAAGCTTATTGAAGGACTTCCCTCTTCTTGGGAAAAACGTACCTTCGCCATCGAGGAAGGTAATGACATGAACAAATATACCGTAGTTCAACTAATGGGTACTTTGATGTCATACGAGGTACGCAAACATAGCAAGGTGAAGCTACAAGAAAAGATGAAGTCATATTTGAACCTAGATGCGCCTAAGAAAAAGGCGATTGCATTCAAGGCGGCTTCATCCACATCTTCCGATGATGAAGACTCGGAAAACGAGTTGGACTTGGAGTCCATGGCACTCATGGCCAAGAAGTTCAACCGTTTCTTCCGGAAAGGTAACTTCAAGACCAAAGGTAAATTTGGTTCTTCTAACGCCTCTTCCTCTCCTTTGTGTTTCAAGTGCAATAAGCCAGGACACATGAAAGCGGAGTGTCCTCTCAACAAACAAAAGGAGAAGTGGAAGGCGCCAAAATTCGATAAGTCCAAGAAATACAAAAAGGGGTACAAGAAAGGACTTGTCGGAGCAACATTCACCGACTCCGAGGATTCCTCAAGCGGAGAGTCGGATGATGAGAAAGTGGAGCAAGCACATATGTGCTTCATGGCAAGAGAGGAGAACGATCAAGGATCCTCCTCTTCCGATGATAGTAATGACGAAAGCGATGAGGTAACGATGGATGATCTTAGAAATGCTAACTCTCAACTTTGGTCAAAATACACTAAGTTAGTAAATAGATACACTAAGGTAAAAGATGACCTAGCTAGCATTCAAACATCGCCTAAGAATATCATCACCAACAACGACACCGTTGTTGAAGAGTTAAGAAATGTGATTGTGAATCTCAAATCTAAACTTGAACATGTTAGCATTGAGGATGCGGAAGAACATGAGATAGCGGATTTAACTTCTCAAAACTCGACTTTGAGTATTGAGAACGAGAATCTTAAATCTCGTGTTTATGTGCTCACATCGCAAATATCCACTTTGGATACTTCTTTGCGTTCTCTCAAAGAGAAATATGAGGACACATTGGGCCGAATCAACAAATTCAACAAGGGTAAGGGCCATTTGGATAATATCCTAAAAGATTTACTTTCGGCCAAACACCACATTGGCTTGGGATATATGATGGGAAATTCATCCAAGTCGGTCACTACTTTTGTTAGGCCAACTTCCGAAGCCTCAACGAGTGGGAGCAAACACTCTATTGGTAGTTCATCTACCAATGGTGCTTCCACCTCGTCCACACCCTCTTTAGGAAAGAAACCCACTTTGGGTGGACCTCCAAAGAAGGGGCATGCCTACATGTACACTAATAACATGCCACGTAGGAACACACGTCCTACTCCACCGGCTCACACATATGATGATTTTTATGCAACACATTCTCGGGCACGTGCACACCAAGTGAGACACCCTCACGCACGTGTTCCCACACATGCATATGTACACCCACCTCATCATATGAATAATTCTCGTCGTGCACCATTCCATCATGTCCCGTATGCCTATCCACAACATGCATCACGTAGAAATCAACGTAGCATGCATGCACCCAATAGGATGATGGCTCCCAAAATTTTCACTATTTGGAGCCCAAAGGACACAAGCATGGACGAAAAACAAATGTATATGAATGCTTATTTTTCGGATGTTGTGCATAGTAAGAATTATGTGGGGAAGCCTAAGTCCACTTGGACTTGGCTTCCAAAGGTCTAATCCCTTGGACCCAATGACCTTGGGTACCATGATATGAAAGTGTCTATCTTTAGGTACTCAAGGAAAAGAAAAAGAAAAGGAGCAACAAATTTAAATTTAGCTCCAAAGGGAATTGGATATTCGATAGCGGGTGTTCAAAACACATGACGGGTGACGCTCGATTGCTCTCCGGAGTGGTTCCCATTGCGAATGGAAACCGCGTCGTATTTGGAGGCAACGAGAGCGGAACCATCATAGGTGTTGGTAAAGTCGGTAACCCTTCTAAACCATTAATTAGTGATGTTTATCTTGTTAGTGGTTTAAATCATAATCTTATTTCAATAAGTCAACTTTGTGACAAAGGTTACAAAGTTAGCTTTGCGAAAGGATTGTGTCATATTTTAAGAAAGGATAATGAAAAATTATTATTTTCCGGAACTCGTCGTAAAGACATTTATATTTTGGATCTTCCTAAGTCATATGAACAATGTCTCGTTGCCAACACAAGTGAACAACACTTATGGCATCGACGCTTTGGACATGTGAACTTTGGAACACTATATAAGCTTTCAAAATTGAATTCTATTAAAGGTTTTCCGAAGCTTGTTTTTGAAAAGAAAAGTTTTTTTGATTGTTGTCAACGCGGCAAGCTTCCTAAATCTTCATTTAAACCTAAGAAAAGCATCTCTACTAAAAGGCCACTAGAGCTATTACATCTAGATTTATTTGGGCCAACTAGAGTAGCTTCCTTAGGAAATGCAAGGTATGGACTTGTCATCGTAGATGACTATTCAAGATTTACTTGGGTATTTTCATTGTGTAATAAAAATGAAGCTTTTGAAAACTTCACAATTTTTGTTAAGAAAGTACAAAATCTCTTAGGAACCACCATTGTCACTATTCGTAGTGATCATGGAGGTGAATTTGAGAATGAGTCTTTTGAGACATTTTGTGATGAAGTTGGTATTACTCACACCTTCTCTTTCCCCTCGTGCACCTCCTCAAAATGGTGTAGTTGAGAGAAAGAATAGGACGCTAGTGGAGTGTGCTCGCACTATGCTTGATGATAGCCAACTTGGCCATCAATTTTGGGCGGAAGCGGTACACACCGCTTGCTATGTGTTTAATAGAATACTTTTGAGGCCCGGCACTAAACAAACTTGTTATGAATTGTTGTTTGGTAGGTTGCCTCAAGTTAAACATTTTCGTGTTTTTGGTTCGAAATGTTTTATTAAGAACACATATGGTAGTTTGGACAAATTCGATCCAAGATCCGATGAGGGGATTTTTGTCGGATATTCTTCGCGTAGCAAAGCCTACCGGATATTCAACAAACGAACCTCAACGATCGAGGAGTCACTTCATGTCTCATTTAATGAAGGATTTGTTCCAACTCGAATTTCAAATGATAATGATTCTTTGGATGTTTTATGTGATTCATTTGATAATTCTAAGTCTAATGATTCTATTGATTCTATTGAGACTAACCCAACTAATGAAGTTGTTGAGAATGTTCCTAGTGATCAAGGTATTCCCAAACGGCTTCATACCGTTCGTGACCATCCCCATGAGCAAGTCATTGGCAATATTCAAGATAGTGTCAAGACGAGATCACAAGTCCACCACTTCGCAAATTGTGCCTTTGCCTCATCGATAGAGCCAAAGAATATTAATGAAGCATGCGAAGATAGCGCTTGGATCTTGGCCATGGAGGAGGAGCTCATTCAATTCGAAAGAAATGAAGTTTGGGAGCTTGTTCCTTTGCCATCAAAGAACCACACCGTCATAGGGACAAAGTGGATCTTCAAGAACAAAACCGACGAAAACCAAGTCGTCGTCCGGAACAAAGCTCGGTTAGTAGCTCAAGGCTATCGACAAGAGGAAGGTATCGATTTCGAAGAATCTTTCGCTCCGGTAGCTAGATTAGAATCAATTAGATTACTTTTATCTTATGCATGCCATAAAAATTTTAAGTTATTTCAAATGGATGTTAAAAGTGCATTTTTAAACGGAGATGTCGTTGAGGAAGTTTACGTTTCTCAACCTCCGGGCTTCATAAATGAAAAATTTCCAAATCATGTTTTTAAACTAAAGAAAGCTCTTTATGGTTTGAGACAAGCTCCTCGAGCTTGGTATGATCGCCTAAAGAATTTTCTTTTGGATTTGAATTTTAAAATGGGCGAAGCCGATTCAACACTTTTTATTAAGCATGCGAATAATGATATTTTATTAGTTCAAATTTATGTTGATGATATCATTTTCGGTGCTACTAACTTCGCTCTTTGCGAAGAGTTTTCTAATGTGATGAAGGAACAATTTGAGATGAGCCACATGGGCGAACTCAAATATTTCTTAGGTCTCCAAATTCGCCAATTGAACGATGCAATCTTCATCCACCAAACGAAGTACACGGTGGAGTTGCTAAAGCGATTTGGAATGGAGAATGCCTCCGGGAAAAAGACTCCAATGAGCACGACTACGCATCTTGATAAAGATACGGGCGGAAAAGATGTAGACATTCGTCTATATCGAGGTATGATAGGTAGCTTACTTTATCTTACCGCGAGTAGGCCCGATATTATGTTTGCCGTATGTATATGTGCTCGTTATCAGTCTCAACCTAAGGATTCTCACTTAGTAGCGGTTAAACGTATTTTTCGCTATCTAAGTTACACTTTAGATTTTGGATTACTTTATCCGAGATCTAGCACATATGAGTTAGTCTCATATAGTGACGCTGATTATGCGGGATGCAAATCCGACAGGAAAAGTACTAGTGGCACTTGCCATTTTCTAGGAAATTCTCTTGTCTCTTGGTTTTCTAAGAAGCAAAATTCGGTATCACTTTCAACCACCGAGGCGGAATATATTACCGCCGGTGCCGCTTGTGCCCAGGTTCTTTGGATGAGACACACACTGAAGGATTTTGGTATTCATTGTGATACTAGCCCTATCATGGTGGATAACCAAAGTGCTATTTGTCTTTCAAAGAATCCGGTGCACCATTCCCGATCGAAACACATAGATGTCCGACACCATTTCTTAGATGATCATGTTGCTAAAAAGGACATCATTTTAGTGTACGTTGAAACCCAAAAGCAAATCGCCGATATTTTCATGAAACCCCTAAAGGAGGACTCCTTTGTGCGGTTGCGTCGAGAATTGGGGATTATGGGTGAATCCGAGATATAGGATTCATATTTAAATTCAATCATCTTGCATGCTAATATATTTCGCGATATTTCATTCATGCTAGATTAATTGAATTTTTGGGAATTTTATGTGATTTATTTGAATTTATGATCGAATTCGTATTTGAAAGTCGTATTTAAGATTTCGACGTTTTATGGGGTAATTTAGATGACTAATGAGTGAGTTAGGATGTTCCATCCAAGTGGTTTGTGAAGAGAAATCAAATTTCTACTTTTGGACTCTTCTAGTCGGTTTCAGTACACTTGTCAACCGACTAGATGCTCATTTAGTCGGTCAGCAAATGAACTCAGACCGACTAGATCATGCAAATATCCATCTCCTATCATTTTCTTTCGTTAGTCGGTCATAGTACACTTTCCGACCGACTAGATTGAAAACTAGTCGGTCAGTAAGTATACTGCGACCGACTAATTCTTGCCCTAGAAAATCACTCTGAGCTACTGTTTCGACTTAGTCGGTTCAAGCTCATTGACCGACCGACTAGATCGTAATCTAGTCGGTCAGTGCTTGAACTGTGACCGACTAAGTGTGTTAGGGCAGTTACGTCTTTTTGATTCCAGACCGACTTATACTCATTCTTCATCCGACTAATCTCTCTATTAGTCGGTCTTCTCTTTTGCTCCAGCTCGAAAACCCCAAACCCTCATCGAGCCCCTTCGCATTCTCGTCGTCTCCGGCCATATCTCTGGCCATCCCCGCCGTCCGCCGCCGTCGACTCCACCCCCTAGGTATCTTCCTCCCTCTCCTAGGTCAATTTCTTGCCCTAGGGTTCGATTTCTCCTCCTAGGTATTCTAGGGTTTGGTTTATTTTCAAATTTCTTGATTTCTAGGGTTGTTAGCTTGTGATCTCTAGGTTGCTTGTGATTTTCTTCGATTGATTGTGCTCGTAGTACTATGGCTAAGACTCGAATTCCTATCGACTCTTCCGGGGCCTCTCCTATGACCGTAGAACAACCTTCGGACCCTAGGAATCCCCCGAAGCCTAAGCGTCGTGCCAAGTCTACCCAAGCCTCTCCATCGTCGCCCCCTCTTAAGAAGCCTAGGACTGCCACAGCTAAACCCCGCAAATCCAAGACCAAAAAGCCCATACCTCAATCTCCGGCTACTCCTCCCGATTCCGACACTGATTTTATCCCAGAGGATGAGCCTACTAGGGAACCCACTCCACCTCCGAAGACCCGTAAGGCCAAGGGTAAAGCTCCTATGCCAGTTGGCGGTGTAGACATATCGTTGTGCCGCGATGACCCTCAGTGTCTCGCAGCGTACAACCGTATAGAGCACTGTCCACTGTTGTTAGAGCATTACGTTCAGTTCTCTGATTTTCTCGGCCTTGCTGATCTTCTGTCTTATAGTGACCTTCTAGATTATCTCCGATTCGACCCGAAGGCCAATCCCAAACCGTATCCTCGCCTCGTGAAATTGTTCTATGCCAATCGCATTCGAGGCCAGTACGATGCCAGCCACTCCATTGAGACGACTGTCTTGGGAACTCCTATAGTTCTCACGGCAGAAATCTTGGGGGAGATTCTTGGTTGTTCATCGTGTGGTCTCCTCCCTTCGGACATTTCCGTAGACGATATCTCTTCCTTGGATCAGACTGTTCTTTCTGAGATTTTCCAGGTTATCCCCTCCGCATTCATTGGTGTTCCTTCGAAATCCTTTAAGCCGAATGCGTGGGTTCTTAACCTAATTTTGAAGTCGTTTCTTCTCCCGAAGTATGGATCCTCTTCACTCCCCTCTCAGCCGTTTTTGAAGCTCATATACGCTCTTTTCTTAGGGTGCGAGATTAATTGGGCTCGCGTGATACTCGATAAGATGGATTCTTTCGAGTGTATACGCAAGACCAATAAGTCTGCACACATTCCATACCCTTGCCTGTTGACTCTTGTATTTCGTCATTTCCGAGTCCCCCTCCCTCCTGACGATGAGCGTCCCTTGGGTACGCCTCTGAACGCGACGGCCGTGAAGAAATCTCTAGCGGCTCTTCGTCACGTGCAGAGGTCTACCGCTTCTGCTTCTCAGTCTACTCCGTCAGCTGCTGCAGCCTCGTCTTCCCCTGCTACATTGGACGATGTCGTACGCCTACTTCGTCAGCACGACTCCCGTTTGGCTCGTACTGAGGAGGTAGTCTGCCGTATGGCTCGTATGATGGGGATTGAGCTTCCTCCTTCGGTGTCTGAGGCCGAGGAGATGGACGATGAGGAGCTTGACGAGCTTGCTACTTCTTTTGCCCGTGGCGCTGAGGCCACCGCTGCTGCTGCTGCTGATACTACCACTTCTGCTCCTGGAGTTGGCACCACTTCCGGTGCTCCAGAGCCTTCTGCTTCAGCACTTCAGTCGTCTGAGCCTGCTGCTGACCCTGCTGCCGTGCCTGCTGATCTTCCAGTTGACACTTCTGCTGTCGAGACTCATGCTGCTGTTGAGCCTGTTCCTGAGATCTCGACTCCTGCCCCGACGATTCCTTCTGTTGAGACACCTCTTCTCCCTCCAGAGCCTGAGTCCACTCCGTCGACTGGACCCACGGACGCTGCAGATCCAGCCTCCTCCTCGTGATCGTCTGTTCCGAGGACTCTCCACTGCATTCTGGATGATATTTTTTTTAGTGAGAGTGTTTTGGGTTAGGATGGGGTTGAGAGATGCTTTGATGTATTTTTTTTTGTGCTTTCTGGATGTCGGTGTTGGATTTTATGATATGACGATGTTGATGATGATGATGTACTTTTTGTTGTTTATATAGATGATGTGTCTCACTTCATATGATGTACCTCATATATTCGATGTGATATCTTTTTTGGATGTACTCATGTTGTCTATATATATATATGTTCATCATCGTTCACTTTGTCTTTTATTCGTCGTGCAAATTTTAATATTCGTTGCATACATTTGAAATGTGATTTCGTCGCTCGATGCATAAAAACTTGGTTAAATAGATTTAAATTCTATAATTGTATAGAATTGTTTTCCATGCACAAATTTAACCAAGAATATTGAATATTGAAGAGTATGTTTCTTTATTCAAGAAATGAATAAACATTTGGTATTTTTGATGATTTTGATTATCGTTGATTTTTATTGATAATGGAAAATTTGGCACACCTTGTTTTGATTTCCACAATTTTCCCTTGGTGTCAAGTTGGTCCATTGTCTTTGTCTACGACTCCCGATGTTGGATTTTACATTTCCTAATTGTTGTCGTTGTATGCCCCCCATTTTGGGATAATGCCAAAGGGGGAGAGATAATGATAATAAATAGCGCAAATGAAAATTTAACTCAATTTCCAAGAATCTAGTTTGATATGTTAGATTCAGGGGGAGTTAAGATACATATAAGGATTTTCAAAATCCGATATTTCAAAAATCAATTCATTTTATTTATCTTACTCGTCTGCTTGATGCAATTCATTTATATTCAATTTGGAATTAACGTGTCATCAATGCAGGGGGAGTAAGTATTTTTCATTTGAATTACTATTATTGATTATTATTTATGTTGGTTTGTCATCACCAAAAAGGGGGAAAATGTTGAATATTGGACTCCCCGGATTTGGTTTTGATGATGAGCAAACATAAATAATTCATGAACTAACAATTTGTGAGCGCAGTATTGGAGATCGTCGCCAATTTCACGAGAACATTCAAAGCGACATCTCAACACTTTCCAAAGCTCATATTCATGCCTAAAGCTTCGTTGAAGCTCTTGCGACGCTTTGGAAAATATGAAGATTCAATCGAAGCTATCGAAGACCGTTTATTAAGGTTTTATTTATAGTCTTTTAGCTTCGATATATAGAATGTTAAGCCTTGAGTATATCTTACATTTCTATCTTCATTTCGCTCATTTCGTAGCTCTAGGATCCTTGCACAAGTTCATTCTAACTTCCTCGAAGCGTCGCGCTTCGATTCGGATTTGTATGTGCATGTTAGTTGGTACAAGAACAAGTACTGACCGACTAGATGGTGATCTAGTCGGTCGGCAACTGTTCTTGGACCGACTAGTTTGATTCCTTAATTTCTTGGACTTTATTGTTTACTGTTAGTCGGTCTACGTTGACTCACCGACCGACTAGTTTGTGAACTAGTCGGTCAGTGATGCTTCTTTGACCGACTAGTTGTGACTTATTGTTCATCCTAAAATTCTCCTAAGCTACTGTTTACCGTTAGTCGGTCTAAGAACGTTTGATGACCGACTAGTTGACAATCTAGTCGGTCAACTTTTGTTCTTGGACCGACTAAGTCACTTGCTTTCAGACTAAGTCATTTTGCCTCTTAGTCGGTCTACGTTCATTGACTGACCGACTAGTTGTGAAACTAGTCGGTCAGACAGTCTTCTTGGACCGACTAGATTTCTAGGTCTGAAATTCTATCTTTTCTCAGATCTACTCTTAGTCGGTCCATGTTGTTTGGCTGACTGACTAGTTGATGAACTAGTCGGTCAGTGAGTGATCTTTGACCGACTAATTCTCACAGATTTCTATCCGTTGATGAATGACCTAACTTGTTTTTATGGGACCCTATAAATACGAACCTAGGTCATTTCTATCTTCAACAGAGCTGCCATTAAGAGATTCATTGAGTTCTAAAGAGATAGCCATTCTCCCTCAAATCTAAAGCTCTCTTCCTCACAAGAAACCCATTCTCTCTCATTTCTAGATCTAGAGAGAAGCTTGTTCTTGGTGAGCTCTTCAAGCTATTGCTTGATTCAAGTTTCCAAATCATCCCTAGGCACCCATTGCTGGTCATTTCCTTGGTGCTAGGTTTTGGTAACTTCATCTTCCTCAAATCCTTCATTCCACCTATTGGGTAAGAAAAACTCAAGGTATAGGATTTTGTGGTAAGAGTATTTATTTCATCTAAACTCTTTTATATTGCTTATTGGCTCTCTCGGTTGTGAGAGAAGTTTGTGATCCCGGGTTGTGGGATTCACTTTGCCATTGCATGTATGATTTGATCTTGTGAAGGTTTTTTTCACAAGATATTCATAGTGGAAATCTTGAGTTAGGGTTTCTAACTCAAGTATCCGGAGGGGATCCGGGTGGTTGGGACGTAGGATCACCGGGAACAAGTCGGGGAGAATTGGGTGGATCCGAACCCATTAACATCGTTTGTTAGCATTGTTAATTTCATTGTTGTCACTCAATTTAAGCTTCCGCAAATTGATTTGGTAGTTGTGTGCAATTTAATTTGGAATTATACGCCTTATTATTTTAAAGTACTATTCACCCCCCCTCTAGTACTTGTGCAGTAGCTGGTAGGGCATTACAGGTACGATCGAGCGCTGGGAGATACGCTCGAAAGCGACGCAGTGTGCGTCGTTCCGGAACGTGATCCCCAGCGGCCCGATAAGTAGAGCCGGAGGTGGTGGCTATGGAGCGGCTGGGAGTGGCTGTGCGGGGTGTGTGGGCTGAGCGGGCTCTGCAGGCTGTGCGGGGTGTGTGTGGGGCCTACAGGCCGTGCAGGGTCAACGATGTGTGTGGGAGAAGGCGGAGGAGAGTCCTCCACCTCGTGGGAGGGGCCGACATCATCCGGCCGCTTCCGCTTGGCGGAAGCTCTCCTCGACCTCGGCCGAGTCCGGGGCGGCATATGGGCCCCGAGCGCTCACCAGAAAGTGGGAAAAGTGCGGCGTGCGTAAAATAAAGGAAAGAATATACCATGACACGCCGCGAGTGCAAAGCAATGGAAGCGTGCGAAGACGACGCCTCCACACAGCCCAAATCAGTCCCTGGAAGCTCCCCTGGGCTCCCCTAAGCTCCCAGAAATAACCTGCGCATGAAACAGAGATATCAGCGAGTAATATTCAAAACGTATGGAGCATTAGGGGTATAATAGATAGAAATAGAAATTAATTTGGGTTTGGGGTTCGTTAAGCGCATGGATCCTCGAAAAACACACAAAAGAGGAGAAAACAGGTGAAAATGGGGGTACCGGAGTCGGCCGGAGCGGTGGCCGCCGGCGGCGACTCGGGCGAGGAGCGGCGGCGGCTCGGCCGGCGGTGGGTGGC
The DNA here is from genome assembly GCA_030789695.1 of Scilla litardierei. Classification (NCBI taxonomy): domain Eukaryota; kingdom Viridiplantae; phylum Streptophyta; class Magnoliopsida; order Asparagales; family Asparagaceae; genus Scilla; species Scilla litardierei. The sequence goes on along the minus strand of CM061141.1, from coordinate 82,900,465 downwards.
CGATCAGCAGCACGGGGTCGACGGTCGGGCGAGTGGGGAAGCGTTCAGGCGCTGGGAGTCGAAAGGTCGGGGCGATCGGATTTTTTTTTTCGTTTTGAAAAACATGCCCCCCCAGCTCCTTTTATAGCAGAAGTTACGACTCGGCCGAGTGACTAGGTCGCTCGGCTGAGTGAACTTTAAAGAAAAATCCCTCCCCGCTACGCTTCGGTCGAGTGGCCTTGCCACCCTCGGCCGAGTGGAGTAAGTCCATTCGGCTGAGTGGCTCAAGCTACTCGGCAAGACTCGCCTTAGGAGCGTATCAGTTTTACTCGGCCGAGTAAATATATATACTCGGCCGAGTAACAGTTATACTGAAATCAGGAAAATAAACAGAGAGTTGGGTACATCAGACTTCCCTCGTTCGTGGGCGGCTCGGCCGGACGAACTTGTGTGCTCGGCCGAGTAACTAGTATACTCGGCCGAGTGAGCCTTGTTTTGTGCTGTTTGTCTTCGTTTGGGCTCTAAACTCCGTTTTTCTTCCTCCAGTCGATTTCATCTTCCTCCTAAGCATCGAGCGCCTTCCTGGGGTGCTCCTCGTCGCCTCGTTCATCCTCCTCATGATTGATTTCCCTATCTCCTCTCCTGTCAAGAAAAATAGGACCCGTTATCACAAAATTTTTTTGGGCGAACGACTCAAAACACTAAAAATTTCTAAAACAAAAAGAAAAGTGAAAAGAAAGCAATAACCGTCGGGTTGCCTCCCGACAAGCACTCGTTTAAGGTCGTGAGCTCGACCCCCTATGGTTTTCAATGAATGCGGGATGTTTGGTGCAGATGAGATGCACCCGTCAAATTTTCCGGGGAGAACGCTTGGATTCGGAAGTTGCGGTGGCGTGTTCTCCCTCGGTGGTCTTCCGTCTCGAATAGTGTTGGGGGGAGGCTCCCCCAAGCTAGTGTTTGCTCCGGTCCTCGGCTTTACCGGTGACGCCGATTTCCGTATCGGCGGAGCTTTCTTCGGAGACTTCATTTTCGAGAGCTTGCAGAGCTCTCGAATCCTTGCGACATCAGCGTCGCCTTCATCAATCTCAGCGGAGAAGTCGGGGGAATCATTTATCTTCTCATCTTGGCCTAAATCCGGGCCCTCCTCGAAATCTTCATCGAATAGAGCTCCAATGGAGTGGGGGGTAGCCTCTTCGATTACCTCGTCAAGGAGGTCCATATAGTCTAGCTCCTCGTGGTAAGGCATGTGTTTCATAGCCTTAGGAATGTGAAGCTCCACCTCGATGTTGCCGACGTTTAATGTTTGGGTACCTTCTCGCACGTCGACAATGACTCCGGCGGTGGCGAGGAACGGGCGTCCAAGTATCAATGACGTATCTCCCTCCTCCTTAACGTCCATGATCATGAAGTCACATGGCAAACATATGCCCTCTGGGACTTGTAGCGGGATGTCCTCGGCGATTCCTACCGGCCTTGTTATTTGCCCATCGGCCAATTGTATCCGCATGTCGGTAGGTTTCAACTTCGTCCCGGTGTTTAGCCTCAGGAACATGGAGAGAGGCATGAGGCTTACACTAGCCCCTAAATCCACCAATGCCTTTTGAAGAGGGACGCCGCCCAAGGTGCAAGGAATTCGAAAACTCCCCGGGTCTTTGAATTTAGCCGGCTCCTTCTCTCTCTTGGTGAACCAAGAGCCCTCCTCGGCGAGCATAATCTTTTCCTTCCTCTTTCCCCCCGAAATCAAATCATTTAAGAATTTTGCATATGTGGGGATTTCCACGATGGCGTCGAGGAAAGGAATGTTGAGGCTAACTCCTCTCAGATACTCGAGAAATTTTGCTAGCCTTTTCTCCATTTTTGCTCTAGCAAGCCTCTGGGGGAATGGGACCGGTGGCATGAAGCGCCTCTCTTCAAGCAATTGATCCGCTCTAGATTTCTCCTTTTCTTATGGCTCTTTCTCCCTCTCAACTTCAACTACCGGCTCTATTGGCTCTACATTCTCTTCCACGGCCTCCTCGGTAGGAATCATGGTGGGGGTGGTATCCGTCCCGCCTCTAGTTGTAACGGCAACCACGACATTGATGTGGCCGGTGTTGCCCCGTGGGTTTTGCTCGGGTTGCGCCGACAATTGTTGAGTATTCTGATTGAGCAACGCCAATTGCTCCGATATTTGTGCCACAACGGTTGTAAGGGAGTCTTGGCCCGCCTTCAGGGAAGCATTGACCTTCTTTTGCTCGACCATAAACTCCTCCACTCTAGCTTCGAAGTCGGATCTTTGTTGAGCTTGTGGAGGGTTTTGATTTCTCCACCCTTGATTGTATCCGGGCGGCCTATAAGGTGGAACTTGTTGCTTCGGTTGGAAATTTTGTTGTGGAGGCCCCCTCGGCGGATAGTGTTGTTGTTGGGGTGGTGGTGGCGGTCGAGCTTGTTGAGGTGGTTGTTGCGGCGGGTTCAAAGCTCCTTCATTGTTGGCATAAGAGAAACCGGGATGGTTCCTTGTGGCCGGATTGGCCCAATATCCTTGGTTCCCCGCGACATATTGTACTTGCTCCAAGGATCCTTCTCCTTGCTCTCCTCCCAAATACATGGCTTGAGATTGGTCTTGCCAATCACACATTTGGTTCATTGGTACAGAGGTGGAAGGTGTTCCTTGGGGCTCCGTGATAAACTTCTCCAATCTCTCCACTACCTTGTGGAGAGAATCAAACTTGCTCGTAAGCTCCGCTATGGCCTTCGCCTCATAGATACTAGTTGGCTTCAAGGAGGATGTAGAGTGTCCTCGCTCATCGCCCCATTGTTGATTGTTAGAGGCCATCTCCTCAATTAGGGCCGTAGCTTCTTCGGGAGTCTTTGATAAGATAGCACCATTTGCCGCGGCATCAATAATTTGTTTGGTCCCCGGTTGGAGGCCATTGTAGAAGCTATGAACTAGCTCCCAATCTTCAATGCTATGGTGCGGGCATTGATGCTGCAGATCTTTAAAACGCTCCCAAGCCTCATAGAGCGTCTCTTGGGGTCCTTGCTTGAAGGACATAAGAGCGCTCCGAATCTTTACCGTCTTGGAAGGCGGATAGAACTTGTCAATGAATGCACTCGCCAACTCGTCCCAAGTGGTAAAGACTCCCTCAGCTTGTGTCCTCAACCAATAAAGTGCCTTGTCCTTTAGTGTGAAGGGGAAGAGACGCAGTCTGATGGCATCGATGGAGACCCCCGTCATCTGAAATGTGGCGCACTTCGACAAAAATAACTGGATGTTGTAGTGGGGATTTTCGTGGGCATTCCCATGAAATGGATCCTGCTGCATCAGAACCACTAGCCCAGTCTTCAGCTCGAAATTCTTGTCAGTCGCCAACTCCGGCATGGCAATGGATGAGGTCGTAGAAGAGGTCTTAGGCTGAAGCCTATCGCGAATAGAAATAATCCTCGCCATTCTTACCGCTAATTGTTCCGCAGTTTCCGGGTTGGTCACAAACCTCCCTTCCTGATCTTGTCTCCTCTTCGCTCTGATTCTCCGCGCGGTACGTTCGATCTCGGGATCAAATAATATAGCTTTAGGGTCCGCCGTAGATCTCGTGTACATGCAATGAGAAAACAAAGTTTCGAAGAAATGATTAGCACAGTGGAAGGGTTAGGTAAAAAAAATAATGAAATAAAAACGAAAAGAAAGAAATAGCTAGGGTGGTAAGATCAAATGCAATCGCCTCCCCGGCAACGGCGCCAAAAACTTGATCGCTCCGGAATGTAACCCAAAGAACGGTTGTAGTTTTACCACAAGCGCACGGTATAGCGGCGAGCGGGTTATCGAACATAGGGAGGACGAATGACCGTGCTTGCTCCAATCAACCTGGTTATTTAAGAATAGAAAAGAGAGAATTTGCCTTTGGCGATCCTATCACAATCGTCAGACAAAGTACGTAGATATAAAATCAAATAAAGAACGTCTAGGGAATGGGGAATCCCCGCTACTCACCGTATCTCGTCAATGTGGTTCATTGGTATCAAAATTGCTAGAATAAAATTTTGGATGAACTAGTTGCAACTGAATGTAATACCTAGCTCATGCTCTCGCGCTGTTGCCGGTCTATATCTATCCTAGGTTCGGGTCCAATCTCTTGCAAACCCTAGCCTAAGGAAGCTATCATTAGGATCAACATCATCGTTCAATCGTGCCCCGTGCCCACTCTCGTGCAAACTCGGGCCACGACCTAGGTTGGGATAGTTCCTACCCATCCAATCTCTTGCAAACGGGTATCGGCACGGAATTGCAACCGAAAACCCTAGTATCGGTCCAATCTCTTGCAAACCGATACTACGGAAATTCGATTCCAACCCAATTCGGATTTCTAGGGTTTCCTATCGAATTGGGATCCAATCTCTTGCAAATCCCAATCGATATGAATACCTAGCCCTCCGTAGTAAATCGATCCCAATCTAACCCTAATAGCAATTCTAGCAAAACTTCTACCAATTCATCACAAATCTGAAATTGGGCTCGTAGGGTTCATCCCCACGCCCCAAGACGTGGAGACTACTCACAATTCATGGCATAAACACAAAAATAATCAATGAAATTAACAAGAGAATTCATCACAATATTGAGATAAGCAATAAAAATAGTATTTTTAGAGAAGAGAGACACAAACCAATGGAGTTCTTCAAATAATCCAACAAAAATCAACTTTTGTCTCCTCTCCAATCACAAGAATAAAGCTAAAAAGTTAATCTAAAAAGCTGCAAAAATCTAAGAGAAAAGCCCTCCAAACTAGAGTAAAAGCAGGGGTTAAATACCCCTCAAAATCGTCCAAAAAACTGTGACCAAAATGCCCCTGCACAGCCTGAAATCCGTAATTTTCGCTACAGGCAGCGCGTCGCACTCGGCCGAGTGACAACGGTCGCTCGGCCGAGTGAGAAACCCTGTAAATTTCCAGTAAGTCTGGGTCTTCGGGGGTCTTCACTTCGGGAGTCGCTCGGCCGAGCGAGTTGTCGTCACTCGGCCGGTGGCTTCTTAGTACTCGGGCGGTCGGCATTTGCCACTCGGCCGAGTGGGTCTTCTGAAGCTCAGGCAGACGAAAAACAGTAAGTTGGCGATTTTTGAATGCGTCGTCTGGGTGCCACTCGGGCGGGCGAGATCTCGTCACTCGGCCGATGTGGCTTCCGTCGCTCGGCCGAGTGCACGCATGAAGCGTATCCGATCTGGTCGACCGAGCTGTGTCTCGCTGGTCGGCCGAGTGACTCCTTCACTCGGCCGAGTGGGACACCAGAAATGCCCAAACAGCTTGTTTTGGCCTCCTCGTCGCTCCTGCGACGTTCTTTCTTCCGCCGCTCCTCTCCAACAGCAAAATACCCCTCGGGGAGGTCATCGGTGACACTCTGGAATAGGCGTATCTCGAGATCACTCCAAATCGCTCCAAATCACCTGAAATTCGACAAAAACAAGAAATCGTGAAAAGCATCGCAATATCGTCGATATATCGTGAAAAACATGATTTGAGCGATCTAAATGGCATGCAAACATGGGGGAAAAAAGTGTAAAATAAGGAGTGATCAGGGAGTTTCCCCAGCCTTACAGTTGATCTGGTCGGTCTGCTGGGGGAGTTGCCCCCAGCCTTATGATCGACGGGTCAATTGGCCTGCTGGGGGGGGCGACTCCCAGTCTTATGACCAATCGAGTGATCAGCAACTGGGGGATTTTCCCCCAGCCTTTGATCTTGACATTCTACTAGGGGAGTTGCCCTCAGCCTTACGATCGACAGGTCGATTGGCCTGCTGGAGGAGTTAGTCACAGTCTTAGGGTCAATCGTGTGATCGGTCCGCTGGGGAGTTGCCCCCAGCCTTACGACTGATCCGTTCGGTTGCAAGGAGAGTTACCCCTCGACTTACAGCCGACGTAGGAGTGATCGACCTGCTGGGGGTTGCCCCCAGCCCTTTAACCGATCCGTTCGTTCGGTTGCGAGGGGAATCGCCCCCCGACTTATGGCCGACGAATGGGGTGAAGACCTTGTGAAGACTTTTGATGATTCCATGGTGGTGCTCGACAACTACTTCGTCCAGCTCGGGTGGATGCAGGAGCTGTTCGGCAAGCGGGGACCCAGCAGCACAGTTGGAGGAGCGGTCTGGATACTCAAACTCGACGGTGGTGCTTCGGCCAGATCTACTCGGCCACGGTCGGAGGAGCCGCTTGGATGCTTGAACTCGAACGTCGGTACTTCGGCCAGATCGGCTCAGTAGTGAGGCAGCTCGGCTTGATCGACAGCTGGTGCAGATGGCGGATCAATATTCTCGGTAACTCGGGAGTAGAGCGGGAGCAGACTGGTTTCCTTAGCGTCTCGACAAGGCAGCCTCCCACTAAGATCTCTTCTCTATAGTCCCAAGTGAGAAGTCCAAGAGGCACGTTTGCCTCCGAATTCGAGGAGATGCCATCATTATGCTGGTTCCAGAGCTCCTCCACTTACCGCATCAGCTTTGCCAGGCCGATCGACAAGGTCGACAGAGTGATCTACTTGGCATCGGGCATGACCAATTTCACATTGCTCACATCGAGATTGACATGGAGCATGCGGCCATCAGAGGGTGAGTGAGTATGGGATGCCAATGAGGACTTTTGAGTTGAAGGCTTTGCGTTCGGACGTGCTGGAGGCGGAAGATGGCCTCGCCTCTATAGCTATGGGTTTACCGATTCTTTGAGCCCCAGATATCAGCTCGGTGCCCTTGGGTTCGGCAACTCCTCAAGCCTAGGAGCCTTGGGCTAGAGCTGGATGTGCATTCCCTCGTAAGATGACGGCATGCTACTCGTCAGATCGACACACGATAGCGCAACGAGAAGGGATGCTCAGGCGAGTCGATCGCGAATCGTGCGACCAATTTGTGGATCAGAAAATGGACTGATCGATGGGTCGATCAATCCGTAGATCGACAAATTCCTCCCTCAGGCTGCCAAGGTTGTCGTTGATGGGCATCGAGAGGTCGAAGTGCTTGCACGGTGGATTGCGCCAGCAACCGTTGTCATTGGGCTTCGTGGGGTTTGACGGGCAGAAGTTGGTGACGGTGATCGTCGTCAAGGTGCAGTACCTGGGGCTGTTGGCACATCGGATCTAGTAGCAGGCGCAACATGTGAGGCCATTGTTTGAAGAGCGTGGTGCCCAGCGTCGCTGTCTCGAGGCTGTAACCTTGTCGGCATTCGTCGGCATCCTCAGTCTGTACAGCTGGTAGGTTGGTGCTCGGCAGCAGCTCGGTAGCACGAGATCGGCAGATCGGCATCGGGAGATCGGTAGCTTGGTATGTTTAGCTCGGCATCTGGTGATGTTTAGCTCGACATCAGATGTCCAACTCGACACGATATACTCTCTGTGTGCCTTGCTGATCAAGTTCTCTCTCTGCTCGGTCGCTCCACCTGGCCGTGGAGAGCTCGTCTCAAGAATGTGAGCCTTTGGTGGGGAGACCCAGTACTCAATCCAGTTCAATTTCCCCAGCATTGCGGTGCTTTGCGGTAACATTAACTTGATAGCACTCTGCATTCTCGCCTGCTCCCTGAGCCATCCGATCGTCGTCGTCTTCCCCCCTAGAGCATGTCGGAGCTTGCGATCACTGCACGGATTATCGATCCCCGCACGCCCTTGCCACATGGTATGCCACGAACCCCTTGTTACTGGTCCATAATTTTTTCGATGAATCGGACGATCTACACGCTTGGAGAGCTCAAACCGGCGGTCGAATCTGGTGCTGTCAGAGCTGTTGGGGCTCCTCGGGGAGACATATCAGATGTGGATCATGGCGTTCTGGTGGACAGCGAAGAGGTGGTGGTAGGAGGAGAAGACGATAGCCTTGACAGAGTATGGTTCGTCGGGAGGCATCGGCTTTTCGTTGCTTTTTTGCCTGAGCTCCTCCTTTGTTTCGACGACCGCCTCCTTCTTGCCGAAGCATCTACGTCTCCGTCAGCAGCTGGAGCTACCTCTTCCTCTACGCGACGGCTACCACCATCGTGATCGGTGTGACTGGGCTCCCTATCAGCCAGCACCATCGATATTGTCACTCTCGTCACACCGAAGGCTTGGACAGAGGTGGAAATGGCGATGGCGAGGTATCCGCTGAGGTGGGCATCGGGGACCAAGCTGTCGAGGGGACAAAGTTTGAAGGGGGTGCCCAAGAAGTTGGTGACGTCGTCGTCTTCCTCCCGCTCTTATGATTATTAGAGGCTGAATGCGATGAAGTTGGTCACGGTTCAATGATTCCCATTTAGCCAAGCAAAGGCTGAGCGTGAAGTGGCCTCAGTTCCAATGATTCCCAGGCCCCCAAAGGACGCCGGAGTTGATGTCCCTGATTATTCAACAGAGAGTTACAACTGAATGCACCCAAAGTTCCAACATTCCCTTTATTAATTTATAAATCTAAGAAAGAGAGAGGAGAGATTGGTTTCTTCCCCTGATTTCTTCAAAGAGATGCCGAAAAGAATCGCGTGCTTATGGAGGCCAACTTTCGTCATCCTTTGTAGGTCGACGTCCTCGGTATGCTCAGCATGAGTGCGCTTGACTGGTCAGCACTGTGGCTATGATCGAACCCCAACAAGGTGTGGCAAGCCCGGTTGATGTATGGCAGCTCGGATTGAGCTCCGGCAGAGCATGGCGACCTTGGATGAGGCATGGAGTTATCGATCTCACTCAAACGAGGCACGGTGTCCCGATCTCGCTCGGACGAGACACGGCGGCCCGATCTCGCATTAGTGAGGTACGACAGCATCGATCCCGCTCGGATAGTTCGTATTGGTCGCCTCTCCTCGGTCATCCCTATCGACAGCGCTGGCCTACTTGAGAAAGAGGAGGAGACTATTGATTACAGACCCGAGGCTTGATCATCCGCCGAGTATAGGCCTTCGGGAGATCGAGATGAAGCACACCCTCAACGAAAGGGGCTTGGCAATTTTCAACATCAAAGCAGGGTTGCTAGTGCCGAGGCGGTGGTAGAGAACCGCGGCGCCCTTCATCATCTATTTATGGTAAAGATGTGGGTGCAAACATGATCGTCGATCTTATGCGGCTTGTTCTATGAGATATGGCTTGTATGTCTCTTAGAGGTTCGGTCGGAGACTAGGATGGAGCCCCGACGAAGCCTCAAAGCGAGGATCTCCTCTGGGTTGAGGGTCGGTAAATCGAAGCTCCCCTCGTTCTTCTTTGAAGGCTATGCTTTTTGTCGGACGAGACGAGGGAACCTCATTCTTGGGTCGATCAAGGCAGGGATACTCCGCTCTCCGTCGATCTTGGTAATTTCCCCTACAATCTCCGTCGAACTAAGTTGATTTCAAGACACCTGGGTTGGATGCTGATCTGCTCTTCGGGATGAAGATATTAGGTTGATTTCCTGGCAACTGGGTCGACATTGAGTGACCCTTTGGGTATGGCGCTTGGAGCTTGGTTGGATGGCCCATCTTTTGAAGCTCAAATCTTCGAGATCGGCGCAAGGGATGCTTTGACTGGAGACGGTTAGCTGCTGTCTGGAGCACGGTTGCGATTGGTCATGGGATGCCCAATAAGAGATCGACGTGCCTTAGTTCCGATCGAGTCCTTGAGGCTCTGACCGATGGAGGGTGGCATCGGACGACACGCGACTCTGATCGACAAGGGTCTTCCCTCATCAAGCCTCGACGAAGTAGGGGTACTTCCTTCGAATTCAAATGAATGAAGTGGGCCTGGATCGGGGGTCATCGGCATCGAGACTTCATCAGGAGATGGCGAGCTCTGACAAGAATCGACACCCAGGAGCTCCTTCTAACTCCCAGCGAGGCCCTATGCCATTGGGTGCTTCGGATCTATCTTTCTTCAGGGTCGGGAGCACTCGAACAACCAGTCAAAAAGGTGAGGGGATCCCTCACTGACCAGGTAGGTCCTAACGAACAGGGCCTTCACTGACCAAGAAGATTTCGATGCCCAGACATCTCGTTCTCGATCGAACAAGGCCGAGATGCCTTAAGTCGGGCAAGGTGTCAAGTGCTCCGATCCAAGCGAAGCAGTCGACGACGAGAGATTGAGGATATTGGTTAATAGAACGAGTCATTTTTCGGTGTGGTAGATGACGTGGATGTTTGACTCGTTCCCACAGACGGCGCCAGATGTTTACAAGTGAATTTTTTCCACAAATCGATAGTCTGGAGGCTCGGAGGATGCAGGATCAACGCGGTCAAAATGGGACATACTGGACCTCCACGTTGCTGTACCAGTCACATGGGACGGAGATGACCCTTGGGATCGGTCGAGGGCGCATTCGCTTAGGCAGGAAGGCGCGGTTCCGTTCTTCGGCGAGACGAGGGGTAGCCTCGACGGGACGGCAATCTCCGGGATCGGTTGAAGGCGGGGTCGCTCGGTGAGGGATGCGCAGATCCTCACGTCGGATTGCCGAGGGGTGGCCTCGACCGAGCAACGACCTTCTGGTGGTGGAGACGAGTGGACTCGGGGACGAAGGCGCTCGGCTCCGGCTGGGAAGACGCTGCGGGGAAGCCTCTGCGTCGCTGGATCTCCTGAACCTGAATAGACGAGGGAGCTCGTCAGGGGGGTTGGACCTAGGTTCCAACTGATTCCCCTCCGATGCCAAAGTCGGATCTAGTCTGATGGGTGCTCGGTGAGATCGGGCTTGGTTCGCGGAGAGACCAAAAAACGATCCTCGGGCCGAGCTATGGAGGAGAAATATGTAAAGGCGGAAGAAGGTGAAAGAGTGTGTATGGGGTACCTTCGTTGTAGATCGTGAAGATCCCACCCCTTTTCTATGACGCATCCCCTCCTTCATACACTTTAGCCCCCTGCGATAATGGGCCATTATTGCTGTCATTCATGGGAGCGTGCCAAGTGGGGAGCATTGATCCCCACTAATTGTACCCGTTTTAATGAGGGGAAGATGCCATAAAAGTGGCCATGATGGCTGGAGTGATGGCCTTTGGCGGTTGCCATATTTGGCGAGCCATGATGGCTAGAGAATGATGGCCATTAAGCCAGGCCATAATTAGATAGCCATGATGGCTTAGAGAATGATGGCCATTAAGCCGGGCCATAATTAGCGAGCCATGATGGCTGGAGAGTGATGGCCATTAAGTCAGACCATATTTTCCTCCACTATTGAAGTGGGCAGTAAGTTGCCCCTTCGTCTTGGGTGGAGAAGCGCGACCCACCCGTGAGATCCTTGGGCCGGAGCCCAAGGCCGTAGTAGGCCGGTTGACTGGTCGTAGTTGACCTAGCCCTTCTGGGCCCGGTCAAAATAGTCCTATCAGTATCCAAAGAATGATTAAACTATCAAAAACATAGCTGGAGATGGTCCCTCTCTTTTTTTCAAGTGTTTTATCTATGTCAAAATTACATAACAAAGCATTGGGCATAAAAAACTGCTCTTGGGTAAAATAATTTACACAACTTTGCTTCTCCTGCCTTGATTAACATGCTGGCAACATGTGTTAACACATAATAAGTTCAATATAAACAGCGGGATATCTTATGGAATATTTTTGCTTTGCCAACATGTATATCTGTTGCATTCAAGCATCATGCACTGCTCTTAACTCCTTGCTCGATGCCAGGAAATGCGAAGACAGAATACATAGAACCAAAAAAATTCAGTGAACTAAAATTTTACATTTTGTGGGAATTAAATTATGGGGAATTACATTTTGGGAAGGAGCTAAACTTTTCGGGATAATTAAAACATAAAATATTGGTGGAAATAAATTTTTGGGGAAGCCAAAATCTAAAATTTTAAGAGGAACTAAATGTGGAGGTAATCAAATTTTTGGATGGAACTTTTGAGGGAACTAAATCTGGTAGGAATTAATATTTGGGGTAAACTAAAATTTTTGAGGGAAACTAAATTCTCTTTGGAAACTAAATTTTGGAAGAAACTAATATTTTTGGAAAGTGAAAATTTAGCTGGAAAAACTCTAAAATTTTGGAGCGGAACTAAATTTGGAGTGCACTAAATTTTGGGAGAAACTAAGATTTTTGGGGGAACAAAATTCCTTGGGATGAGCTAAATTTTCGGGGGAACTAAGATTTTGAGCGGTGGATTTCTAAAATGAATCATGTCCACATTTTCTGGGGAACTAAGATTTTGAGGTAGGAATATCTAAAATGAATCGTGCCCACATTTTCGGGGGAACTAAAATTTTGAGGGGAAAATATCTAAATTGAATCGTGCCCTACGGGCACGGGTATATACTAGTATATATATTCGAAAGCATAGATAGATCAAGCGTTCTGGAAGTTGTTGCAACTAAATTGGGAACAAGCATGGATATATATTCGAAAGCATAGATAAATCAAGCGACAGCAATCCTCAGTACTAAGTGATACATCGCTATCCAAGTCCATACACACACACACACACACACACACACACACACACACACACACACACACACTAGTCATTACCCGTGCTCGTGGGCACGGTTCATTTAAGATTTCACGCCCGTGAAATCTTTTCCCCAAAAATTATTTCCACAGCAAAATTACGTGAAACAACAAATTAGCGTAAAATTATTAGCGACACGGGCGCCTTCGACGCGGAACAACAAATTCGGCACATGCGCCTTCGACACGGAACAACAAATTCGACGTAGAACAACAAATTCGACGCGTGCACCTTTGGCATGGAACAACAAATTAGCGTAAAGAAATTTAGCGGGCGCCTTCGGTGTGGGAAATTATTCTCATCTTGTTCCCATCATTCGATCTGCAGTATTAAATGCAAGTTAAAAAATTTTCTTTCTTAAATGCATTAATTGTGTGCACTCTGCTATTCCCTCGAAACTTTCATTCCTCAGAAACTTTCTTTGCCTCAGAAATGTTTTTCTCTCTAAAACTTCCACAAAATCCCATCTCAACCATTCATTCGTCAAGATAAAATCTCAGCTGTTCTTCAATCAACCCTTTTGTCCTAGTCAGCTTGTCCTAGTCAGGCATATAATTCAAAAAAGCTGTCAAATGTATAATAGATGTATGTATGTATGTATATGTACGTATGTGTGTGTATATATAGTCATAACCGTGCCCTAAGGGCACGGTTCTTGTAAAATATTTCCTCTCAAAATCTTAGATCCCCTAATTTTAAACAAACAACAATAAGTAAAGCATAATAATTGTTATTTAATTTTCCCAAAAATTTTAGGTCCCCTCAAAATTTTGTTCCCACTATAGAATTTAGTTCCACCTAGAATTTTAGTTGCAACCCCAAAATTTAGTTCACTCAAGATTCAGGCACGGTTCATTTGAAAATATTGCACCCTCAAAAGCTTAAATCCCCAAGGATGTAAGAAGTCATATAAGCCAAGTGAGTTTGGTTCCAACGATCACAATATTGCTTCATAAATAAGTAATCAATAAAATTTGTTTAGCCCATGTGAGAGAATTCCGCATAATAACATCTAGCCCCAATGGAATCTCAATTTTAAGAATGAAATCAACTGAAGTGTGACATTTTTTTGAAGATGCATGCATTGGATTGTTGGCAGGATTTGGAACTGATATTAAAGATACTAAAATTTCGATAAGAGATGCTACATTTTTCTTGAGAACACATTCATTGGATTGATGCCGGTAAAAGGAAATGTAATACATTTGGAATTACAAAACTTGATAACGTGCCGTCGCTGAAAGGATTTTAAGTGTAATGATGGATTTTAATTTTTTATTGCCAAATATTTCTCTTTTTGTTTTTCCCATAAATATCTAGCAAAAATCAACTAACGGCTAAGGTGTCTTTTTGTTTTTTACTGGAAAAAAAATTTAAAGAATTATTTAATGGTACTCAAATTACTAAACAAGTGTAAAACCCTCCCTTTTCATATCTACATTTGTTGAATTAATTATGTGACACAACAATTACGTATGAGTCGCACAGTCTTTGGCTATGCAAATACATGCTCAATATTACATTTAAATGCACAAAAGAAAAAAGACTAAAAGAAAGAATATTATACATGAATATTGTAATTTGTATTTCATCACCATGCGACTATTATGGTACAAATTCATTGGCTAAGAGTCGTTAAGCAAAGTGCAATCCCTGTTTTGGAAAAATCGATACGCACTTTTCATCACCACGTGTTCATTATAGCGTGATGCCTAGGTATAAGATGGAAGTACCTGCTTCCATAGATCTACAACTTCCATGCAGCGTGGTAATTAAGAATCACTCTAATTATCTCCATCATCTGTCTTCATCACTTCATGCGCATGCCTGTAGGGGAAAACCCAAAAAATTTGAGAATAGATTATGTTTAGAAACAAAGCAATTCCACCCTCCGACTTTGTTCGATCCCTTGGAATGAGAAGTTTTTATGCAAGAATAATAGAAACCCGTATTACGCAAAATTTTGGCAGTCAATTGTCGAATGTATCTTAGGGCAGTTTTAAGTAACTTATCTTAAGGAATTATCTGCATGAATTTGATAAAAATTTATGTAACAATTCTGAAGGTTGATAATGTTTTATGGGAAACAACATATTATACAATGGTTATGGAATATGGATACCAATCAGATGCATTGGCCAAATCCAGTTTTATCCTACTTTTGAAGAACTCGAGTCTAATATCTTAACTCCCACATAGTTTTTGATTGTATCTTTCATTGTTTCTTCATCATTTATAGAACATAATGAGTTTGAGCATTCTAATGATAATGAACGAATTGTTTCAATACATTTCAGAATTATGTTATAATTTCAGTTATAGTATGTACATGGAGAATATGAATACAATACTCATTCTTACATATTTGTTGGATCGGATACATGATGCAAGAAGGTGATATTGCTCAAACAAAAATGTGAAGATCAACTGAAAGAGAGATGTTCATGCTTCGCTACTATCTAATGCAACAAACTTAATATTAGGATCTATTGTAGGTGTCATCGTCCCTAGAATCAACAACATGACAATCACACCTCTTTGAATATAAATGCAAGTGGCGTCGTCCCTTTTGTCGGCTCATCATCTGAATTGCCTCCTGAAATCCATCAAACTGAAATACCAAAATTGAACAAAATCATCAAGCTTTTACACAAAAATTGTCAGCATTAATCAAGAACGTACAAAGGAACGGGAAAGGTCGTTGACAAATTTCAAACAAAATTAACCTTCAAAGTATGACACTTTGAATCTATCTTGGTTAATAATAGTATCCAAATTAGTTCGTCCATAATTCTCTAAGTTATACAAATTAACAAACATTTTAGAACTACAAATTGAAATAAAGGAGCACATATCAAACTCACCGAGCTCAAAATTCAGAACATGGATTAAAAGGTCAAAATTCATAATCACCAACCTAATCCACTTGTTGTGCTCCTTGGATTCCAAGCTCTCAGTTCGCCACATTTGCAAAGTCCCAGTGGTGCATCTGAAGGAAAATTTCAAATATAAAAATTTTAAATAAAAAAAATCCTAAACAAAATTTCAAATGAGAACCCAACAATTCAAAGGTTTAAATCTATCTAATATAGGTCAAGAATCAGCGAATCTCAAGCAAAACTGACCAATTCCACCAAAATTTCTTGCTACAGCCTTTAATTGATTAATTGCTATTACAAATAGAAAAATTTATAACCAAATGAAACTAAAAAATAAAAATTGTTTTGGTACACAATGAAACATGCTAGTTCTTAGTGTTTATGTGACAATCAAGTGAAGCTAAGCAATGATGATGTCATGAGCATTTATGTTTTGGAAAGTTACAGAATGTTGATCCCATAAGCAAGACATGGAAAAGGGTGGTGCGGTTATTTTATTCATTTTTGGCCTTTTCCTTTTGTTGCACCCCCGGGGCCGTCAGGGACCTGAGCCCAATCTCCTCCAAATAACCGCCCACCCTTTTCCTCTTCCATTGCCCCTTACATAATGGTTTTGGAGGTTCATTGGCAGTAATGGCAATGCTGGCTGGCATCAGAAGCGGCGGCGGCAGGACGCCGACATGAGCACCACCCTTAGAGCGAGTAGCCCAAGAGAAACATGCTGAAACACCAAAAGAAAGACATCCTAACCCATCTCCAACCTCACAACAAAACCCAAAAAACATCAGCTAAAGAAAATCTCTAAGCATCAGAAATCAGACAGAAGTAGTAGAACGTGGTGATCAGTATCAGAAAGCATTACCCGCATTCAAGTTAGAGACTTAAGAGCAGCAACGGATGAATCAAGTACATGAAATCTCTTGTTAGCATAAGCATGCATAGAAACAACCGCCTTTTGCTAACAATGAACACGTAAGATCCCTGCTCATACAACAATATAGAATCCAATTAGTTAGCAATAGAAGAAATTTTTGTTGGTAAAGTTACATGTGATTTCTTTTAGTCCAAATGGCCTGCATAGACCCCATAATGATCATCCCACACTAATCAAATCTACCATTTAACTTTCCCTTCCAAGTAGTACAACATGCGTGAAGAAACATACTTTCTAGGGCCATGTTACAAACCCCGTTCTGAATATTAGTAGCATTTTCGACTTTTACCCATTATATTGCCCCCAATTCGAAATTTACTTTACGCATATGAAATATTAACACAATTTTCCAAAGGACAGCCTTCACTTTTGAAAATAATCAATATCCTCAGCTCTTATAGCTAACAATTTTGAAAATCTAATAGAAGTCGGCATATCCATTTCAGCTTACGTTTAAATGCATGCTCCCTGTTGTAGAACACGACAAACACCAGTAATCAAAAAGCGGCATTTGCAAACTGACTAAACAAACAGAGATGATAACACGATATGAAGAAAATTCATGAACAATATATACACCAGAAATATACATGTAAACCAAATATGTGAGGACTAACCTGTAATTCGTATGGTCTGGATATTCGACACACTTATTTGCTAGCACATTTCAGTTAGGCATCTGAATTTTGATTTGCAACTTCACGGTAGATAATTGGAAGCATGCAAGCACGCAAATACGATGACACTATTGTGTTGATGATTAAATATAGCGAGCCAAAACATGCAGCTTAATCTAACAGACAATTTCAAAAATCTTGAACCATGTGTGATAGCAGGATAATAGTATCCACATCATGCTCAAACTAAAGCAATTCGGGCATTTTTTTATAACAAATCAAACTGAATTCCTGAATAAGGATATGTTCTGGACATTTCATATTTGATGTCATTCCTGTTTTAGTAATTAACAAAAATCATTATATTTTTATAGAACATTTAAAACATTGTTTTGAAGAGATTTACATAATGCTTGCTAGATATTGCAATCACATTGTTCAACATCAATTTAACACAATGGTTCATGTTATTCTGTAGGGGCCTGATGAACAAAGAAAGCAAAAATGATCGTATCCAGTATATAACCCAAAGTATGTTAGCAGGATGTTCCCCATCTCAAAACACCAAGCAGCAGGAAAGCCAGCTTTCATTTCTGTGGTCTGACATGCATGGGTTGTACTATTTGACTGGACAATGAAGCAGTAAAATTGCAATAAACTGCACAATGAATTTGACGGGACATACATCTACGTATACATGAAGCAGTCACCCATACATTTTATTATCATAGTGTACATATAAATTTAAGCAATACAGTTTATTATCATACTGTACATATAAATGAATTGTGCAATGAATTTCAAACAACGGGTCTAAATTTGAGCATTACAGTTGCAGCAATGATTCTTCTATTTTGTTTCTACTATTTTTTATTTTATTTTTCATATCGCGATAATTCATCATCAATTGTAGTAGTTTTGCTCAACAAAAGAAACTAACTCAAGATTCATAACTGCTCGACCAAAGGCAACTGCAAACCCATCATTGCTAGTCTCAGAATCAGACTAAAAAGTAAAAACATTTAGATTCTACCAAAGAAGTTACATGTTGTGTTTTTAAGTAGTTTAATCATGACATGAACTGAAACACTTAGTCAGCTGAAAGTTAAATTTAAGTCAAAATGAATATACCGTAACAAATTTCATGTCCAAACTAAAACGATAGTTAACTATTCTACAAAAAAGATAAAAATGAATAAAACATTAGGCATTAACCTATCAGAAAAACATCAAACCTGAGCACTGATTTCAACTTGTCCATTGGTTGCAAACAGGATGGTTTCCTCCATGATGCCGAAACTTCATTTTAAATGTCTTGCAATCCAAAGCTTGCCCGAGCAACTGGTGACCCATGCAGATTCCAAACACATGGACCTTGCCAAGTACCATGTGGATAACATAATGGACTGTGGCAGGGTCTTCAGGTCCATTGCTAAAAAGAACTCCATCAGGTTTCGTCTTCAATATTTCTTCAGTAGGCCATGTTGATGGCACAACTGTGATTTTACATCCGTAGGATACCAAGCGCCTCAAAATATTTTTTTGGATCCCAAAATCATATGCAACAACTTGCAATAGTAGGGGAAAATACATAATAAATATATACATAAATGGAATATTAATCAAGAAGCTTATCAAGTATAGAGATCCAAGCCACTGACATGAAAAGTTCTGTCATGATTGCGACCATTGCTAAATTCCCATTTTGAATCCGTTGCCACAAACCATTCGTAAGGAGCATTGCATGAGTCCCCACATATTAAATCCACACCTGAATTTTTTTAAACCTTCATTACGAATAATTAGCAGAAGTAAATAAAAATTGATAAGTTTGACTGCAATGTGATTAAGAATTGCAGGACGATAGGCCAGTAATTTAAGAGATAAATATTAGCCAGTAATTTTATTGATTAACAAAATATAGCTTAATTTGAAATTCAAGAATTAACATCAACTACCACTTTCAAAAGAAAAATCACATGATGTAAAAATTTACACAAACATGCCATACAGTCCCCTCCTCCTTGCAAGTTAACTGAAAACAATAACTGCCATTTTTAATACCCAACTTAAAATGCAAGATTTTTGGAAGAATCTGATGCTGGCTACAGCAAACCAACATCTACAAACCAACCTTGTCACTGAATTATAACTCTTGCATTTGATGATCAGCCTGGTGGATGTGATCCTAATCTATGTGACTCATTAATTATTATAACAGTCATTAGCCATATGACATACTCCATCCATGATTCTGGGAGATGTTAATTCTTTACAGCTTACAGTGAGCAAAGCTATCATCGTTTCCCTTCATAAGGACTACATCTACCTAGCACAATGCAAGGACGTCCCCTGATTGATGAAGATTAAAACTTGTCAGCTGGCTTTTTTAGGATTTATGGCAAAGCCTTGTAAGGTTTCTTGGCCAAGAATTTGGTGCCAACTTTGATAGACTAAACGCTTTATGGATTTCTTGATAGCTTTGAATCTTTTGCAGAGAAAAATCATTAAGATGATTTTCTATATTATTAGAAAGTTACTAAGCCATCCAAATTGGCTCTAGAAATAATAATATTGCTAGATTTTGAGGCATGTGTTGTATACTGCTTCCAGTCCATTGCATCATAATTGGTCTAATGTCATAGAGAAGCAGTTTATATTCGCTGTGTAAGAGTTGGATATCGTAATAAATGGCCTCATAAATAACCTTAGAGCTAGATTTTCAGGCAAGTGCACATATTAATTCATTTTAAATATAATTTGGAATGAGGCTGTGCTTCAATATGAGAGAGATTGTTTGGGAGCTTTCAAATTTATGTAATCTAATGCAAAATGATATAGACTACCATATAAATGTGTTTTGGACCTTTGGTATATGGAATGTAGGCACTCAAAATCATGGTGGATCCATATGCCTATAAATTTAAATAAAATAAAACATAAATAAGTACAAAATACAGAATCATTGAAGGATGTATACTGTAACATAACTTCTGGCAAGCATGGATTGCAGTGTATTTTCTCCAATCTCTCCATTTATTAGTTCTAAACAATATTGATTGTATGTAAAATATGTTAAATGTGGGTATAACACAAAAGGTGGGTACTCCCTTAAGCTTTGCAAGCAACACAGCTTTTACACTTGGCTACAGACTTTTTGCCTCAAGATCCATTTTCCGAATCTAAATGGAATACAACAAATTTAAAAAACGAAAAAAGAGCACAAAAAGTGAGTTCAACCCCGTAAATCAATAAGATAGGTTTCTCAATCAGTACCAATCCTTCAGCATCCTCGAGTATCGCTTTTGTATCAGAAACTTTCTGCTTCTTTTGTTCTGTAAATCATATGGAGCTTCAGCAGGTAACCAACCAAAAGCTCATAGAGTTAAGGTTCGATAACTTCACCAACATCTTACCTCCATCGAGATGAGCAGCCCAGGTAAACTTTCTTGAGAGAGAAGCAGAAATCTCAAATTACTGCTCATATTTCTCGATTAATTAGAATCATACAATTTCTTAGCTGTTTCCTAACGAAAAAAGCCCGAAGAAGTAAAATTCCCTGTAGAAAACTAACGTTTCAGGTAATATTTTTATCTCCATAATCTGATATTAATGTAATCATGCAACAAAACTCTGCACATTGATTCAAACTTACATTTAGCTTCAGCATCTTCAGGAGTTCCATCTGCAACAATAACAAAAAATCCATGTCAATAAGAACCCAAAAGTGCATTTTTTCCCCACTTCAACCTCGAAATTACCTGCTTAGCTTGAATGCTAGTAACTCCATTCTGTAGAGTTTCTTCGATCGGGATCAGTTCTCTCAGGTTCAGCGTGTTTAACCAATAAAACCCTAACAAAATACAAACAACAGCAATCAAAGGGGAAGGTGAATAAATTATGGAATTAATAGGGTTTTCAAAATCAAAATTTTTACTGTGGGCATGCATCAAAACTGTCAAAATAAATAAAGAAATTCTTGAGGCTAAGTTTTGACCCACTCACCTAACGGTTCGATCCTCCTTCATCATCAACCGTCCTCCTCGATCCATACATCTTTAAGCATCAATCCGAACAATCCCCAGAAGAATCTATCGCGCTCTCTCCAATCTCTCCCAATATCAAAAATCCAAACCCTCGTTCATAGCTCTAGCCAAGAAAAGGTAGTTTTTCGGGGGGGACCAGTACGCCCTGTATTCTCTTGAAAATCGAATCTTTTTCCGCGAATCTTGGCACTGCCCCCCAATAAAACCCGAGAGAGAGAGAGAGAGAGAGAGAGAGAGAGAGAGAGAGAGATCTTGAGCTCTTCGTGCAGGGGTTCTCAGCTTCAGGGAGAGAGAAGATGATTTTTTTGTGCTCAGATTCAGGGAGAGAGAAGAGAGAGAGATGGCGTGAGGATTTTTGGACGCTGAAATTTCAAAAGCGTTCCCCCCAAAACTTTTGTTTGCAAGTGTCCATCCAAACTTGAAATTTCAAAAGAGCTCCCCTCCAAAACTTATGTTTTTTTTGGCTCATTGTCCTAGTCAGCATGGGACTTATGACTGGGATAAAGCAAAATATGACTGGACTGATGACTAGGACAAAATTCAAAATATGCTCTCTTTTATAGAATATCTTTAAGCATCAATCCGAACAATCCCCAGAAGAATCTATCGTACGCTCTCCAATCTCTCCCAATATCAAAAATCCAAACCCTCGTTCATAGCTCTAGCCAAGAAAAGGCAGTTTTTCGGGGGGGGGGGGGGGGGGGGGGCAGTACGCCATGTATTCTCTTGAAAATCGAATCTTTTTCCGCGAATCTTGGCGCAGCCCCCCAATAAAACCTGAGAGAGAGAGAGAGAGAGAGATCTTGAGCTCTTCGTGCATGGGTTCTCAGCTTCAGGGAGAGAGAAGATGATTTTTTTGGTGCTCAGATTCAGGGAGAGAGAAGAGAGAGATGGCGTGAGGATTTTTGGATGCTGAAATTTCAAAAGCGTTCCCCCCAAAACTTTTGTTTGCAAGTGTCCATCCAAACTTGAAATTTCAAAAGAGCTCCTCTCCAAAACTTATGTTTTTTGGCTCATTGTTATAGTCAGTAAGGGACTTATGACTGGGACAAAGCAAAATATGACTGCACTGATGACTGGGGCAAAATTCAAAATATGCTCTCTTTTATAGAATAGATAATTCTACCGAAACAATTATTGTCTTTCCTAGTCTTCAGTCTTGTTGGGTTTTAGCTTTAATTTCTTCTCGCAGCTATTTTTTCTTCTGAATTTTTTAACTTAACTCTACGACTCTAATTTATCCAACAGAAATTAGATACACGGAATAAGTTGTATTTCACATTTTTATGCTTTTCAAAATAAGAAATACCATTTAGTTGTTAATCTTTTTCCATTAGACAAACTAAAAGCAATGATTCTATTTGCTCTTCAAATGTATTTAGTAGAAACTGATATATAAATTTATAAACTAGGTAGCCATGATAGGGGCTTGACATGGAATTTCTAGAATATAACTCCTAAATGAAATAAAATTCAAATTTGAAGATCTTGTGTATCAGAATTTATTGAAATGTAGGTGTGTGATTTGTAATGTTCATTACAATTCAAATATATTATCACTGTGTGAATACTAAAGCTAAACACAATGCAGTTCATTGTTCCAGATTATATAATGATGTTTGAAGATGAATAGTTTGTTAGCACTATGTTTAGCTTTAACTTCATGTGTTTAGTTTTTAATCTGGAACATATATAGTTTAGCTTTAACTTCATGTGTTTAGCTGGAACATAGTTTTAATCTGGAACATAGTTTTGAATAAGTTGGAACATAGTTTTAATCTGGAACAAATGATAGTTATGTTCCAGAATGATAGTTTTAATTGTTCAAATGTTTAGCAGTTCATTGTTCCAGAAATGATAGTTATGTTCCAGAAACCGTTCAAACATAGTTTAGCAGTTCATTGTTCCAACTAAACAAATGATAGTTTTAATTTTGGAACATAGCTTTAACTTATTCTGGAACATAGCTTTATGTGTTTAACTTTATGTTCCAGATTAAAACTATGTTTTTAACTTATTCTGGAACCTAGCTTTATGTGTTTAACTTTATGTTCTAGATTAAAACTATGCTCCAGATAATCTGGAACATAGCTTTAACTTCCAAATCATTCAAATTATGTAGAAGTTAAAGCTAAACACAGGAAGTTTTGAATAATTTGTTAGCACTATGTTCCAGATTAAAACTTCTACATAATATGTTTGAAGATGAATAATTTAAAACTTCCATGAATAAAAATGAATAATCAGAAAAATACAAAATTGCATTAAAACCCAAAAAGACTAAAAATTACAAAAAGTCCCCTAAAAATCTGAAAATTACAAAAAACTACCATAATGGGCCAAAATTGAAAATCTGAAAAGCTGGATCCCATCCAAAATTTGACACATTGCTCAATCAAGCTTGTCGATATCGGAAGGAAAGATTTTCAATACATTGCTCAATCAAGCTTGTCAATGTCTGGAGGAAGTCTTGTCAATCATGCTATGATATATTGCTCCCTAAAACTTGATACATTCCCAGAACTTGATGCCTTCGAAAGTGGGGCTTCAAAAATTGCATGTTTTAAAGCTCTCAGTGCTACAACCGCTACAAAATACAACAACCCAGTTCACAAAATTATCACACTTCAACTAATGTAAAAGAAGAGAAGACTGAATGACCATGCCATAACATATTTGTTTCATACCTAGAGTTACAATCCCTTTCAGAACTGAGAAGAGATTGGATTGAAATTGGACTGTGAAGAAGAGAAGCATGCCTGAATACATGGATACAACAATAATTCCCAGAACTGAGATACATGCATACCTTGATACCCGGAGTTACTTTTCCTTCCTGACTTAGAAGAAGAGAATCATTTGATACATTTCGAAAACAGATTACCCAACTTTATTCCCAGAAATATGATACATTGCCAAAAAACCATTTGATACATTCCCAGTCTAGAGTGGTCTCTCCCACTAATAACTCTTCCCAAATTCTTATATGCTTCCCAATAATCATTGAGAATTTATGACCAACCTAGAAGAGATCCTAAACCTTTATACCTCCTTTCCAAAAGGGAGATAAATATAGCATGTGGAGGTGAAATAATAAGGTTCTATTTAGTAATCATTACTAAGCATTGAGCCCATGCCATTTGATCAACCCAATTCTAGCAGCCTGTAATTTAAAGTTTAAGAATCTGAATGTCACCATTCGATTTTCCCTTGCATACCTCTTTCTAACTTACTAAGCATTGAGCCTACACCACTTGATCAACCATATTCTAAAAGCATGCAACTTGATATATATGGGTTGAGAAGTATAAAAATATCATCAGTAAAATTAAAGTGCATGTAACTTGATAAAGAATATGCCATATCATCAGTGTACCCTTAAGAAACATATTTACTACACCAAGATTCGGGAGAGCTACATAAAAATTCAAAAAAACACCAAGAATAACATATTTACTACACCAAGATTCGGGAGAGCTATATGAAAAATTAAAAAAAGACACCAAGAATAAATTTGTGATTGGGATTGGATGAAAAAAAACAAAGCATACCTTCATGATTAAGATTGGACTTAGAAGAAGAGAGGCATACCATCCAGAACTGAATGACTATGCCAGAACTCCCAAATAATGACCATGCCAACTATTGATACATTGTGATTACCCAGCTCAAACTATTGATACTCCCAAATAATGCCCAGAACTCCAAATTAAGAACCATATCAATAAGAGACACATGTAGCTCCATGAAGCGTGATGACACACATCTCAAAAAATTGCAGCTCTCTTAATTTCTTCTCGATTACACCTATGACTCACATTCACTATTGTCATCAGCACTCAACACTATGAAGACATATTTTAGCACCGGGATCAGAATAAGCGTCCCAAAAATCAAGGATACCACACCAAATATCGTTCGTTCATCTTGATAATCGTGCAACCTCCCTGAAAATGTACTCTTATACACGTACGAGGAGAAGTGCTCAGATCACCATAAACTACACTGAAGCTGTGATATGCCAAAACAAACATGCTCTTATAGTATTCCTTCCTGTGAGCCTATAAAGATAAAAAGTAAAAAATGGATGATCAGTTCAGAGAATCAGTAAATACATGATTACATCATTTCTTCCCTTTTAACATATGTCAATAGAAACACAATGACTGTTCCTAGTTCAAGATTAACCACCTTATTAAGATTTTTAGAAACAATAGAAAAGCTATAGCATTTAATGTTATGGACTATGAGACTGTGCTAGCGCAATTTTAGCTCCAACAAATCTAACCATGCATATGGTTAATTTGCAATAAATAATAAACTAAAATCTTCACCTTCCTAATAGACAATAGAAAATTTTGATTGTTGAAAAAAATAATGAAAACAGTTATAAAAATCTAAGTAAAAGCAACTAACTAATTATCAAACTTCTCTGCTGATCACTAACTTTACTCAAATATCTCAAAAATCTCAAATGCTTTTCGTCAAAGCATAAAACTTTTTTCTCATCTCCGCATTAATCCAAGTAGAATGAATCAAAAGAAACGAAAATTGAGAACCAAGTCCTGCAATTCAAGGGCTGAGATGAGAAAGAGGTTCTGTGCATTCTAATTGGGAAAAATGAATTTGAGATCCAAGTTAGGTTAATTGAATTGAATTGCAGGACTGGGAAAAACAAAAATTGAGAAAAATGCCTTAATCCAAGTCATATCTCCGCTGCCATGCCAAAAATAAAAAGAACCAAGTCCTGCAATTCAAGGGCTTTGTCAGGCAAAAGATCAAACAGGTTCTGTGCATGAAAATGTAAGACCTCAAATTACCAACAAAATATCAATATCAAAAGGATTCAAGCTTTCCAACAAAAAATTTGTTCAAAAAACCATTTATAATCTGGAAGCAGCCTACGAAGCTCCAGCCAAAGCTCCAGCTACACTTGGTTCCTAGAAAATGTGAAGCATCGCTTAAAATAGACGGAGCTAAAAAAAGCTTGATGAAGAAGGATCACTCCAGATGCACTTGGCTCTTGCTCTTGATGAAGAAAACGGATCTAAAAAAAGCTTCACGAATCATCGAGATAGGCGGTTGAGGGTTTGAGGGATGAAGATAAATTTTTTTGGATACGAAAGGAAAGAGGCTGGAGATATTGATTTTGTGCATGATCCGGAGTTTGAAGATGAAGAGGTAGGAGTTTTGTGCGTGATCCGGGGTTGAGGATGAGATATTGAGTTTTGTATTCATCTGAAAGAGAGATATTGAGTTCCCTCCCCAAATTTTGAGTTCCCCCCACTTTTATCGATTTGCGTGTGGTTCTATACTCCCAGCGTGATTTGGAGAACGTGAATTGAAATTTGTGGCTGCGTTTCAATTTTTTTCTCTTACGTTGTTGTCTGCGGGACCCATGCGTGAACGTGGCTTCATCCTGGCCTTTCCAGAGTGAATCCAGGCCGTTCTTGGTGACTGGGACAAAGCAAAATATGACTGGAATGATGACTGGGACAAAATTCAAAATATGCTTTATTTTATAGAATATATATATATACACACACACACACACGAAAGCATGGATAGATCAAGTGTTCTAGAAGTTGTTGCAACTAAATTGGGAACAAGCATGGATATATATTCGAAAGCATGGATAGATCAAGCGAAAACAATCTCTCAGCACTAAGTGATACATCTCTATCCAAGTCCCGAAGGGTTATAAAACATTATACTCGATATATATGTATGTGTGTATATATATATATGCTTATGTGGGTAAATAAAAAAATAAATGCACTGTTTCCCAAGCGACACTAAGTAGCCGGATCCCCATGCCTCAGGAAGCATCGGGGCCTCACGTCGAAAGGTTTAGCTTAGGGGAGTGCATTCGAATAAAGGATTATATTTGTTTGAGCTAGTAAGTCCGAGGGGGTCCTTCTTGGAGTGATGTCCTACAGTTGTCTGACCTGGGAGTCATCAACCCAATGCTCCTTACACAAACTAAGTATAATCACACACACACACACACACACACACACGCACGCATGCACACACACACACACACGCACACACGCACACACAAACACAGGGAAGTCATCAGCTGCGAAACAGTTTCGCACGCAACTGAGTGCAAAACACACTTTGGTCCCTTCGATTACATCGTGGGGCGTAGATCGTTTTCGCACTCGGAGGAAGAGAAAAAGACATCGTTAATTACACCTTGCCCCTCCAGTCTCCCTCTCCCGCCAATCTCTTGCTCGAGCGGACCCATTCCTCTCGATCGCTCCCATTGATTGCTCCTACCCCGCCGATCTCTCCCATCGCTTTAGCGGACCCCTTCCTCTCGATCTCTCCCATTGATCGCTCCTTGACGCACCCGGAACCTACTCCTAAATTCCACCTAGCGGTGTCATAATTGATAGGCGTGATATGGCTCCTAGGTGTCAATTCCAGGCTCTATCCGCAAGCGGACGGTGTCAAATTATAGTATAAAAGATGTCGGATCCCACAGGAACGGTGACAGTGTATTTGGGGTCTCAGATTATTTTTATATCTCGAAGTGAGATAGCTGTCGATGGGAAAGTTTGGTTTTGATGTTGTTGTTGATTTGATAATAAAGAGAACTAGGGTTTAAGGAATCACTGCTAAGACCGTCGGAGATCGATGTTGGAATAGGATTCTTACGTCCATTAGGTTTAGGGGGTGAGTCTCTCAATTCATACCACTCTCGTGGGTTAGAATTTCGAGGTATTTCGGTGGCTCTAATTGACGCAATGGTGGTAGCCGTCAATGTAGCGATATAGTTTGTCGGTAGATCCCCTCAAGGCACGAGCCGAGCAAGGTCACGAGCCTTGTATCCACCGATTTCCATATTCAAATCCCAAGGATACCCCTTAAGCTCATCAATTCCACAGACCGTGGGCATGATCTCAGTGTGGATTATCCTAGGGATTCAGAAGGATCGACCGAAATACTCCCCTATATTCCCAATTCAACCTAGAGATCTGGATCTATATCTCCCCCTTAAAGTCTTAGGGCTAACCCATCAACGCTAGAGGAGACTACTCACTGTAGTGCCCTAGGAAGCTATTGCACATGTACTAGAGGGGGATGAATAGTACTTAAAATAATTAAGAGAGTTATTCCTAACTATTGTGCAAGAAACAAACGACAATGCGGAATAAACAACAATCTACAAGAGATAGTCAAACGCAAACAAAACATGTAACGGGTTCGAATCCACCCAAGTCTCTCCGACTTGTTCCTTGTGATCCTACGTCCCAACCACCCGGATCCCCTCCGGATACTTGAGTTAGAAACCCTAACTCAAGATTTAGCACTATGAAATTCTTGTGAAAAACCTTCACAAGACCAAATCATACAAATGACATGTGACTCCCACAAACCGGTATCACACCCTCTCTCACAACTGAGAGACACAATTGCAATATCAATTGAAATGAAATATGAAACACTTACCACAAAATCCTATGCCTTGAGTATACTTACCAAATTAGGGCAAAGAGGGATTGTTGTGGAAGAGATGTCACCAAACCCTAGCTTCAAGAAGTTGACCAGCAATGGAAGCCTAGGGTGGAGTATGGTGACCTTGGATCAAGCCATTGGCTTGGAATGCTCACAATGGAGAGAATCTCTCTTGAGGAATTTGGCTCAAAGAGTTGAGGGAGAGATTCTTTGTGAGGAGGGAGAGCTTAGAAATAGCTTGAGAAAACTCTTCTCTTAGGTATGAAAATACTTTGATAACGGACCTCTTATCTTACCTCAAACGAATCAAGTTTGTATTTATAGAGGCAAGAAAAATCGTGCTTAAAAGATTCCCAACGGCTCTATTCTGAACCAGACTAGTTGGTCAAAGAAGGATCACTGACCGACTAGTTCATCAACTAGTCGGTCGGTGATACAACGTAGACCGACTAACGGTTGAACAGCCAAAAGGTCGAAGTACAGGAGATGACAACTAGTCGGTCTACGAAGACTTGCCGACCGACTAGTTTCACAACTAGTCGGTCGGTGGGTGTTCTTTGACCGACTAATAGTCGAAATAGAGTAGGCTGACTTCAAGTAGATTTAGTCGGTTTAAGAACAAATGCTGACCGACTAGTTTCTCAACTAGCCGGTCGACAAACGTTCTTTGACTGACTAACGATAAACAGTAACTAAGGCTGATCAGGGAAAGCTCAACTAGTCGGTCTAAGAAGGATTCCTAACCGACTAGATCGTCATCTAGTCGATCAGTGACTCTTCTTTGACCGACTAATTGATCAACAAAGTTAGGCTGAATTGAGCAAGGCGTTCTAGTCGGTTCATGTAGAGTTGCCGACCGACTAGATCGTCATCTAGTCGGTTGGCTCTTCTACTTGAACCAACTAACATACACTAGAAGCCGAGGGAAGAAGCGATAGGCTTCGGGAAAGTTTCCAATGGCTTCTAAGATAATCCTAGCTCTAAGATATGAGCGAAATGAAGATTATAATGTAAGTCCAACTCAAGGCTTAGCATTCTATTCTATAAAGCTAGAAGACAATAAATAATACATGACGAACCGTCTTCGAAGCTTCAATCTTCATTCTTCTTGACTTCAATATTGCTCCTAGAGCTTCAACGAAGCTTCAGGCACACGATCACGCGTATTGAGAAGTCTTGAGACCTTGCTTTTGATATACGTATTCTTTTAACGGCGATCTCCATAACTGTGCTCACAAACAGTTAGTACACGATATTTATGTTTGCTCATCATCCAAAACCAAATCCGGGGAATCAATACTCAACATTCTCCCCCTTTTGGTGATGACAAACCAACATAAATAATAATCAATAATGATGATTCAATTGAAATTTACTTACTCCCCCTGCATTGATGACACGTTAGTTCTGTATTCAATAATATTCATACGCATCAAGCAGACGAGGGAAACATAAAATATGAATCAATTATTGACATATAGGATTCTAAATCCATTTTTATATCTTCACTCCCCCTGAATCTAACATATCAAATTAGATTCATGGTAAATTGCTTTTGAATTATCAATTTAGCACATTGTCATTATTAATTCTCTCCCCCTTTGGCATTAGCAAAAAGAACGGGAGGAGAACAACGATAAAACCAATGGCTAAAACGTAAAGCACGGGAGTCGAAGAATACGACCACGGTCCAAATGACATCAATGAAGAATACCGAATAAAAGCAAAGCGCGCCAATGAGACCACAGTCGAAAATCGAAAATCGAAATCATCAAACCATTGGCGAAAATCGAAAAACGAAATCACCAAGCCATAGGCAAAAATCGAAAAACGAAATCATCAAACCATAGGCGAAAATCGAAAAACGAAATCACCAAGCCATAGGCGAAAATTGAAAAACGAAATCATCAAACCATAGGCGAAAAACGAATCACCAAGCCATAGGCGAAAATCGAAAACACGAAATCATCAAAACTCAAATCAATTTTACTTATTGAGTTTTGGAACATACTCTCCAAAATCAACATTCTTAGTTAAATAGAGTGCATGGAAAACAATTCTATGTTTCCATAGAGAGAATTCTATTTAACCCAATAAAATCGTCGAACGACAAAAGTCAATATCAGAGACAAATAAATCCAATGAGAAAATCAAATGTAGCATACAAAAGTGTTATGCCAAATATAGATATTAACTTCATAAACACTTATGGCATACACACTTCAAGTACAAAATGACATCAATTGTAATATATTCTACCAATGGATGCATTCAACACACATGGACACCAATGTAGATCAAAAGTAAGAAGATACTTACAACATTAAGCTCCCCCTACTTTGGTGCATCTCTTAAGCACCATCAACTCCATTTGAATGAAAATCTTTTGCAAATCAATGAGTTGGTAGGGTAGGTATCCCATGATGGATTGAACCTAGAAAACATCATTTTGGTATCCAAAAATCCTTTTGGATCCTACGGGTTAGGCAACAAATTTAACATATTAAATATAACCCATATCCTACCCAAATTTAAATTCAACATGAATTTAAGTTTCATATTAACATGCACATCCACGATTAATATGCAAATAAAAAAATAAACCAATTTTTACCACAATTGCGTTGGTACCCATAAAA
Organism: Scilla litardierei; assembly: GCA_030789695.1. NCBI lineage: Eukaryota > Viridiplantae > Streptophyta > Magnoliopsida > Asparagales > Asparagaceae > Scilla > Scilla litardierei. The sequence goes on along the minus strand of CM061141.1, from coordinate 82,869,526 downwards.
TGAAATTAAACGTATGGTACCAAGCAATGAAGGGTCAAATGAAACTAACCCTTCGGAAACCAAGTCCATGAGGACCGTGATTTCCCAACATAATCATCATTCAAAATAATATCATTAATAAACGATTTCATATACATATCCTTATTATACATGCTTGTGTTCTTCGGACCCCAAATAGTGTATGTCTTGGGAGTCCTAATCCTATTGGGAACATGCATACGTTGTTGATTTCTATGTGATGCATATCGTGGATAAGCATATGGCATATGATGCAATGGTGCATGATGATAATTATTCATATGAGAATATGAATGAACATATGCATGTGGTGGAACACGTGCATGAGTGTGTCTCACATGGTGTGCACGTGCTGGTGGATGCGGAGCATAAAAATCATCATACGTGCTAACATGTGGAGTAGGATGTGTGTTCTTACGTGGCATGGTATACATGAAAGCATGACCCTTCTTTGGAGGTCCACCCAAAGTGGGTTTCTTTCCAAATGAGGGTGTGTTCCTAGCGGAAGCACCATTGGTAGAAGAACTACCCATGAAGTGTTTACTCCCACTAGTAGAAGCATCGGAAGATGGCCTAACAAAGATGGCGGACGATTTGGATGAATCTCCCAACTTATACCTCAAGCCAATGTGATGATTGCCCGGAAGTAAGTCATTTAGGATATTGTTCAAATGGCCCTTACCCTTGTTGAATTCATTGATTCGGCCTAATGTCAACTCATACTTCTCGGTGAGAGAATGCAAAGAAACATCCAAGGTGGACACTTGCGATGCGAGTGCACAAACACGTGACTTGAGATTCTTATTCTCAATACTCAAAGTTGAGTTTTGAGACGTCAAATCCACTATCACATGTTCATCCGAATCCTCGACATGAACATACTCAAGTTGAGATTTGAGATTTTCAATCTCATTTCTCAACCCTTCAACAATGGTGTCGTTGTTGACGATGATAGGCTTAGGCGAGTTTTTAAGACTATCTAGCTCATTTTTAGTCTTAATGAATCTAGTAGCCAAATTAGAAAACTTATTCCAAAGTTGTTCGTTGGCTAATCTAAGTTCATCGATCGTTACCTCATCGCCTTCATCCTTGCTTCCATCCTCGCTTTCATCAGAGGAGGTGTCTTGATCACGATCCTCTTTTCCCATGAAGCACGTGTGTGCTTTCTCCACACGTTCATCATCCGATTCTCCACTTGAGGAGTCCTCTTTGGAGTCGGTGAAAGTACCGACAAGTCCTTTCTTGTGCCTTCTCGACTTGTCGTGCTTGGAAGCCTTCCACTTCTCCTTGTGTTTGTATAGAGGACAATCTGGCTTGATATGTCCTGGCTTATTGCATTTATAACACACGGGAGTAGAAGCATTAGTCGAAATAACTTTAAATTTATTTCTAAAGTTACCTTTTCGGAAGGATAGGTAGAACTCCTTTGCCATATCGGCCAAAGTTTCCATGTCCAATTCTTCTTCCGATTCATCATCATCAGTAGATGGAGCGACCTTGTACGCAATTGCCTTTTTCTTTGGCTCGTCTTGCTTCAAGTACGCTTTCATCTTCTCCTTCATCTTTATCTTACTCTCCTTGCATACCTCATAAGATAACACGGTACCCATTAATTGCACAACGGTATATTTATTCATATCGTTACCTTCCTCGATGGCGAAGGTACGCTTTTCGCAACAAGAGGGAAGTCCGTCGATAATCTTTGCGACTTTCTCCTTTTGGGTATAGATCTTCCCAAGAGCTTCCAATTCGTTGGATATGTCCACAAAGCGAGCATAATAGTCCTTCATGGTTTCACCCTGTTCCATGTGAAACAACTCAAATTCTTTATTAGCGACAACGAGTTTAGAATCTTTTACCGTACTCGTTCCTTCATGCAAGATGAGGAGTTGGTTCCATATTTGATATGCACTCTTACATGTGCATATCTTGTTGAAGTCTTCGGGCTCCAACGCACATTGCAAGGCATTCATCGCCTTGGCATTGCTTACCTCCGCGACGACCTCCGCGGCAGTTCACTTCGTGAAATCTTCTTCGGTAGGCTCGACATACTCTGTCAATGTGGCTCTCCAAAGTGAAGCGCTCCAGAGGAAGGTTTCCATCTGGCATTTTCAGTACCTATAGTTGGTACCGTTGAAGTGAGGAGGCCTGACAGAGGATTATCCTTCCATAACTGAAGACGATCCATGACGATCCTTGAAGACGTTGTAGTCGTTGTTTGTCATAGCTTTGACCTTGTAGCTTTAACCTTGGCTCTGATACCAATTGTAGTGCCCTAGGAAGCTACTGCACATGTACTAGAGGGGGGGTGGGTGAATAGTACTTAAAATAATTAAGAGAGTTACTCCTAACTATTGTACAAGAAACAAACGACAATGCGGAATAAACAACAATCAACAAGAGATAGTCAAACGCAAACAAAACATGTAACGTGTTCGGATCCACCCAAGTCTCCCCGACTTGTTCCCGGTGATCCTACGTCCCAACCACCTGGATCCCCTCCGGATACTTGAGTTAGAAACCCTAACTCAAGATTTAGCACTATGAAATTCTTGTGAAAAACCTTCACAAGACCAAATCATACAAATGACATGTGACTCCCACAAACTGGGATCACACCCTCTGTCACAACCGAGAGACACAATTGCAATATCAATTGAAATGAAATATGAAACACTTACCACAAAATCATATGCCTTAAGTATACTTACCAAATTAGGTCAAAGAGGGATTGTTGTGGAAGAGATGTCACCAAACCCTAGCTTCAAGAAGTTGACCAGCAATGGAAGCCTAGGGTGGAGTATGGTGACCTTGGATCAAGCCCTTGGCTTGGAATGCTCACAATGGAGAGAATCTCTCTTGAGGAATTTGGCTCAAAGAGTTGAGGGAGAGATTCTTTGTGAGGAGGGAGAGCTTAGAAATAGCTTGAGAAAACTCTTCTCTTAGGTCTGAAAATACTTTGATAAGGGACCTCTCACCTTGCCTCAAACGAATCAAGTTTGTATTTATAGAGGCAAAAAAATCGTGCTCAAAAGATTCCCAACGGCTCTATTCTGAACCAGACTAGTCGGTCAAAGAAGGATTACTGACCGACTAGTTCATCAACTAGTCGGTCGGTGATACAACGTAGACCGACTAACGGTTGAACAGCCAAAAGGTCGAAGTACAGAAGATGACAACTAGTCGGTCCAAGAAGACTTGTCGACCGACTAGTTTCACAACTAGTCGGTCGGTGGGTGTTCTTTGACCGACTAATAGTCGAAATAGAGTAGGCTGACTTCAAGTAGATTTAGTCGGTTTAAGAACAAATGCTGACCGACTAGTTTCTCAACTAGTCGGTCGACAAACGTTCTTTCACCGACTAACTATAAACAGTAACTAAGGCTGATCAGGGAAAGCTCAACTAGTCGGTCTAAGAAGGATTCCTAACCGACTAGATCGTCATCTAATCGGTCGGTGACTCTTCTTTGACCGACTAATTGATCAACAAAGTTAGGCTGAATTGAGCAAGGCATTCTAGTCGGTTCATGTAGAGTTGCGGACCGACTAGATCGTCATCTAGTCGGTTGGCTCTTCTACTTGAACCAACTAACATGCACTAGAAGCTGAGGGAAGAAGCGATAGGCTTCGGGAAAGTTTTCAATGGCTTCTAAGATAATCCTAGCTCTAAGATATGAGCGAAATGAAGATTATAATGTAAGTCCTACTCAAGGCATAACATTCTATTCTATAAAGCTAGAAGACAATAAATAATACATGACGGACCGTCTTCGAAGCTTCAATCTTCATTCTTTTTGACTTCAATATTGCTCCTAGAGCTTCAACGAAGCTTCAGGCACACGATCACACGTATTGAGAAGTCTTGAGACGTCGCTTTTGATATACGTATTCTTTTGGCGACGATCTCCATAACTGCGCTCACAAACAGTTAGTACATGATATTTATGTTTGCTCATCATCCAAAACCAAATCCGGGAAATCAATACTCAACACTCACTCATGGCAATTTTGACAGATAAAAATGCGGTTTTTATAAGAGAAAACATCGTATAAAATTATTCGAATAAGGATTGAATAGCTTACGTACCGAAGGCGAAGAGAAACAATAGCCAATAATAATCCAAAAAGATCTGCAGATTCCAAAACATGAAGAACAGTGGATCTTCCAAAAACAATTCGATAATCCCAAGAAAATAAGTTTAGATCTAACAAAAATTGTTTCTAATCTCCTCTCCTCTGAAACCTCCTTCAAAAATTACAAAAGAACGAACTCCCCTTCACGCAATCCCCAGATCTGCACTTCACTCCATTCTGCGCATCAGACGGCTACAAGAATTTTTCGAAAATAGCCTTCATTGTCGTCGACCGAGTCAGTGACTCGGTCGAGCAGGAGCTTGCTCGGTCGGCTGCTCGGTTGAGCAGCCCTCTTGCTCGGTTGAGCACGTCAGTTAGTCGGGCTTCTCCAAAAAATGCCACTCTGTCTGCTGGGCCCGAGTCAGCCTTGCTCGGTCGAGCAGCCAGCTAACTCGGTTGCCATGAGATCTGCTCGGCTCGAGTAGGAGGTTGATTGAACTTCGGAAGTAGGAGCTGCTCGACCGAGTCACCATACTACTCGGTCCGAGCAGCTTGCGTATCAGCTCCCATTCTCCTTCGTGCATATGCTTGACCGAGCAACTGCTATGCTCGGTCGAGTCGCCTGGAAAAATATTAGCTGAAGCTTCTGACATCTTCTCATCTCTTCTTGCACTCTTCTCCACTCCTCCCATGGCTCCCAAAACTTGGTGAACTCCTGTAGAGCTTCGCCAACGGGCTCACAGGCATGCCAGATGTGTCCATATCCAAAATGGGTCCCGAATTGCTCCAAAATCCCTGCAAATACATAAAACACTACGAAACTCGAATATAACGTTAGAATTGCAATATCGTAGGAAAATACGGGATTTGGGTGCGAAAATAGCATGAAATGCAATGGCATGATGCTATGAAAATATGTAAAATATAGACACATCAAAATCCCTCAAGCTTACCTCTTACTCGTCTTAAAGGAAGACGAATATTAGGTACGCCGGTAGAAAAACAAAAGGAAATAAAAAATAAAAGAGAATAGAGATGGATGGAGGGTGCTAAGATTGTTCAATCAAATCTCAAGCCTCAGCAGTATATCACGATGCTCCGAATTGTAAAAATACATGCTAATGGTATTTTCAAGTTTTACTAATCATATGTCTAGCATGCAATAGAGACAAAAACAGTTATCTTCTAAAATAATGCTATCAACTCATATCAATCTTTTGCAGTCTATAGAGTCTAGTATAAAAATAGTTGACAATGCCCTTTTCAATCAATAGATACAATTGTAGCATATAGAAATCACACCAACATGCAATAAAGAATGGAAATGAATCATGCTATTCAAATATCCACTCCGAATCATGAAAAATCTCCAAAACTAAAACAATTTGTAAAGTTCAAGCATTATCAAATCTCCCCGTTGTGCACCATCTCCACTCTAATGTCATACTCACTCATATGATCAGTTGGTTCACCCCCTAAGCTTAGCTTGAGGCGTCGCATCTAGGGATAGGATATGGAAATATTTGTCTTTTCAAAAGTATATGTGATAACTTCTAATAAAAGGGAATAAAACAATTTTAATTCTTTCTTTTCTTTTCTATTTCTTTTCTTTTTCTCTTTTTTCTATTTTTTATTTTATTTAGAAGCTATATTTTTTCCTTTTGGGATTTTTGGGAAGTAGGATGCGGTAAGGGTGGCTATAGGGGGTGAAACTAACTAATATGTAGAGAATCATAAAGATATGTGGAGAAGGAAAATAATAAATCACTCGGTTCACTCATAAGAGGTGCACAACGATTCAATAAGATAATACTCTAACTAAACTCATAACTAGCATGGATATTTTCATTCATCTCAGTGAATACTGAAAAGAACGCAGAAATAAGCACAATAATATCAAGCATGGAAACAGAAGTGAATGAGATATCAAGCAAGTGCTCCAAGTGTCCTAATGATGTGCAAACCTAGGTGCATTACCCAACAAAGCACATACTAGATACTATTTCAGGCATTTAATTTTCAATTCATAACAGGCATTAATTTAGAGAGAGATCGGCAAAAGAATATGTACGCATATAGAAAGTAAAACTGAAACTACTCTAAATAGCATGTCATCAGATAATAAGCATCATGAGTAGCTACTGAGGGCAACGAGACGTATCATCATGCAGAACATCCTTAGTGGAAAAGAAAAAGGGCGGAGAAAACAACAAAATGAGAAAGGGATGCATGCATGGCAAAAACGAAAAACGTGATGCTGAATGAGAAAAAAGATAAAAAGTGGAAAATGGGTGGAAAAGTAAACTAAAAATCTGAAAAAGTAAGAAAAATGTAAAATAAAAATGAAAAATAAAGCAATAGCGCTCATCCCCCAAGCTAAACCCAGCAGTGTCCTCACTACTGAGAAAACGCTAGTATGCAGGAGATGATGCTAAACAGGGTGGGTGGGGGATAGAAAATAAAACCGTATATATGAGACAAAACAGGATATGATGCAAAGATGAAGAACATGATGCAAATGCATGAAGTGAGGCAAGGGGGTCCTCCCACAAGCTGTGTAAGATCAGGGCCCCGAAGAGACAATTGTGCACAATATAATATGGAGGAGGCAAAAAGTGGATAGGGACAGCATCAAGCAGAGGCACCACCCTCTGGAGGTGGTGATGGGTCCCTCTGCTGTGGACCAGGCAATGTAGAGGGTGGCTGAGGTTCAATAGGTGGGGCGGCTCGCCAGTGTCTAATAAGGTTGCGAAGGAAAGGGAGGTCCTGCTCGACTGACTGTCGAGTAGTGCCGCCCCCCTAACCTATGAGTAGAAGCAAGGCGACGAACTGGTCACCCTGGTCAGTGTCGCAAAAGGTAACATCATATGATGCGTCGCCGATATGTAGACGCTCGGGAGGGATTGGGGTGTTGTTTGGCAGGGGTGAATTGGTGGAAGATTCGCCAACAATATGGTTCCGTGTGGATGAGCGTGTACGACGCGTGCATCGAGTAGGCCTAGGGTTTGGTGTGCCGGTGTTGGCATTTGTGGCTCTTGCACGGCATGGCGGCATTTTGCAAGCGGGATAAAAGCGTGTGACATTATGTAAAGTAAATAGGGGAAAGAATGTACTGACACGAACGATGCAGTGATGTGATCGGTCACGTTACTGTTGCTGATCGGGAGTATCCCCAAGCTGCTCCTAGAATCGGCCTTCTATGTAGACGCCACATACCTGAAATAAAAGAGAGTAATGTCAGGCGAGGAGAACTAATGTGCAGAGATCGACCGAGCGGTAGTCTTGCTTGGTTGAGACTTAGGGGGTGTTGGGGGGGTTGGGAAAGGCGGAGGGAGGAGGTACTTGAGAGAAGAGATTAGAGATTTGAGTGATAGAGAGGGGGGAAGGGGTTAACTGGCATCGGGGAAGGAGGGGCGATTGGAGGAGGCGACGGCTGTGGGTGACTCGGGAGGAGGCGGCGGATGTGGGTTGCTCGGGAGGAGGAGGAGGAGGCTGTGGGTTGCCGACCGGGTCGAGTGGGAGGGGGTAGCTCGGGAGATGATTAGGGTAGGATAGTTTAGGGTAAGGGTTATAGGATGGTTTAGGGTAAGAAAACAGCTCGAACCCGGCTTAAAATGAGACCCGTAATCAACCAGCATGCAACTCGGTCCGAGCAATCTAATTGCTTGATCGAGCTAGCTATTTAGATAAATCAAGATACAATTGAAATACTCCCTTCGGCCTACTTGGTCGAGCAGAAGGTTACTCAGTCGAGCAGGTGACTGCTCGGACCGAGCTAATGCTGCTCGGGCCATGTAGACAGATCGCCATTTTCTTTCTTTATTCACGAGCCTACACTACTCGACCGAGCAGGTGGCTGCTCGGTCGAGTCGATGTCTGCTCGGACCGTGCAAAGGCTGCTCGAGCCGTGTAGACAGAATGACGTTTTCCCTCTATTTTCTTGTGCCTGCGCTACTCGGCCAAGCAGATCGCTGCTCGGTCAAGTCATATGCTCTACTCGACCGAGCAGGTGGCTGCTCGGTCGAGTCACTCGTGACTCCTTCATTCAGTTGTTTTGCCTCTCTCAGCTGTTATCCCTCGGCTATCTCTTCCATTCAGAACATCAATTTGTGTGCCCCCTTACCTACCAACCTGCAGAAGCAGAATGTGAAGGCACTTTTATTTGGTTTCTCAGATTAGGTGAAACAAAAAAACAAAAAATAGAGAGATGTAAAAAGTTGGGTTGCCTCCCGATAAGCGCTCGTTTTGAGTCATGAGCTCGACTCCCTCAAGTTCATCAATGAATAGTGGGGATTCCTCGAGGAGGTATGTCTCCTCTTACCCAATTGGTTCTCATGCTCTGTACAGTTTAATCCTCTAGACGTTTACTTTGAAATTGCTGTTTTTCCCTTCGAGCTCTACGACGCCTCCTGGAGATAAACTTACTATCTTGTAAGGGCCGGACCACCTTGACTTTAATTTCCCGGGGAAGAGGCGTAATCTTGAATTGTATAGGAGTACATGGTCATCGACATCATGGCGAACCATTGTGATGTTCATGTCATGATAAGCCTTGGTTCTTTCCTTATATATCTTTGCATTCTCATAGGCATGTCACCGAATTTCGTCAAGCTCGTTGCTATGCAAGGCTCGTCTTGTGGCGGCACTTTGGTAGTCAAAGTTCATTTTCTTTACTATCCAATACGCTCTGTGTTCAATTCTACCGGAAGGTGGCAAGCTTTTCCATACACTAGTCTGTAGGTGGTTGTTCCGATGGGAGTTTTGAAGGCGGTGCGATATGCCCAAAGGGCGTCGCCTAAGTTTTGTGACCAATCTTTCCTCGAGGCGCTCATCGTTTTCTCTAGGATGATTTTGATTTCCCTGTTGGATACCTCCACTTGACCACTAGTTTGAGGGTGATAAGCAAGAGCAACATTGTGATGAACTCCATATTTTTTTAGCATCGTCTCGAACTTCTTCTCGATGAAATGGCTCCCTCCATCACTTATGATTGTCATAGGAACTCCAAAACGAGGAAAGATGGTATTCTTAAAGAATTTGCCTACTACACTCGCGTCGTTTGTCGGAGTGGCCATGGCCTCCACCCACTTCGATACGTAATCAACGACGACCAAGATGTACTTATTGCCGTTACTCGATGGAAAGGGCCTCATGAAGTCAACACCCCAATAGTCAAATAGTTCTATCTCTAAGATGCCCTGAAGGGGTGTTTCATTCTTCTTCGTGATGTTTCCTGTCCTTTGGCATCTATTGCATTTTCTGATGTATTCATTCACATCTCTAAATATAGCGGGCCAATAGAAACCACTTTAGAGGATTTTTGCCGTGGTTTTGATGACCGCTGTGTGTCCCCCGCATGGTTGATCGTGGCAATGCGATATGATGGAGGTCGCCTCTTCCTTTGGGATACATCGTCTGATGATCCTATCAGCGCATGTTCTGAACAGGTACGGGTCATCCCAGAAATAGCTCTTGGCGTCATGTAGGAACTTCCTCCTCGAGTAAGTCACCAACCCTTGCGGGATTATGCTGCTTATTAGGTAGTTCACTGTATCTGCGTACCAAGGGGCTTCAGAGGAGTTCGCTGCAAATAATTGTTCACCGATGAAAGAATCATCAATTGGCAGACTGGCATCCCCGTGTTTTTGAATTAACCACGACAGGTGGTCTACTACTACATTCTCTGCTCCTTTCTTGTCTTTGATCTCAATATCAAATTCTTGGAGGAGGAGGATCCACCGTATTAAACGTGGTTTAGCATCCTTCTTGCTCAATAGGTAATTCAGTGCCGCGTGGTCTGTGCGGATAATCACTTTAGACCCCAAGAGGTATGATCTAAACTTCTCGATAGAATAAACCACGGCTAGCTGCTCCTTTTCTATAATGGTGTAGTTCTTTTGAGCATCATACAGAGTCTTACTAGCGTAATATATAGCATGAAGCTTTCCTTCTTTCCTTTGGCCAAGAATGACCCCCACTGCTTGGTCACTGGCATCACACATCAGCTCAAATGGCAGATTCCAATCTAGCGGCTGTATAATCGGGGCTGGGATGAGAGATTCCTTTAACCTGTTAAAGGCTAGCAAGCAGGCATCAGTAAACACAAAAGGAGCGTCCTTGGCGAGGAGCTCCGTGAGAGGGCGAGCAATATTTGAGAAATCCTTTATGAAGCGTCGGTAAAAACCAGCATGCCCTAGGAAACCACGAATACCCTTAAGGTTTGTGGGAGGTAAACTCTTGATAACTTCGACCTTGGCTTTATCGACCTCAATTCCCTTAGAGGTGATGACATGGCCAAGCACGACCCCTTCTGTCACCATGAAATAACATTTTTCCCAATTTAGGGTCAGATTATTGTCATGACACCGTTCTAAAACTTTGGATTAATTGGCTAGACAATCATCGAACTCGGTGCCATAAACAGAAAAATTGTCCATGAAGATTTCCATAATATTTTCGATGAAATCCGAGAAAATAGACGTCATGCATCTTTGAAATGTGGCAGGTGCATTACATAGCCCAAACGGCATTCTTCGGTAGGCGAATATGCCATATGGGCATGTGAACATTGTCTTTTCTTGGTCTTCTCGATGCAATGGGATTTTGAAGAACCCGAAGTATCCATTCAGGTAACAAAAATATTTGTGTTTGGCTAAACGCTCGAGTATTTAGTCAATATGGGTAGAGGATAATGGTCCTTTCTGGTGGCCTTATTAAGTTTCCTATAGTTGATACACATTAGCTAATCGGTGACAGTTCTAGTGGATATTAGCTCTTTTTTTCCGTTTCTAACAACTGTCATGCCCCTTTCTGGGGACCAGCTGCACTGGGCTAACCCATTTACTGTCGAAAATGAGATAAATGATGTCGACCTCTAATAGCTTCAAAACCTCCTTCTTCACTACCTCCTTCATGTTGGGATTTAATCGCCTTTGAGGCTCAATGGAAGTGGCGTACTTATTCTCAAGACGAATCCTATGGGTGAATATGGTTTCATTGATGCCCTTCTGGTCAGCAATGTTATACCCTGTCACCATTCTATGGTATCTAAGGATTTTTAGGAGGCTTTCTAGTTGGGGTTCGATGAGGGCCGCATTGACGATAACAGGGTATATGGGATTCTCACCCAAGAAAGCATATTTCAAATTAGCAGGAAGAGGTTTTAGTTCTACCTAAGGGGACGATGTACCCCCATCGTCGCTCACCTGTGAGAAGGATGCATCATTAGTTGTCAGTTCAGAGGCTGGAAACTCTTTGTCGGTAGATTTTTAGGATGAGCAGGGAGACGATGGTACGTCGTGACAGACGTCTGTAGATTCTGTTTCCATAGCAGACATGTCAATAGAGGTAAAGTATTCAAGTACGCATTCGCTATCGAATATAGAGTTTAGAGAACTTCACTGGTCAATGTCGTTTTGTAATGGTTCGGGATCTGTGTATCCCTCACAGAAGTGTTCGTCATATATCGTAATCTGTGGGATGATATCATTGTATAAGCGTAGTGTGTCTCCCTCGTATCGCATATAGACTCCATCAGCGATGGGGACGCCATCCAAGGCATCAGCATTGTGGAAAGCATTCGCAATAAAGACCGAGAGTTCTTGTGTAACCGGATCATCTGTAGGGAACTCCACTGGACCATGGGCCCATACGTCAGCCACTACACTCTCCAATATACTCAGTAGCTGGGAATCGTTCAATGGCTCTAATTGACGAGTCTCTCTCCAGCTCACGTCAACAGGTAGGGCTTCAATAGTCTGGAGGAACATCACTTCCCCTTCGAAGCTTATGTGAATGTCGCCCTCAAGGATACCTGCATCAGAAACATTGCTCATTATATGATCCATGACCAATTGCTAGTTTACGTTACCTGCAACATAGGTTCCTGATCCGATAAACTGAACTGCATCAATCAATTCTTTAGCAGCACATTAAATCATGGATTCGTCCATGAGCGAATCTTGAAGGCCATGTATATGATACGGAGAAAAGCTAAACTCATCTGAGGCACTGTCAGACTCACTGGTCCATTGTACTTGCATCACCATCTCCATCACGTCAGATTTCTTAAGTATGATCACTAACTGGAGGGAGATGTTAGTAGAAAGGTAGCAATAAAGAGAGAATAAAAAGGGTGGAAATATAAGGAATGGAAAGAATTGCTAGCAAACTCTTTGAAATAAAAATAAACAGAGGTACACTATTGCCGTCCCCGGCAAAGGCGCCAAAAACTTGACGCACCCGGAACCTACACCTAAATTCCACCTTCCGGTGTCATAATCGCTAGACGTGATATGGCTCCTAGATGTCAATTCCGGGCTCTGTCCACAAGCGGACAGTGTCAAATTATAGTATAAAAGATGTCGGATCCCACAGGGACGGTGACAGTGTATTTGAGGTCTCAGATTATTTTTATATCTCGAAGTGAAATAGCAGTCGGTTGGGAAAGTTTGGTTTTGATGTTGTTGTTGATTTGATAATAAAGAGAACTAGGGTTTAAGGGATCACTGCTAAGACCGTCGGAGATCGATATTGGAATAGGATCCTTATGTCGCATTAGGTTTAGGGAGTGAGTCTCTCAATTCATACCACTCTCGTGGGTTAGAATTTCGAGGTAGACGCAATGGCGGTAGTCGTCAATGTAGCGATATAGTTCGTCGGTAGATCCCCTCAAGGCACGAGTCGGGCATGGTCACGAGCCTTAGTTGGATCCACCGATTTCCCTATTCAAATCCCAAGGATACCCCTTAAACTCATCAATTCTACAGACCGTGGGCATGATCTCAGTGCAGGTTATCCTAGGGATTCGGAAGGATCGACCGAAATACTCCCATATATTCCCAATTCAACCTAGAGATCTAGATCTATATCTCCCCCCTAAAGTCTTAGGGCTAACCCATCAACCCTAGAGGAGACTACTCACTCATGGCGATTTTGACGGATAAAATTGCGGTTTTTATAAGAGAAAATATCGTAGCAAATTAATCGAATAAGGATTGAATAGCTTACCTATCGAAGGTAAAGAGAAACAATAGCCAATAATAATCCAAAAAGATCCACAGATTCCAAAATGCGAAGAACAATGGATCCTCCAAAAACAATTCGATAATCCCAAGAAAATAAGTTTAGATCAAACAAAAACTGTTTCTAATCTCTTCTCCACTAAAACGTCCTTCAAAAATTACAAAAGAATGAACTCCCCTTCACGCAATCCCGAGATCTGTACTTCACTCCATTCTGCGCATCAGACGGCTACGAGAATTTTTCGAAAATAGCCTTCATTGTCGTCGACTGAGTCAGTGACTCGGTCGAGCAAGAGCTTACTCAGTCAGCTGCTCGGTCGATCAGCCTCTTGCTCGGTCGAGCACGTCAGTAAGTCGGGCTCCTCTAAAAAATTCCACTTTGTCTGTTCAGCCCGAGGTTTAGCAGCCAGCTAACTCGGTTACCATAGGATCTGCTCGGCTCGAGTAGGAGGTTAATTGAACTTCGAAAGTAGGAGCTGCTCAACCGAGTCACCATACTGCTCGGTCCGAGCAGCTTGCGTATCAGCTCCCATTCTCCTTCGTGCATCTGCTTGACCGAGCAGCTGCTCTGCTCGGTCGAGTCACCTGGGAAAATATTAGCTGAAGCTCCTGACAGCTTCTCCTCTCTTCTTGCACTCTCCTCCACTCCTCCCATGGCTCCCAAAACTCGACGAACTCCTGTAGAGCTTTGCTAACGGGCTCACGGGCTGTAACGACTGCTTTTCATGTATCTGGATTTAATATAATATAATATATGTTTTGGTGGATTTTCTCCTCTTGTGTGGTTTTCGTCTCCGTAGATTTCATTTTCGATCGATTCGTCGTATTTTCCCGTTTCTTCCTTAGGATCATCGATTTCGAAGTATGTCATTCGTGACAGACTTCACAACGGTCATATCTAACTATTAGATCAAGCCTAGGAGTCTTAGGAATCGATCCCGGGGCCCCGCGCTCCGTATCGGAACTTTTGGTGCTCATTAGCCGGTGTAAGAAGGGCCACCGACCGACTAGATGACGATCCAGTCGGTCGGAAATCCTTCTTGGACCGACTAGTTAGCTTTCTAAATTTCTCAGGAGTTACCGTTTATCGTTAGTCGGTCTAAGAACGTTGGTTGACCGACTAGGTTGCAAACTAGTCGGTCAGCAATGCTTCTTGAACCGACTAACTCATCATCTTATTTTTGTATCAGTTACTGTTTACTCTTAGTCGATCTAAGAACGTTCATCGACCGACTAGATTCAAAACTAGTCGGTCAGTATTTGTTCATGGACCGACTAACTCTAAATCCTAATTTCGTTCAGGAGTTACTGTTTGCACTTAGTCGGTCTGCGTTGGTCGACCGACCGACTAGTTGCCAAACTAGTCGGTCAGTGGTTGCTCTTGGACCGACTAACCAGTGTTAAAACCCTAATTTCTGGGCAGCCGCCAGCCCAACCTATTTATACCCCTCCCAAACGACTTCATCTTCTCCAACACGACCCAAAACCCTAAAATCTTCCCCCTTCAGCCCCCATCTTCCTCCAAGCTTCAATCCTTCATTCCAAGCCCTAAATCCATCATCCAAACCCTCCATTCACTCTATCTACCCCTCATCTTCCCCAAAATCTCACCAAAATCCATCAAATCCCCAAATCCCCCAAAACCCTAGTTTCCCCAAACTTCTCCATTTGCTTCCAGATCTGATCCTAGGGTTCCCCGGAGTGTTTCTTCCGTTTCCTCTCGGTAAGAAATCGATCTACCGTTGTTTTCATAACTTATTTATAATTTTTGTGAAACCCTAATAAATTTCATGTGTTTGGTGTTTGTTCCCCCATAACAGCGATTTCCCCGTAGATTAGCATCCGTGTGACGAAGTGGTCGTCATCCCCGGTGCTAGGCAAGTGAAACTTGCCACTTAGGGTTTAGGCCATGTTTTAGGCCATTTTCTTGTTGTAGGCGTAAAAGAGGCTAGGCAACGAAATGATACTCGCCTAGGCGCAATTGGGGAACTAGCTTGACAACGAAGCTAGTTCCGACATTTAGCATGTTGCACAATTACCATGTCATGTTTACTTTCCATTAACGGTACGCAAATTAAATGTCATGTCATTGCATTCTTTAAGTGTTTTTGTGATTGCGTAGCCTTGCTACAAATGCTTGTGTTCCTGGCTCGTGTTCCAGAAGCGGGCCATGTGTTGGTTGATAGCCAATGCCCGAATTGCGTGTTTCCGGCTAGGTGCACCCCTACGCCAAATGTTTAAGAATGCGAGCTCATGTGCGGGGCTACCCCAGACTCACTAGCTGAGTTCATTGTGCGGGGACCCTGGCTCCATTACGTGTGGGTATAGGGGGTGAGAGTTAAGCGGCCAGGCAACTGGGAGTCTGTTTGATCAACAACTGCAGTTGTAAGGCGTAAACTCTTTGGGGTGGGGTAGTGTTTGGGGCCGATCGGACTGACATGCTAGCCATTCAGCGAAGGGCGCAAACATCTACAAAACAACCGTGAAATGTGATTTGTGTTTAGTGCCGATCGGTCTGAAATGTTTACCATTCAGCGAAGGGCGTAAACACCTACAACGATGTGAATTGATTGAGATTGATAGTAGCGTGGCTACTCTTGTCTTGTCTTGCCTTGTCTTGTCCCGATAATTGTTCTCATGTACAAATTGTCTTGCCATGTTTAAAAATTGTGCACTCATGTTATAACTTGCATGTCATGCATACTAAACTGCTAGGTTGCTAGTGCCTTACTTTCGGTTTCCTTGCACAAGTCTTTTAGACTTGCTGACATGTGCCCCTCTCCTCTTTTGGGTGACACATGTTAGATCCTGAGCCCGAGTACCTTGTTGAGGACGAGGTGTTTGCTGACGCCGAGCCCGAGCTTGTGTTTGACGGGGAGTACGTGGACACTGGGGACCAGTCCTAGTGTCTTCGTGTGTTTTACTTTTGTTAGACAGTTGTTTTGTTATCGGTGCGTGGCACCTATATTTTGTTGTCATTGCTTTTGTTTGGCCTTGTTCTGGGCCCTTAGACTCTTTTCTTTTAGCCTGGTGGCTTTTCTGGATGTTGGACTTTTGTTGATGTTGGACAATTTGTGAGATGTGGAATTTTTATTTCAGTCTCTACTTGTGTTATTATTGTTATTCTGTTGTGGTTACAGGGACCTGTTTATGTATTGTGGACGCTTATCGGGTTTGGGGCTTCACAGCTCCACTCTCGTGCGGACCTTTTCACGTCTCGCCTCCATTTTAGGGAAGCGGGGCGTGACAGGTTTTAGTGGTGGCCCATGCAGGTCCTTCTGTAACTACGATTTTTGGAATAGCGATAATAATATTAGAATTTCCAATAAATTAAGTTCGACGTCCGAGTCATAAGCTATGAGTCTAATCTGATTCGTTCTCTGTGTCATTAGATGGCAGGAAGGCGTTTCACCCGTGGTGGGGTAGTGGTGCGGTCCCTCATGATGAGGAGCCTGAGCGGGAACCCACCAGCGGTGAGATGATGTGGATGATGCTCCAGATGATGCAAGTGCAGCAGGGCGTGCTTTTGCAAGTCCAGAATGCTCCACTTGCTCGAGCTGCCCGGGCTCTTCCAGATGTTCCTCGCTCCGAGCCAGGAGCAAAGCAATTTCGGGAGCTGGGTCCCGCATATTTTGATGGTTCTGAGGGTCCTCTGGCTGCCGATGAGTGGATGAGGAATATCGAGGACAATCTGAAGATGGCCAAGATCACCCCGGCTGGATGGGTTGATTTGGCGAAGAGGCAACTCAAGGATAATGCTCGGAATTGGTGGGATGCGGAAGAGAAGTTGTTGGTGGAGCCGATAGCTTGGGCTACCTTCAAGGCCAGATTTGAGGGTGAGTTCTTCCCGAAAGCTGCCAAGGAGGAGATGCTGCAGCGTTTTATCGATTTGAAGCAGGGGAACTCGTCGGTGGACATGTATCACCAAGAGTTCATGAGGCTGAGTCGGTTTGCACCGAAGATGGTGCAGGACGCTGAGGAGAGAGCTCAGAGGTTCCTGCATGGGCTTGCTTCGGAGCTCCAGAGTTTTGTGACCTCTTCTAACCGGGAGTCTTATCAGAAGGTTCTGGTCGCTGCCAAGAGGCAGGAGCTGCTTGTGAACCAAAGGAGGGGGTCTGTTGTTGGTGCTGGGAAGAGGCCTGTGGAGCAGGCGAGAGCTGTGGTTAGACCTGGATTCAGGCCTAATCAGTCCGCTCAGTTTAAGAGGCCAGGAGGGCCTATTCTGAAGACTTGCCATTTCTGCGGCAAGCCTGGCCACGTCAAGGATCAGTGTCGGAAGTTTTTGGGCCAGTGCCTGGTTTGCGGTGATGCTTCTCATATCGCGAAGGATTGTCGGCATGCGAGTCCGCTGCGGAGGGCTCCTGTTGTAGCTCAGCCGTTGCAGCAGCGAGCGTCTGTTCCTGCTGGGCGTGGAGCGGCTCTTGTCCCGCAGGGGCAGGCTTTTCAGCAGGCTGTTCCGCCGAGGAGGCAGGCTTTTCTGATGACCGCTGTGGAGAACGAGGCTGTGGATGAGGTTATCGCAGGTGATCCTCAATCTAGCTGTTATTTTCCGAGCTGGTTTTGATTGTTTGATTGTGTTGTTTGCTTGAACATGGTTGTTTGCTAGAATAGGGGTTGATTGTTAATTGCTTGTTAGGTTTGGTGTTGGTGTGCGCATTTCCTGCACGAGTCCTCTTTGACTCTGGTGCATCGATGTGCATTATTTCTCGGAGCTTCGTGGAGAGGCATTCCTTGTCGACGTCCCCTCTTCCGAAGAGTTGGAATATCGTCACGGGGAATGGCGTGGTCTCGGTGCATCGTGGTTGCAATTCTTGCTCGTTGGTGGTCTGTGGACATGAGCTCTTCGCTGATTTCATTGTCCACGACATCATCAACTATGATGCAGTTCTTGGGATGGATTGGCTTGCGAGCTTCTATGCTACGATCGACTGTTGGAGGAAGAAGGTGGTGTTCGAGATTCCTGGACATCCAGTGTTTGAGTTCAGTCGTGGTAGCAGCTTGCTTGGTCCTGTCAGATTTCGGGCTAGGCCGGTGGAGGCTGTGGCTATGCAGATGGAGCTGGAGTGGCCAGCTGTGGTGAGAGATTTTGGCGACGTCTTCCCCGAGGAGATGTCTGGTTTGCCGCCTGATCGAGCTCTGGAATTTTCTATTGATCTCGTCCCAGGTGCGCAGCCGATTTCGAAGGCGCCGTATCGTATGGCACCTGCAGAGTTGGAAGAGTTGCGGAAGCAGTTGGATGAGCTTTTGCAGAAGGGTTATATTAATCCTAGTGTGTCTCCGTGGGGAGCACCGGTGCTGTTGGTGAAGAAGAAGGATGGTTCGCGTCGCATGTGCGTGGATTATCGGGAGTTGAATGCGGTGACCATTAAGAATAAATACCCGTTGCCTCGCATCGATGATATTTTTGATCAGCTTGGAGGTTCGAGGGTGTTTTCTAAATTGGATTTGAGGAGTGGTTACCATCAGTTGAAGGTAAAGAAGGGAGATGTTCCGAAGACAGCGTTCAGGACGAAGTATGGACACTATGAGTTCGTGGTTATGCCTTTTGGCGTAACTAACACACCCGCAGTTTTCATGAATCTGATGAACCTGATTTTCTACGACTTTTTGGATAAGTTTGTCGTTATCTTTATCGACGACATTCTGATCTATTCGAAGTCGGAGGAAGAGCATGCCTCGCACTTAAGGACGGTGTTGGAAATTTTGAGGAAGCATCGGTTGTATGCTAAGTTTTCGAAGTGCGAGTTTTGGCTGGATAGAGTTTCTTTTCTCGGGCATGTGGTGACTGGAGATGGTATTTCAGTGGATCCCGAGAAGATTCGGGCCATCAGGGAGTGGCCTGTTCCGTCGTCGGCGTCTGAGGTTCGGAGTTTCCTTGGACTTGCTGGTTATTATCGGCGATTCATTAAGGACTTTTCCCGTATTGCTGAGCCGATGACCAGGTTGACGCGGAAGGATGTTGCTTATGTTTGGTCGGATGATTGTGAGAGTGCTTTTGGTATTCTGAAGGAGAGGTTGACGACTGCCCCTATTCTTGTTGTGCCTGATCGCAGCGGTGGATTCGAGATCTTTTGCGATGCTTCTGGCAAGGGTCTCGGTTGTGTGTTGCATCAGCATGGGCATGTTGTGGCGTATGCGTCTCGTCAGCTTAAGGTTCATGAGAAGAATTATCCGACGCATGATTTGGAGTTGGCTGCCGTTGTGTTTGCTCTTAAGATTTGGAGGCACTTCCTGCTGAGTGAGAAAGTGAAGATTTTCACCGATCACAAAAGCTTGAAGTATGTTTTCACTCAGAAGGAGCTCAACATGCGACATCGTCGATGGTTGGAGCTTATGGCGGATTATGAGATTGATTTGCAGTATCACCCTGGCAAGGTGAATGTGGTTCCGGATGCTTTGAGTAGGCTTCCAGCGGTGATGATTTTGACCTCGCAGTGGAGATTGCAGCAGGATTTTTACGAGTCTGGTGTGGAGATTGTTCTTCCTGGGAAGGCTTCGTCGTTGATGTACATGCAGGTACAGTCGACGATCGTGGATCGGATTAAGGCTGGCCAGGCTGAGGATCCGAAGCTGGTGAGGATTCGGGAGCAGGTGGAAGCCGGTCTGCGGACTGACTTTTTGATTCATGAGGATGGCTCGTTGAGGTTCGGAGCCAGGTTGTGTGTGCCAGCTGGGGATATCAGAGAGGAGCTGATGGTGGAGGCACACAGTTCGCCGTATTCTGTGCATCCTGGTGGCACCAAGATGTACCAGGATCTTCGTCTGAATTATTGGCGGCATGGTATGAAGAGGAGCGTGGCTCGGAGTGTAGCCAAGTGCTTGGTTTGCCAGCAAGTGAAGGCGGAGCATCAGCGTACGGCCGGGTTGCTACAACCGCTTCCGATTTCGGAGTGGAAGTGGCAACACATCACTATGGATTTCGTGACTGGACTACCTCGGAGTCCGAAGCAGAATGACGCGATTTGGGTGATCGTGGATCGATTGACCAAATCTGCGCACTTTATTCCGTTCCGAGTAGGGCAGTCCACTGAGTCGCTAGCGAGGAGATATATGGAGGTAAAATTCTTTTACTCTCCGTTTTATTTCCGTTCCCTAGTTTGGATAGTGATATAACGTGAATCGTGTAGGAGGTTGTGCGACTTCATGGAGTCCCCGTGAGTATCGTGTCTGACAGAGACACGAGGTTCACTTCTCAGTTCTGGCAGAGTTTGCAGAAGAGTTTGGGTACGCGTCTGAGTTTCAGCACGGCGTACCATCCGCAGACGGATGGCCAGTCCGAGAGGACGATTCAGATTTTGGAAGACATGCTGAGGGCGTGCATGTTGGATTTCAAGGGTTCGTGGGAGGACCATCTACATCTGGTAGAGTTTTCCTACAACAACAGCTTCCAGGCGAGTATTGGCATGGCGCCTTTCGCCGCTCTTTATGGGAGGAAATGTCGATCGCCATTGAGTTGGGATGACGTTGGAGATCGGGAGTTGTTGGGACCTGAGATTATCGTGGAGGCCGTGGATATCGTCAGGAATATTCGGGAGAGGTTGAGAATTGCTCAGGACCGTTTTAAGCATTGGGCGGATGCTAAACGTCGTCCTTTTGAGTTTCAGCCGGGCGACCATGTGTTCTTGAAGATTTCCCCGAATCGTGGTGTGATTCGTTTCGGGAAGCGTGGGAAGTTGAGCCCGCGATACGTTGGACCATTTGACATTTTGGAGAGGGTTGGCGAGGTAGCTTATCGCTTGGCCTTGCCGCCATCTTTGGAAGGAGTTCACAATGTTTTCCATGTGTCGCAGCTTCGTCGATACATTAGCGATCCGTCTCATGCGGTGGATTTTTCGGAGATTACCGTTCGCCCCGATATGACGTATGACCAGCGTCCAGTGCAGATTCTGGACAGGCGTCAGAAATCGCTTCGGAACAAGATTGTCAATCTTGTGAGGGTGATGTGGCGACACGGTTCACCTGGAGAGTCTACTTGGGAGAATGAGGATGAGATGCGAGAGCGTTTCCCACTTTTGTTTCCGGACTCGTGAGTATTTGGAAATTCCGAGGACGGAATTTTCTTAAGTTGGGGAGGATGTAACGACTGCTTTTCATGTATCTGGATTTAATATAATATAATATATGTTTTGGTGGATTTTCTCCTCTTGTGTGGTTTTCGTCTCCGTAGATTTCATTTTCGATCGATTCGTCGTATTTTCTCGTTTCTTCCTTAGGATCGTCGATTTCGAAGTATGTCATTCGTGACGGACTTCACAACGGTCATATCTAACTATTAGATCAAGCCTAGGAGTCTTAGGAATCGATCTCGGGGCCCCGCGCTCCGTATCGGAACTTTTGGTGCTCATTAGCCGGTGTAAGAAGGGCCACCGACCGACTAGATGACGATCCAGTCGGTCGGAAATCCTTCTTGGACCGACTAGTTAGCTTTCTAAATTTCTCAGGAGTTACCGTTTATCGTTAGTCGGTCTAAGAACGTTGGTTGACCGACTAGGTTGCAAACTAGTCGGTCAGCAATGCTTCTTGAACCGACTAACTCATCATCTTATTTTTGTATCAGTTACTGTTTACTCTTAGTCGGTCTAAGAACGTTCATCGACCGACTAGATTCAAAACTAGTCGGTCAGTATTTGTTCATGGACCGACTAACTCTAAATCCTAATTTCGTTCAGGAGTTACTGTTTGCACTTAGTCGGTCTGCGTTGGTCGACCGACCGACTAGTTGCCAAACTAGTCGGTCAGTAGTTGCTCTTGGACCGACTAACCAGTGTTAAAACCCTAATTTCTGGGCAGCCGCCAGCCCAACCTATTTATACCCCTCCCAAACGACTTCATCTTCTCCAACACGACCCAAAACCCTAAAATCTTCCCCCTTCAGCCCCCATCTTCCTCCAAGCTTCAATCCTTCATTCCAAGCCCTAAATCCATCATCCAAACCCTCCATTCACTCTATCTACCCCTTATCTTCCCCAAAATCTCACCAAAATCCATCAAATCCCCAAATCCCCCAAAACCCTAGTTTCCCCAAACTTCTCCATTTGCTTCCAGATCTGATCCTAGGGTTCCCCGGAGTGTTTCTTCCGTCTCCTCTCGGTAAGAAATCGATCTACCGTTGTTTTCATAACTTATTTATAATTTTTGTGAAACCCTAATAAATTTCATGTGTTTGGTGTTTGTTCCCCCATAACAACGATTTCCCCGTAGATTAGCATCCGTGTGACGAAGTGGTCGTCATCCCCGGTGCTAGGCAAGTGAAACTTGCCACTTAGGGTTTAGGCCATGTTTTAGGCCATTTTCTTGTTGTAGGCGTAAAAGAGGCTAGGCGACGAAATGATACTCGCCTAGGCGCAATTGGGGAACTAGCTTGACAACGAAGCTAGTTCCGACATTTAGCATGTTGCACAATTACCATGTCATGTTTACATTCCATTAACGGTACGCAAATTAAATGTCATGTCATTGCATTCTTTAAGTGTTTTTGTGATTGCGTAGCCTTGCTACAAATGCTTGTGTTCCTGGCTCGTGTTCCAGAAGCGGGCCATGTGTTGGTTGATAGCCAATGCCCGAATTGCGTGTTTCCGGCTAGGTGCACCCCTACGCCAAATGTTTAAGAATGCGAGCTCATGTGCGGGGCTACCCCAGACTCACTAGCTGAGTTCATTGTGCGGGGACCCTGGCTCCATTACGTGTGGGTATAGGGGGTGAGAGTTAAGCGGCCAGGCAACTGGGAATCTGTTTGATCAACAACTGCAGTTGTAAGGCGTAAACTCTTTGGGGTGCGGTAGTGTTTGGGACCGATCGGACTGACATGCTAGCCATTCAGCGAAGGGCGCAAACATCTACAAAACAACCGTGAAATGTGATTTGTGTTTAGTGCCGATCGGTCTGAAATGTTTACCATTCAGCGAAGGGCGTAAACACCTACAACGATGTGAATTGATTGAGATTGATAGTAGCGTGGCTACTCTTGTCTTGTCCCGATAATTGTTCTCATGTACAAATTGTCTTCCCATGTTTAAAAATTGTGCACTCATGTTATAACTGCCATGTCATGCATACTAAACTGCTAGGTTGCTAGTGCCTTACTTTCGGTTTCCTTGCACAAGTCTTTTAGACTTGCTGACATGTGCCCCTCTCCTCTTTTGGGTGACACATGTTAGATCCTTAGCCCGAGTACCTTGTTGAGGACGAGGTGTTTGCTGACGCCGAGCCCGAGCTTGTGTTTGACGGGGAGTACGTGGACACTGGGGACCAGTCCTAGTGTCTTCGTGTGTTTTACTTTTGTTAGACAGTTGTTTTGTTATCGGTGCGTGGCACCTATATTTTGTTGTCATTGCTTTTGTTTGGCCTTGTTCTGGGCCCTTAGACTCTTTTCTTTTAGCCTGGTGGCTTTTCTGGATGTTGGACTTTTGTTGATGTTGGACAATTTGTGAGATGTGGAATTTTTATTTCAGTCTCTACTTGTGTTATTATTGTTATGCTGTTGTGGTTGCAGGGACCTGTTTATGTATTGTGGACGCTTATCGGGTTTGGGGCTTCACAGCTCCACTCTCGTGCGGACCTTTTCACGTCTCGCCTCCATTTTAGGGAAGCGGGGCGTGACACGGGCTCACGGGCATGCAGATGTGTCCATATCCAAAATGAGTCCCGAATCGCTCCAAAATCCCTGAAAATCCATAAAACACTACGAAACTCAAATATAACGTTAGAATTGCAATATCATAGGAAAATACGGGATTTGGGTACGAAAATGACATGAAATGCAATGGCATGATGCTATGAAAAGATGTAAAATATGGACACATCGCTCCTACCCCGTGCACCTCTCTCACTCAGATCTCCGACCGCCATGCAAAAGCCAACTCTACCCCTCGCCGTGCAAACCCTACTTTCTTTCACTATCTCCCAGCACCGTTCGAAACCCTTATCTCTCTCTCTCTCTCTCTCTCTCCCATCGAGATCGACTGAAGGGAAATTCTTGGGCGACTTTTGGGTGTCTTGCTGGTTTCTGTTGGGGCTCCGTCCCCTCTCTGGCGTTCTTACCCTCAGCTCTTCCCTGACCTCTTCGGGGGTTCCCCCCTCTCTCCTTACCTTATCTCCTCCTCTGATATGGCTTCTTCGAGCTCAGGTCCATCTCTCTCCTCTCCTCATTTGGGTGATGATGATAATTCTCTACCGGCTGACATTGGAGCGGTTGGTGTTGGTGGCTCTACTGTTGGTGGAGAAGTGGAGGAGCCCTGGATCCCTGTGGCGGGTCGTCGACGTCTTGTATCTAGCTCGATTTTGGGCTCCTATGTTGCTAGGGCAGGCGATCGTCGCTCCAAGCGTGGTGGTGGCAGGGCAGGGCCCTAAGGGCGTCCTGGTGGTCGGCAGGAACTCCTACTTTTTCGAGCATGGGGGTGGTCCTCACCCTTCCTCTGCTCATGATTCAAAGAGTTCCAATGCCCATGGGATGTTTGGTAAAATGCCACTTAGAAACCCCCCCCCTCTATCCATCGCTCTTCCTATGCGGGAACGACATCCTAAAGCGACATCTGTGCTCCACTACCCCCTGAGGCTCCTAACTGTGGTCTTATCTTCTCTCCCCCAACCACAATGGATGATGGCTTTGTTGTGGAAATTCTCCCCTCCGACATTTTGAGGCTGCAGGACGTTGGGCCCATACCTTGGTCGGCTATGTCTTCAGACCACGCCCTTATTATGGCCACCGCAAATCTTGGGTGGCTCGTGTTTGGAAAACCAAAGGTGCCGACCACTTACGCTCAAGGAAAAATGTGTTTTTTCTTCAAGTTCGACTTGGACTCTGATTGTGATGAGGTCCTTCATGGTGGACCTTGGCTGATGGTGGGGTGTCTCCTTGTTCTCTAGCAATGGGCCCCTCACATTGGCCTGGACCGTGATTTTCTCTCGTATATGCCAATTTGGATCCGCTTTCCTCAATTACATTTTCAATTCTGGTCTTCTGTTATTTTGGGAAAGCTGGCGAGTGCCATTGGTCAGTTGTTGTTCACTAATTCTGCAACGGCGAATGTCACGCGACTGTCATATGCTCGCTGTTTTGTCGAAATGGACTCCAACTCCTTATTTCCCTCTTCTATCCTGCCCTGCCTTGCTGACGTCTCCATTGTCCCAGTGGCCATGGAATATGAGAGAATCACTCCCCTCTGTTTGCACTACCGCTGTTTTGGACATGATCTGTCACATTTTGATGCCCTGACGCGCCTTACTCCAACTTTGCCGCCATATGTTAAGACTGCCCACCAGTAGCCTGTCGTACCGCAAAGAGCTGAGCCCACTGTTCTTCCCACCCCGTCTTCTTGTGTCGATGAGCATGCTGTGACCTCGTCCGAGTTGGTTGGACCTCTCCCCCTGATGCTCCAGCTGGTGACGTATCCTCTATTATTGTCGTCGTAGCTGATATTGGTGGTGGCTGGCCTGCCTCTTCCATGCTCTCAGATTCTGAAGACGAGGACAGACTTGTGGTCGTTCTTTAGGAGGACGAGCTGACAGGAGGCAATCGAGTGGGTTCCTCTTCTCAATCGGGCAGCGTCTGTGCTGCTGTTTCATCGGCAGATAATCCTATGGTAAGTTCCTCTGATGCTTATTTTTCCGCAGGCATTTCAGTTCACCCCTTTGGGGTTTTTTTGGTAATGTTCGTGTGTCAGTGGAGATTGGAATTTTGGTTGACCCCTTGGGGGTTTTGGGTGATATTGATGTGTCGGTAGAGATTGGTACCTCTTTTGCCTCTGGTTTTTATGATGAGCCGCAGGGCCGCGATGAGCGGAATCGTGGTGTGTTTGATGTGTGTGATCTAGAATGTACTACATTAAGCCCTAATCAAAAATCCCCCCACGTCCCAAAACAAACTCGCTTCTCCCAACTCCTTCTGGATGCCTACATCCCGCTACTATCCCAAACCCGGTATACGTCGCTCCCACAAAAAACTCAAAATCATATATCCCCGAAGGCCTGGCACCCTCCTGTGTGAAGACTAGAAGCCAAAACCCCCACATAAGTTGATTACTGCCGATATTAGCTTGGAATGTGAGGGGGTTGAACGTTAATGCTCCTCGTATCGACGTTCGTCATCATATTACAAAGTATGGATATTCACTTGTGGGTCTTTTGGAGACCAAGGTCTGGGACCCCAATTGGGATATTGTGTCTTCTTATTGCCTCAAGGGGTGTGTGACCTTTCACAACTACACCCATGTGCCTAAGGGAAGGGTTTGGGTCTTGTCGGATCTGGCGGTTTTAGATTGCGACATCATCTCTTCCTCTGAGCAACACATTACTCTTGCATGTATTAACCCGGGTGGCTTTTCAGCATCTTTCTCTTTCGTCTATGCCTCAAACCTGGCGACTGATCGGGTTCATCTGTGGGATTCACTCTGCAGTTATGGCTCTCTGATTGGTGGGGGGCTTGGGTGGTCCTTGGTTACTTCAACGTTACTTGCTTTGTTGGGGAGAAGGTCGGGGGCACATTCTTTCGCCTGATCTGTTGGAGGACTTCAATTGGTGTGTTGATGATTTTGGGTTGGATGACATCTGTTGTGTGGGAGATCATCTGAGTGGGGGCAATTATTCCTCTGTGGGTCCCCGTATTTCTTGCAGACTTGATAGGGCTCTTGTTAGTTATACCTGGATAGACGCTCTCCCCGATGCCTATGCCTCTTATCTCCCCTAGCACTAGTGATGACTCGATGGGTCCTTGATCATGGTACATGATGGATCTCCACTGGTTTGAACTTGGCTATCTCCGCTTGGCAATCTGCATGTAACTCTGCATTGTTTCTTCGCAAGCTTCGTTGCCTCCATTCAACTGTTGGACTATCAGGTTGGAATCGCTGAGAAGGTGAACCACCTTTGCTCCTAGTGCTCGGGCCAACCTGAGTCCGTTGATGGCAGCTTCATATTCCGCTCCATTATTCGTGGTTTGGATGTCGAACCGAAGAGCGTATTCGAGTATATTTCCCTCTAGCGTCTTGAAAATTATATCTGCTCTGCTTCCAGTTCGAGTCGCTGAACAATCAACTTGCACGATCCATGTCCCTTCATCTCCACATGCTTCGGCTGGAGAATTGAGACCTGTCGAAGAAGAAGAGGGAGTATCGGTCTGTATGTTAGCAATATGTACCTCTTCTGGTGGGGTCGTCGTCATAGGTGAGTTCAATGATGAAGTCAGCTAGGCCTTGTCCTTTGATGTCAGTCCTTGGCTTGCATTGAATCTTGAACTCGCGCAATTCAACTCCCCACTTTGTCATCCTCCCTGATCGATCTAGCCTCTTTAGAGTTTGCTCTAAAGGGGTATCGGTAAGGACTTGAAGGGTAAGCACCTGGAAGTAGGGTCATAGCCTCCTTGCAGACTGGACCAAAGCAAATTCCAGCTTCTCTTTTCTTGAATAGTTGATTTCGACACCTCGAAGGACATGGCTGACATAGAATGGTCGTTGCACTCTCGAGTCCTCCTTGACAAGAACCGAGTTTACAGCTTCCATGGTAGCAGCCAGATAGATGATTAGTTGGTCATCTTTATCTGGCTTAAGCAAGAGTGCTGTGCTGCGGAGGTACTCTTTCAGCTCAGAGAAAGTTTTCTTGCAGTCTGCATCCCACTTTATGATCTTCTTGCCCTTTGCAGTGGTCGCTATCACCTTTCTCAGAACTTTGAAGAATGATAACAAACTCTCTGTCGATTTGGAAAGGAATGCCCCAGATCTACTATTCCACCATTTAATCTCTGAAGCTTTCTTATGGTTGATGGCTCCTTCATTGCAACGACAGTCACAATTTTGTCAGGATTAGCATCGATTCCTCGACTCGTTAGCATGAATCCGAGGAATTTCCCAGATCGAACCCCAAATATACATTTTGCATGGTTCAACCAAAGATTATAGTGACGAATCTGTGCGAATGTCTCTTGGAGATCTGCGATGTGATCCATCAGCTTCTTCGACTTGACCAGCATATCATCAACATAGACATCCAAGTTTTGCCCAATTTGAGCTTTGAAGACCTTGTTCATCATATGTTAGTACATCACTCCTGCATTCTTTAAACCAAATGGCATCTTTTTATAACATAAAATACCTCGATCGGTGATGAAGGAAGTCTTTTCTTCGTCTTCATGCAACATTTGGATTTGGTTGTAGCCTGAGAAAGCATCCATGAAGCTTAAGAGTTCATAGCCCAAGGCGTTGTCGATAAGATGGTTGATTCATGGCAAGGGGTAGTTGTCCTTCAGACAGGCTTTGTTGAGGTTGGTGAAGTAGACACACATCCTCCATTTGACGTTTGCTTTTTTCACCATCACGACATTTGAGAGCCAATCGAGATATTGGACTTCCCGAATGAAGCCTACCGCTAGAAGTCGATCCACTTCCTCGAGGGCAGCTTTCATCTTTTTGCCTCCCGTGTTCCTCTTCTTCTGCTTCATGGGCTTGGACGTCGAGCTGACCTCCAGCTTGTGGGACATTACCCGAGGGTCGATGTCTGGCATATCCTATGAAGACCAGACGAAGATGTCAGCATTCTCTTTTAGGAGTGTAATTAACTGTTCTCTTAGGTCGAAATGGAGAATCGACCCAATGGAAATCGTCTTTCCTTCTCATTCGAGGATCTGGATGTTCTCTGTTTCCTCGACCGCCAGGTGTCGTCGCTCCTCATGTCTAACTTCGTTACTGAGATCAACTGGGTATGTCTGCTCCACTCTTCTTAAAGCGATGGATAGAAGGTAACATGATCGAGCTTGCTTCTGATTCCCTCTCGTCTTCCCAACTCCCTCAAGAGTCTAGAATTTGATTATCTGGTGGAAAGTCGAGACCACCGCCTCCACTGCATTAAGTATTGATCTGCTGATGATTCCGGCGTATGCCGAATTGATCTTCACCACGATAAAGTTGGTCAAGCGGGTGACTTGTCGTGGGTACGTCCCAAGGGTCACCAGTAGCATGATGATGCCAGCCACTAGAGCAAAATGCCCGATGAAGCCTACGAGGGGTCCCAGACATTCTCTCAATTCCACGAAATCAGTCTCATTTTCTCCAGCGTGGTGAAGAGAAGTACATCACACGAGTCCCCTATGTCGATGAGTAATCTCTTCACTGCCACTTCATTAATGGTGGAACTGATGATGACAGCATCGTCATGCGGTAGTTTCACACCCTCCAAATCTTCATCTGAAAAAGATATTGGGGGTGAAGAATCTCTTGGGCGCTTCTTTCCCACCGAGATGGTCATCAACCTCCCAGAGTAAGAGCTTTGGAGTGAGGTTGATAGCTCCGGGTGTGGTGGACCTCTCATTATTATATCAAGTGCATTGCTACTGGGAGATGCCATTACGTCATCAGAGAGTGTTATTGGGTGAGTTGACATGGTTAGTGTACTTGGATGATTGTGATGTCGACTCAAGTTTTCCACAGACGGCACCAACTGTTAAGGTAAAAATTGGCGTTAACTGTACTTGGGCTGACATGGACTTCTCTATCGTGGTGGAGCCTCGTCAGCTATTGGAGTAGGACCCTAGGTTGGTAAAACCTGGGTCGTTGGTAGTTGAAATGAATGTACGATGTTCGTTCGACCCTCTGAGTGGATCGAGTCTCGAACGATAACCGGTGAGAAATGTCCGTACGACCCTCCTGTTAAGTTGTGCCTTGGTCTTCTTGCACCACAAAGGAGCGTTAGGGGGTTGGATCTGGGTTTCGTCCCAAATCCCCTCCAATGCTTAAGTTAGAACTGAAACTCAAGTAAGTACTTGGGACTGTCGAGATCGACCCACAGAGGTTCGTCTCGAGTCAGTCACCGCAAGTTATTTGCAGGAAGAATTATAGAGTAGAAGACAAAATTAAGAGTATTAGTTCTCTCGTACCTTGGGAGTCTGAACCCTTCTTACTTTGTCTTCTCCCCTATTTATAGTTGAGGGTGTCTGCTATTAATGCATGACGGATCATCTTCAATAATGGCGAGATCTCCACTGGGATTGTTGATAACGACTGTCCATTTACTCGGTGTCCATTAACCACTCTCACGCAATCATCGAGATTCGAACAGTCTAATGAGCAGTCTATTTGACCGAGCAATAATAATCCTTCGCTGGTGGGTTCTTAAGCCGTTGGGCCAAGATTTAATTCTTGGATTGGGCCTATCATTTGGTCCTGCTTCGTGGGTCATACCCATGTATCAACAGTTATATATGTCATATATGTGACATATATGACATGTGTGTGTCACACACACATAAATATCTCACATTTATGACACATATGTCACAGATGACACATATATGACACATTTATATCTAACATGCAACTTTCTTTATTAATAATGACCCGAACCTTGTAAGAAACCATTAGTTGTCAGAATCCATGTTCTAAAATGTCTCATTGTTTCCTGTACAAAAGAACAGAAATTACCTGAAAGCAATCAAGCGTGCCCGCACACACACCCACCCACCCCCGGGGCCTCGTCGCAACAGCAGCTAGTAGAAGCAGAAGCAGCTGCTCTGTAGAAGCAGCTGCAGAAGATGCTGCCTGCGAGCCCCGCTGACGGGGTTGTATATATATGTGGGGCATGCGTTAGGGTAAATATTTGGTTTGGGGGGCTTGTGTTAGGACCTATGTTACGTATTTATTTTTGTGATATTAAATTCGATGGTTTGACTTGTTTAATATATGTTTTATCAGTTAATATAATGACTATTATTTTTTTGGCAGGGTCATGGTGGCGACGAATTGAAGGCTCTTCAAGCCAACGTCAAGATGATGATGGAGCCGGAGGAGAGATGTGAGTGAAATTTTTTTTGTATTATCTTGAATATTTGAACAATCTATTTGTATATTGTATGTTTTTTAAATATTTAATGTGTGGAGTAGTCTTGTATATACCTGTGGATAAATTTATTTATATTTTATACATGAATTGGATTGGCTATGTTTATTGGTTATGTTTTTTGTAAAAAATACATGGATATGTGCGAAAATTTTATATTGTATATACATGGATTTCTGTAATTTTAATTTTTAAAAAAATTATAAAACAATCAGCCACTGATTATCAAAGAGGTTAAAAGAAAAGGAAAAGAGCACATATCTTGTTTAATGACATATCATTTAAATTTTATCTGTAACAAGCATCAAATTGAGTTCAATCGGTCGGGTTTACCCTTGGCGTACGGGAAAAAAAGGCAATTTACATGTTCGAAGAAAACCTTGAAATAGAAATGAACAGATTAGCTTAAAAGGCATGACAAACCCTAATTAAGCAGTCCTTGAAACCTCTCCATGGATAAAAACACAAACATGAAAGGCAACTTAGATGTTTATTTAAAACATAAAACCCAAGCATGACGGCCAACATAGATGCCTAGATAGTACTTGAAACACAAACATACCAAGGAAACTAAGGTGCTAATTTATTACAAGCTTATTTATTACATGATACACAAACATGAAAGGCAACTTAGATGTTTATTTAAAACATACATAAAACCCAAACATGACTGTCAACATAGATGCCTAGATAGTACACGAAACACAAACATACGAAGGAAACTAAGGTGATTATTTATTACATAATACGCAAACATAACAGATGCTTAGGTGATCCATGAAACACAAACATGTTCTCCGGCATGTTGATCACTTTCTTCAACTAGCTCCATGGCTTTATGCAGCCAAGCTCCACGAGATTCGCATGTTGCCTCACTGCAAAACGATTTAGCCTAATGTAAGATCGCATCTTACTTTCATTTGGTGCATTCATTTTTTCTACTCTTATTAAGAGCTAGCATAAATTGTATATATTACCAGAGTTGGAGGCGGCCGACATATGATGTAGTTCCCATCCGTTGCTGGTGCTTGAGTCATGGGATACTGTTCAGGACCGTGCATG
Source organism: Scilla litardierei (assembly GCA_030789695.1). NCBI lineage: Eukaryota > Viridiplantae > Streptophyta > Magnoliopsida > Asparagales > Asparagaceae > Scilla > Scilla litardierei. The sequence goes on along the minus strand of CM061141.1, from coordinate 82,837,529 downwards.
TTCCTCAATGAGACCTACAAGATAATGTCACAATCGATCTATGAGATTTCTCACTTCAAAAAAGAGATCGCAATCAAATAGCTACGAGTTAAGCTATTAAAATGAAATCAATTTTCCATTATAATGCGTGTTAACAGTTTCAATTGAAGAATTTTCTTCTTTGGAAAACCGAGCTTCTAGATAAAGAAATCTCATACTTTTACAGATATTGAAAAGATCTGTAAGGCTGATGTCTCTTCTAATTATCAATCGGTATTAACTTTTGAAGAAATTATATGGCGTCAAATTCTCATGTGAAATGATCATTTGAGGTGGGTATTAACCGTTCTTTTTCCCCCTAGAGTGACCAGCTTACAAAAAAAGATTAATCATATCTATTGTATTACTGGCAATGGCATTCTAAATAAGATTTATAAATAGCTTAATTTGTAATTTGTTGATGCTGCGATTCTTTTCTCTGTTACCGACACTATCAATATACTTAACCTTAATTTGTTTATTTATATCTTTGAGCATATGTCTGGTTTGAAAATATCCCTTCTTCAGAATATTTAGCAAAAACCGATGCATAATTTGCTCTCTGAAAGTTAATTTGGGATATGGATTAGCAAAACGTACATGTTCTTCGAAAATGAATTTCAGAAAGCATACGAAATAATTGAAATTTTTTTCTTTGGTAAGGATCTTGAAATTTTTTAACAATAAGTAGTTTAATTAATTGGTGATCAAATGATGCATAACAATTTAACTGGGCGAACATGAATCAGCCCACATTCAAACATGTATATATATATGCAACAACAAAAAATTGTAATTAAGATTTATCAATTCAAAAGAAAACTGAAATACAGCAATAAAATTAAATTTTTCTTCATACCATATTTGCTTCAAGATTGAAATCTCCTCCTATGTCAAGCTGAAACAATATACAAAAGTTGTGAGCAAAAGTGTGCATATTAGTTTATACAGCTAGCTTAATACATTAACATTCCTTTCAGACATTTCTATGCACTATTTCCATTTAGAAACCGATTGACGCAGCCGCTGTCACCGCCAAAGAGGGAGGGATAAAAAACAAAAACAAAAAGATCCCATTTTGCCAAACTACAAATGTTTTATGTACTTCAAAAAAATTAAATATAGTTACATAGTTGATTTATTGAAGGCAATGCAACTTTTATTATTGACCATGGTGGATCTGAGTTTAATTTTAATCTCATTTTTTAAAGAAAATGTTGATCTCATTTTTTATGACTAGACAATGAATTAAGTTACTCTACTCTAATTTAAGATCAATTGAAGATGTTTGTTTGTCATGTTAGGTGACCTTCAGTGTTTCATGTCAACAATTCTTCTTGAAATCATGTGACTTACAAGTTACATCATATGTTATGCATCTATGTTAAAGTTGGAAAGGACAAAGAAAAAATACAAAATTTTTGACTTACTAGTTCTATAGAAGTAATCTTAAACAATATTAGATCATTTGTCTTATTGAAAACATGGAGAATAAAGTTAATTTACTCCAATTTTGATTTTTAACTGTTAGGAATCACAGCATGTAGAGTAAACCCTACACTAATGGATAGGAGTTTAGATAATTTACCCTGGCTTCAGGAGGGACAATATCTGTTAGGAAATCCAACTCCTGAGCACCATAGATAGCATTAGCAACATCACACCTCCGAATTGTCAGCCTCATTTGGTCTTCAGCATGCACATAAGATCGCAGTGCAAGCTCTGAAATGAATAGCTCGCATGCTTTGGCGAATAACACAGGAGTATCGGCACCAACCATCTGCCAATAATCAAGATCTTCAATTTGTAGAACACTCATTAATGATTCTCTCTTTAACGAAACAGGCAGTCATAGTCCATGTTCTTGCTATTTCAGCATTATTCTAATAATATGATAATCAACTAAAACATGTTCATCGCCTATTCGGTTATCTTGTAGGGTTAGCATCTAATGTTAGACATAGTTCTTACTCATTCAGTCACAAGCATGCATATATGTATATGATCATTAAGAAATTTAACTGGCAAACCTTGACATCCTCATCCGACTTCATGACCCTCTTAATCCTTGCTAGGGGTAATGGATGTTGCTTGTACACTGCATGGACATGAATTTGTATTAATGACCAGATGCGATTATAGAATTGTAATATTTCCATATATGTAATTGTTTTATATGTTTTAATGGCAATATGTACATGTGGACGTGCACAGATAAATTACATATATACGCCAACTAAAAATAGGGTTTCTTGTATTTTTTGAAATTTCTAAAGGATTGCTCTACACACTATAAGTTATCAAAACCTCAAATATGAGTGAAACCTAGGGCCATTGATCCACCAGTCGAAAAAAGATCTATTATTCTGAAACTGTTGAATTTGCAACAATTAGATTAAGGGTCAAAATGACATTGGATTCATTTGATTTTTGGTGTGTTAATCATTCATGAGGGTATACAATAATGCTTAAATAATTCAAAAAAATTAAGGGAAAACTTTTTTTGGGCCACACGGACATTGTCCCCCCTTTTAAATCTATTTATGAAATTAACTAATGAAAAATATGGATTTTTTATTTAGCACAAGAGACAAGGCTATAGGTAACTATTGTAGAGGAATACAATTCTTTATGTACTATGTAAATAATATAGAATTCTCATCTCTTATTTATCAGACATTTTTCCATTAGCCAATACTAGATGAAAATCATTTTATGAATTTTTATATATTTTGCACATTATTACCTTCAACAATCATATATTTTCGGAAACTTGGCATATAAATGATTTCTCTAAAATAATTAATATAATCATGAAAATTTCAACCAGAAGATTCAGAGGATCACAATAGGATATTGGATCACTTTCACGAAATTCCATGATTACCTAAAATTCTCAATTTAAAACTGAGTTCTCGAACTTGAAACTATTTTAAAGTGCTTTATATATTGAAGAAACAAATTTTGTATGCATCATTTTTAGTGGCAAATTTGCAACAGCTAGAAATTCATTACAAATAACCATCATATATCGTGTATATAGTCTAATGTTTCCATCAATTAATTTACTTTCTAATACAATTTACAAACAATTACCATTAAATATTCATGAACTATAACAAAAATTGGATTACAATTGTCATCATGAAGAAAATCAAACATGCATGTGTCAACAAATATTTATGAGTTTAAAATCATATAAAATTTCTAAAAGATTAAATATCAATTTGATGGGATACCTCCAGCTGATTTAGGTTGATTCACGTCGATCCTCTGATTTTTCCAGAACTGTGCTACCCTATGGTTGATAATCTCCTTCAATTGTTCAGCAGATCTAGGGAGTTGGCTATCATCCTACATGCATGCAATATTACCAGAAAACCCCATAAAATCATGCATTTGGGGGAAAAATGGAAAAAAAAAAGGAAACAATAGTTCTACATTAACTAACAAAATAAGCTAAACATTATTTTAATTTGTCAAACCAAAAATAGATTCTTACCCTTTGTGTTCTTGCCCAAGGATCATGAGCAACGGAACTTGGGACTTGCATAAAATTGTACATAAAAGGAGGTGGGACATGAGAAGTGAAGTCTGAAGGATCCATCAAGAGGCAAGTCTCCCAAATGCCAAGCTCCTCTCACTCTTACAAAGAACTAAAATTCTTGCTCAAATTTGTAAAAGAAACTAGAACTTAAAGAGAAGGAAACCCACACACACACAGAGAGAGAGAGAGAGAGAGCAATATGACAAGGCAATTGGTTAGGCCACGTTTGCCCTAAAATGGACGTACTCCATAGAAAGTGCTACAGAACCATTAATGAGGATGGAATGAAAAATCTCCAACAGTTGTCACAAATATTCAGTAAAAAATATATATTTACAAGTTCGAACAAACATAAAAATACTTAAAATTTTAGGTAGCCTGCAAATAGATGTTGTTACCTGAGTGTTGGTGTAAGAATGCCACAGAGATTCCTTGCTCTCAAGCCTCGATGGGATCGCTGCGTCTTTTAGTTCATCCTTCCATTTTGTTGGTATTTGGTGATTTCCACGAGGTTTTTTTTGTTGGCTCAGGCCTCTCATGCAGAGGCAAACCGTGGCCATTGTCGTTGCTCGTGTGTGGGTTATTGGGTTTGTTGATTTCTGCGGACTGGCACCGGCCAAATTCTAGTTTGGTTTATTGGGTTTTGGGTATGATGTTGCGACTGGACTCGGACTATCCGATAATATTGGGTCTTATACGTTAAGCAGCATAAGTTGCTAAGCATCTAACGTTCTATTTAAGCACATCACCCTTGCCATTACTTTTGACTAAGGCTTCATCTCGGACTTTGTTCTCCTCATCAACAACATGAGCTTTGATTATATCATTGTGGATATCATGCTTCTCAAAGAATAAGATGGATTATAGAAGCCATAAAACATCTATCAAACTATATTAACAACCAGCATCTAACATACATGAAAGAGCAATATAATTTGAAAAATAAGAAATATAGTAGTACTTGTTTGGAGTCCAGCATATAGTGTTATAGGTGGCAAGTACATCTCCATAATTGCACAATAACACCATGATTTTGGATGGAAATCAATCAAAAGATGCTTAAATATCCTTACCTAACGTTGGAAAAAGGCGGAGCGGGTTAGCGCTTGCTCGCTTTGGATTGATTAACTGTCTGACACGATATTATACTATCCTGAATTTAAATTTTAGCATGGTAACCATGGTAATAAGCATCTATCTCCATTTGTATGATTTTTCTCTTTAGTTTAAATGTTGTAGGTCTAATATTACCCTTCAACACTAATATAACTAAAGAAAGAGTCGAAAATGATAAAATAGCAACTTATAAGCAATTTATTTGTCGTATTGTCGTGACAAGCTTTTGTCGTTTTCGATGATCAATCTTCTATAAGATTTGATGCAATAATAACACAGAGACTAGTATGGTACAATCTAATTGTTACGTCACAGTTTGTTAGGTGTGTGTACATTGGGCTGTATCTTAGTACGGTTAGATTTAAGTCCCAAGGATGTCATGTAATGCCTAATGATCTGAAATCAATTTCATATAAATAGGATGAAAGCTGATAAAGAAAAACACCCAAAAGCTTCTCCCAATGGTCAAAAAAATTTGACAGAAATTTGACCGTTATATGCTGAGCTGGCCATGACTAGTTGACTACAGTTCATTCACTAGTCGACTAGTGGGCCACTAGTTGATAATCATTGAGCATTAGTTGACTAATTCCAGTCTGCTCAAAAACCTGAGAACATAAGTCGAATCTAGTTTAATGGGGATGCGATTACTTTTTAGATATGGGGTTTGGCCTATGGAAACCTAGGTTTTTGATAATCAATTAAGTCCATATCAATTCTAAATGATAACATATGGTTTCTAGTTTGGGTTATTGGGTTTTGGGTATGAAGTTGTGACTGGACTCGGCTGTCCGATAATATCAGGTCTTGAATGCTAGAACAACTACGTTCTAGCAGCATGAGTTGCTAAGCATCTAGCGTTTTATTTAAGCACATCACCCTAGCCATTACTTTTGGCCAAGGCTTCATTAATCATGTCAGACTTTGTCCTTCTGAGTAACAAAATGAGCTTTGATTAATACATTGAGGATATCATGCTTCTCAAAGAATAAGATGGATTATAGAAGCTATGAAACATCTATCAAACTATATTATAACAACAAACAGCTAACATACATGAAAGAGCGATATGATTTGAAAAATAAGAAATATGGTGGTACTTGTTTGGAATTCAGTATAGTGTTATAGATGGCAAGTACATCTTCATAATTGCCTAATAACACCATGATTTTCAAGGGAAATCAATCAAAAGATGCTTACATATCATTGCCTAACATTGGTAGAAGTGGCAGCGGGTTAGCGCTTACGCGCTTTGGATTGATTAAATGTCTGACACGATATTATACTATCCTGAATTTAAATTTTTGCATGGTAACTATGTAATAAGCTTCTATATCCATTTGTATGATTTTTCCCATTAGTTTAAATGTTGTAGGTCTAATATTACCCTTCAAACACTAATATAAATAAAGAAAGAGTCAAAATGATAAAATAGCAACTTAAAAGTAATTTATTTGTCGTAATGTCGAAACAAGCTTTTGTCGTCTTCGATGATCAATCTTCTATAAGATTTGATGCAATAATAACACAGAGACTAGTATGGTACAATCTAATTGTTACGTCATAGCTCGTTAGGTGTACATTTGGCTGTATCTTAGTACGGTTAGATTTTATGGCCCAGTGAAAGTAAACACTTGTCTTTAACTCAGCACTTTCTACTATACTCTAGCACATGCCAAATTATAGTTTGGGCTATTGGGTTCTTTTAAGAAGTTGTGATTTGAGGTCATATCGGGTTGCGTGTGTCTGTTAAATACTTGAAGATGACTAGTGATGAGCTCCGGATTTAACTCCGAAAACTTACAGTAAGTGCACGGTGTCAATGCTTTGTAGTATAGAAAAATGTCGAACCCACAGGAAGGCAGATGCTTATATAGTCTTGGGTCTATTCAAAGTCTCAAAACAATGCTAGTTTGGCGTACTCAGAAAGATTGTCACAAACGGTTACTATCTCAATTAGCAATAGAATAAAAACTAGGACAATAGGAGTCACCACTAGGATCGTCGGATGTCAGTGCTAGGTTACAATTTCAACGTTGAATTAGCTTTATTAGGGCGAGATTGTCGCATCTAAAATGTAGAACTCATGGACAACTATCGGTGTGCCACTCGCCAAACGTATTACATGCTTAGCCACACCATCGTGGATGGCCTTACTCGCGATCCATGCAGTATGAATGAAAATTATTCTCAATCTCTACTCACGCCACCATCGTGCGTTAGAGCTTCGATCTGTGATTAGATGGCTCTTATTGGTGCTACTATCGTAGATTATCAATTAGTAATATAGGACGACTGTAGAAACCATCAAAGTACGTACCACTTTTGTGGATCACGAACTCTAATTGAATTCACTAACGTGCCTAATTAAGTTCATAGAATACCCGTCCAAGATGTGTGCCACTATCGCGAATCACAAACCCAATATGAGATCTCCTATAAACATGGCTGGATCAACCAAAACACATCCCTTTTATACCAAAACAATGTAAAAATCCTAACTGTTCATCTATATCCTAAGATCCTAGGGCTAATTCAGTAGCCCTAGAAACGACTTGTCACGCCCCAGTCACCCTAATACTCAAGGAAAAAGAATCTAATCTCAACTCCCCGAGACAAGAGGGGATGAGTCACGTGATGGCCGCGGTCTTAGAACAAGCATAAGGAAGAGTAGGGCAGGCCACTGCTCACACTGGAACAACACAGAGATAACACAAAGCGCATAAAAATAAAGCGCTCCAACAATCACAGAGACATGAGTTACTTCTACAGTGTGGTACTAAAGTAAAGCAGGAAAAGTAACTACAGCTACAACATCACAGAGCCACAACAGAGTACAACAGTACACTACAGTCCACTATCATCAACAGTCACATAATATGTACAGAGTCTACTACAAAAATATGTACACAGTCCCACTAGGACTCAAAAAGTACAAACCATTATCTGACTACTACTACATCACCACCATCTAAGTCTGACTTCAAAACGACAGCATCTATTGAGTACATCTGAAACCGTCCAGAGGTGATACAAAACAAAGCTACAACAACTGTCACAGGAGTAGCTACTATGATTACCAACTCGTCCCCCACCATCCACGCGTATGACCACAACATGGCTACTCAAGACTAGCTGCAACCTAGGAACGTCCAGTGGAGTCTGGCTCTAAGCGCTGCTCCGAAGTACCTGCTCTCAAAACCACGGGGCGGGGACATGTCAAAACGTGTCTAGCAGAGAAACTCAACACACAAGGGTCTAAGCACATAACAACTGGAATTCATTGATTATTAATAGTTTTCAAGGGTTGTTAAGTTTTAGAGATGACCTTTCAATGTAGAGATGCCGTGGACGGACTCAAGTACGAGGACTAAACCTCATCCCAAATTGGGATGGCAACAGAGCACCCGCCAGTGGTACAACGCATTGTGTGAAGCTTAACGGGGCCTCCCACTCCGGATGTGGGGCACCAAGGCAGAGCCACGAGGGCCTCCCACTCCGTCACACAGACGTGGGGAAACACTGAAACATACGATATAACTCTGAACCACATAGTCTCGTCCTCATTCTTGACCCGTCACAGTGTCTCTACCCCCTAAACCCACCTAAAGGGCCAGCAGCTCTGTGCAGCATGGACACCTCTAGTATTATTTACCTAACCTAGTGTTAGTTGCTTATATACATTTCAGGTCTCAAAGCCAACATCAACTATTTTTTTTTCAATCGCCAACATGAGATACCAACATCCAACACAACAATTAACAACATTTCCAACCAATCCACGTTTTGAAATTTGAGCAACTAGGCCTAGGTTAGGGTTACACTCAATTAACATGTCATATGGGTTTTATAACCTTTTACAGAAATAAAGGAGTCCACAACAATTTATAATTGCAAATCCAACACCCACAATTTAATTTCAGCCATAACAGCAATACCAGGACAGAGCCTAGCTGGGGTGATATCTCAAAATAATTCTACCGAATTTGAAAAACTAATTCAAAGGGGGTTGTAGCCCCATATGCCAGCATGTCAGATTTCAAATTTCATAGCAATTGTTCATTTGGTTGATTTATTATGAATTTATTACTGAACAGGGTTTTTGTTAATTTCTGTCTGCAAATTAGGGGTTCAAAGAGTGACTGTTTCAGTATGCTTAGAGGCACAATTAGACAACCATGCAGTTGAAGAAAATTTAGATATGGGTCTTATCTTTAAAATGAGACCAAGAACATAAAAATTGGTTCAGTGGTTTAAAAGATGTAGGCTTTTTAAAAACGTATCTGGGCTGTTAAAACCTGGACAGTTTGTAAGATCGAATTTTCAAAAAATACTTAGAGTCAAAATTAGACTTCGGCCAAGTTAAATAATTTGTAAAGGACATCTAGGAGTAGAACATAGCAAAATTACATAGAAAAATATTGAGTTTAAGGGTGAGAACTGAGCGAAATAAAATCGGACAAAGTCTCCTCTGTATTGGGCAGATCTGACCGGTTTTATTATTGATGAAAATAAATTCAATAATCAAAATAAAAAGATAAAATTTGGTATAGAGGTAGAAAACATAGTAATAAAGAAGGTTATCACGAAAAATTTGCTAAAAGATTTGATCTTGGAACATTCTTTAACATGTATCATGATTTTAACCATAAATTCACCAAAAAAGGCAACATACGTGAAACTTTAGCAAAACACCCTAGCATGGGATAAACTCACATCCCAAGTGTGTTAAGGATCTCTACCTGAGCTTTTTGCGGGTGGGATGATGGCCTCTAGCTTCAAACCCTAGCTTCCAAGCCTCCTCTCTAACTCAAGCTTGCAATTTTGGCATTTCTCCTCCTCTTCTTGCTCCTAGCTTGACATGTACCAATGATGGCCTCCTCCCCTCTCCTCCTTCACTCTCTAAACCTCTCCCCTCTCTCTAGTGTGAAGAGCCATGAAAATGGATGGATAAGATGAATTTTTTTTGGAGGATATGGTAGAGGTGGAGGGTGTTTAGTGGTGCTTAGAGTGTGTAGAACCCTCACAGGTACTTTAAGGATTCCACCCCCTCCCACTAAACCTAGCAACCAATGCATGGTTGCCAAACACCCCTCTAATCCCCACTAATCCCTAGCAAAATACCCATTAACCATCTCTTGGAAATTTCACACAAAACCCCCTCCATTTAGCCTTTTTTGCAAATATACCCAAAATTGGGTACATATGAAAATGAGAGGGGTATTATTGCAAAACTCTTTAACCCCCAATGACCACCTTGCACAGTTATTACTAGGGTCTCATTTACATCTTAAGACGGTTATGATAGTCGTGGGACACCTTTGCACGCACGCATCCCAATGCACGGGGTCAATCTCTATATCAGCGTGCACGATTTGAAGGACGAGTGTGCCCAAGGCTAACTCCATCTTCTAAATACTCATGGTGAGTCCACTTATCATGTTCGTGGTGGTGATGTATGCACGTGTCCGTGCACAAGGTGTGCTCATGACTGAGCCAAGTGTGCAGGAAAATGACTAGTCGGTCAATCAACGTACTATGTCCGACTAGTTTACACCATTTTTCCATACTTCACCCAATTCTCTACACCACCTCTCGTGCTATCACCCAAGCATCACTTTACATACTACGGCCATTCTAGACATTCTACACCCTCCAACATGCTTCCCAATGCATGGGAGCCTTAATAGGCAAGATGGTCCACCAAATGGGTCCCACTCTCTAGGGATCCCATACCATTACCTCCAATACGTCGTACATGGCCACAACACGTAACCATATCCCGTAGACTGGACTACGGAGGGTTACACGACTACTCATAATTCATAGCGATATCAACAAAAGCTTTAGAATAGCAATAGAAATCATGATCTCAATTAAAGACATCGAAAAAGCATAGAGAAGAGAGATCGTTACCAAGGTATTGAAGACGAGCAAACAATTGCAGAGAATTAAGATCAATAGATTCCAAGAAAATTACAATAATAAAAATATCTACTTTGTCTTCAAAACAATAGCAATGGCTCAAAACTCTCTAAGAAAACTAAGAACTAGAAAATAATAATATCTAAATAGCCTCTCTCCAAAACTAGGGTAAAAAGAGTACTTAAATACAACGGAGATGTACCCCACAAAAATCTAGAAAAAGGGCTTCTTGGGCCCACAATTAGTTGGGCTGCAGCACCCTACTCGGTCGAGTAGCGATGCCACTCGGTCGAGTGATGACACGGTCAGCCGCTTCCTCTTGCCTTGGTCTGGATTCAGATACGTGCTACTCAGTCAAGTTGCTGCAGTACTCGATCGAGTCACTGAGGTTGATACTTTAACCTCAAATCATAACTCTGTTATTGATTCCGCTCGGCCGAGTAGTTGCAGTACTCGATCGAGTCGCTGGTATACTCGGTTGAGCTACTGTAAGTTGAAGATGCCTTCGAAATCAGCGTTCTGTTTGGGCTCAGTTCGACCGCACGGCTGCAGTGCTCGGTCGAGTCGCCTATGCACTCTCCTTCTTCGATTTGCAGTTGGAATAAGAAGTAGATGACCGAGTTGATCTGACCGAGTAGCGTTCCTACTCTATGGAGTAATGCGTGCACTTCACAGCTGGGAGCACTTGACGTCAATCTATATGGCAGCTCAGTCTAGTGTTGAGGCACTCGACCGAGTGGTCTGGGAAAATCAGCATGTCAACTCCTTTGAGCTCTCTTCTCTCTTCTCTTCTTCTCCTCTCTTCTCCTCGTCAACTCTTCTTCTCCACCTTGTTGAACACATATTGAACCTTGCCATAGACGCTCGAGATATCTCGGATGTGTTCACATGCTATAGTTGCTCCAAATCGCTCCAAAGTTCCTGAAAATCCATAATTCTATACGAAAATCAAATATATCGTGAAAAGCGCGATAATATGTATATAAGCAAACTTTGGATGGAAAAATGCTATGAAAACATGCGATAAAAACATGTAAAATATCGACACATCAAAATCCCCCAAGCTTACCTCTTACTCGTCCTCGAGGAAGACGAATACGAAGCTCACCGGTAGTAAAAATAAGAAAACCGAAAAAAAGAATGCAAAGAGGATAGGGTCGCTAGATTATTCTCTTAGATCTCACACTATTCGTCACACATCACGATAACTCAGAAAATGAATCACATGCTTGCAAGAGATTTCATTTCTTATAGGAATATAGTACTTGCAGGCTCAAGATGAACAAAAGAGACGTCTCTAAAGCTCATACAATCAACTTACATCTACGTCATGCATTTCATAGTATTGAATATACAAAACATTTGTGATGCACTTTTCAATCAAAAGCTATAATTGAAGCATTGAGAATTCATACCAAGAATGCAATAGAGAAAGGAATAAAAGTCAAGACGTTCACATATGCATATCAAATCTTAAGAAATCTCCATAGCTAAGTTATTTCCCTAAGTTTCAGTATTATCAAACTTTCACATTCATGCACATCTCCACTCTAATAGCGTACTCACTCTTATGGTCAAAAGAATTCACCCCCCAAGCTTAACTTGAGGCGTCGCTTCCAAAGAAATAATTGTGGAATTTGTTTTGGGTTTCCCAAATATATACGTGTTGCCCCAAATAATGAAAGTTTACAATTTTTTCTTTGACCTTTGAAACTTTGTTTCTCATTTTCTTTTTGTAGTTTTGTAAGAGCTATAGAATATGTATTTTTGATTTTTGGCTCCTTTTTGGCTTTTTGAACTTTTTGGGGCAAACTTTTCTTTTGTATGGGATTTTTGGAAATGGATGCAGTATAAGTAGCCTTGAGAGGTGAACTCAAATGACGTGTAGAGAATATAAGATATAAGTGCAGAAAGAAATAATATAACACTCGGTTCACTCAAAAGTGTGCATAAATGGGTTGGTAGAATAATACGTCAACTAGACTCATATGTAAACATTGATATACTTAATCATTTCAACTAGTCGTGAAGTCAAGCAGTAAAGATTTCAATCATATAAGGCGTGCAATAAGAATGCAAATAAGAATATAAAAGCGATGCTTCAGATATGCTAATGATGCGTGAATCTTGGTGCATTTCCAATAAAGGCATACTAAACACTACTCCATTCGTTTAGTTTCAACAAGTTTCATGCATTTACTTAGAGAAGTCGTCAAAAGAAGTATATTTTGCAAGCACTTATGAATAGCAAGATAATGAAATAACTATAAGTAACATGGCATGGGATATAAGCATCGTGATGGCTACGAAATCAATAAAAGATGTCATCATAAAGAACTCATCTAGCAAAAGAAAGAAAAGAAAAAGTGGCATAAAATAAAACAAGAATGCATGCAAACCAAAGATGAGAAATATGATGCTAAAGAAAAAAGAAAAAAATGTGGTGGAAAATAGTTGGAAAATAGAGCGAAAATAATGCAAAGAGAAAGAAAAATAAATAAAAAGCGATAACACGCATCCCCATGCTAAACATAGCAGTGTCCTCACTACTAAGAACACTCATGAAAGATAGTGAATGATGCTAGGGTGAGTGGGTGGGTAATGAGAAATCCTAACAATAAGAAAACTAAAAGGAAAAGAAGAAAAAATGAATGATTGCAAATGCATGGTCCTAATACCTAATATATGAACAAGCATGCAAATGATGTGATGATGTATATGCCGAGGGATGAAAATGGGTTCTCCCACAAGCTATGCAGTGCTAGGCCCCGTGTGGACAGATGTGCACAAGAAAGAGTGAGAGGGAAGAATAGAGCAAAAATGCAAATCAAGCAGCAGCACCACCCTCTGGAGGTGGCGATGGGTCCCGCTACTGTAGACTAGAAGATGGAGGATCAACAGGAGGTGCAAAAGTCTCGGTAGGTGGTGCTGGAGTGACTGGAGGTGCTGGTGCAAGTGTAGGAGGTGGTGCACCCCCATCAGAATATCTAAAATCTCGTGAATGTCTCGTCGTTGTGACTGGTGATGGGTAATGACTGTTTGGATGAAGGCGAGGAATTCACGCCTCAACCCAGCAACCTCAGCATCTACCACCGTCTAGCAAGCGTCAGTGTGGTGGGAGCTAGGTGGCTGACGTGCACCACCAGGTGCACCTCTCTTTACATGGACTCGTGCATGGGCTGCACGAGATCTGAAAGTGAAATCAAGAGAGGGCGGCCTAGCAGGGATGTCGACAGAAGATGGGATATGGATGGATGCGAGATCGGGTGGAAAGGTCGAAATGGGTATATCAGCAGACAGAGTTGTCTTGGCGACAGATGTGGTGACAGATAACACGACGCTCTCAGTGAAAATGTCAACGGTGGAGACAGAAGTGCTTCCAGAAGCAGGTGTGGACAGTGTGACTATGGACTTAGGAATGGTATGAATGAGAGGAGTGAGTCCACATGTGCAGAGATAGTGGTGGTACAGACAGTGGAGTCGGCATGCTCGATACCGACAAGCTCAATATATGTGGGCTTTAGTGTAGGCTTAGGAGAAATAGATACAGAAATACCCTCATATACGGGAAATGATGATGATGGTGCAGTGACCTCGGGGCTAGAAGCATGGACTACCCCTGAACTCTCGGCTAGAGTGGTGGAAGGTGTGGTAGTGGTAGGGGAACCAACAGAAGGTGGGACAGAAGTGCTCGCTAAAGGTGCAGAAGTGGTGGGGATGGCTGCTCTATCACTGTCCTTATTGAAGCTAATCTCCTAATCATCATCACCATCCTCAGCGGGTGGTCCTCTGGGCTACAGGACGTGTAAGGGTGGGATAAGGAGCACACCGAGAAGTAGCCAGTCTAAGTGGACAGGCTCAATGCGTGTAAGGTCAGGGCGTGGAAGGACAATGAGATGCTCATGCTGGGGGGCCTAAAAGGTAGATCCAATGGTGCTCACCGTGGGGCCTGATGATGTGCTTGTGTGTAAGTACATCGGTAGTCAGTGTGGTGGGCCCGGTGGCAGCCAAGAGATTGGCAGGGAGGTTTAGGCCAAGCATGAGGGCGAATAAGGAGAAGAAACCGCCACAACAAATCTCCATGGCAGAGGTGGAAATTAGGCGGCTGCATAGCAGACAGACCATGTCTGATAGGAGGAATGGGCGAAGTGTGCCATCATCGGTCCGTCTGACAGGTCTGGTCATCCCACTTAGATGTATAAGCTCGGGATGTGAGATGGTGCCAACCTCAGGCCTAGAAAAGATAGTCGTGGCAAGGTGGCTCTGAGCGTAGTGCAGACACGGGTGAATGATAGAATAGGACTTTGCCCTAATAGGGTTGAAATGTAGGAGGCCGGCTATCTGCCTCCAAAAAATCTCGGCACTAAAGGATGGGACCTCAGTGTCGGGTGCAAAGGTCTGAGAAGGATCTGGGATGGGTGGGAAGTTGAAGAAGGCTCGGATCATGTCAAAGGTGAAGATAACGTCACGATCCAGGAGCCTGAACCTAATGCCTTGGTCTACCCATGCAATGGAGCTCACCGCCTTGTAGGTGAGGTGAACATATGTGGTGGTGGTCATATGCAAGAAGTGCTTCAAACCTATGGCCTAGTAAAGGCGCTGGACCCCCTTAAGCAACACCAGACTCTGGAGGGCTGGGATGTCAGCGAATCTAGTTGGGACGATGAGGCGACGGGAGATGGATGCGAATATCTCGTGGTGTGCGTCATTCCTGAAGATAATACCATATGTCCTTAGGGTCCCCTGTGGTAGAAGAGGTGGGGGTGGTGGAGCGGATGTGGGAATGGAAGTGGCGGCACTAGCGTGTGGTCCCTCTAGTGCGAGTGGTGTATGGGATTGGGAGCGTGAGGGTAGTGGTGAGGGGGATAGAGATGGTCGACGGCAAGTCCGGTGAGAAGAGGAAGCACCAGAGTCATCGGATTCCCTCTTCTTCGCCGGGGGCTTCCTAATACCACGATTCCTAGGTGGCATAGTGAGTGTATCATGCGAACGGGTGCAAACACGATTTATGTATATAAAAAGTAATGTTAGGAACGAGTGTACCCAATATCGTGAAGCGAAGAGGTCGCAAAAACAAGTGTAAGCATGAAGCCACTAAGCAAAAGTCCCCCAAGCTAGTCCCAAGCTTGTGAACATAATCCAAACCCAAGTGCGTCCTTTGAATGCTCCAAATGAACTTACATTATATTATACGAATTGTATTAGTGGCAGATTAAGAAAATAAATAGGGGTTGGGGTTCAAATTAAGAAATTAATCAATTTTAGGGTTGAAATGATGAATGAGAGAGAGCGCGGGAGATGTGGGGAGAGAGAGGGGAGAAATAGAGGTGGAATTTAGTGGTGGGTAAGGGTCGGACCGAGTTCCGGCGGCCGTACTTGGGTGGCGCATGATGTGGTCGAGCAGGAGGTGGGATCGAGCGAGTGAGGGTTTGAGAGGGAGGGTCGAGCTCTGCTGTTTTAATTTGAAGTATGTGCTCGATTGGGGGGTCGGGTGCTATTTGTATGGGGCCGACCGAGCTAGGGCTGCTCGTCGATCCCGCTGCTAAATTAAAAAGAACGGGACCCCCTCTGTTAGTTGTTGCTTGATCGAGCAGCTCAGGCTGCTCAATCGAGCTGAATATGAAATTTAAAAAGATTAACCCCGATTTGTTGCCCAGCTACTCGACCGAGTTGCTTACTCAGCTTGGTCGAGCTAAAACGTTGATGCACTTAGCTTGACCGAGTATTGTAACTACTCGGTCGAGTCGAATTAATTCCAGAGCGACGTTTTCAGCTCATTTTTTTGACTACGCCTGAGCTCGACCGAGTACTGTGGCTACTCGGTCGAGTCAAATTGGTAACAGAACGCCTTTTTAGCTCCCTACTTCAGCTGCCCCTAGCTCGACCGAGCATTGTGTCTGGTCGATCGAGTGACTTTCCCTTGATCTCCAATGTTGGTATAGCTCTTCTCCTCGTCTCTTCTTGATTCATTCTCCACTTTTTCCTCATTTAAGATATCCCTTCATTGGTCACCTGCACAAGATGGAATGCGTCAGAAATTTTTATAATTTTTATAATTTATAGTTTTCTAATGAATTAAAAACATTTTTATTTGGGTTTTTATGTAGAATGAAGAACTAAATAAGAAATAAAACTAAAAATAAAGAAAAATTCAGGTTGCCTCCCGATAAGCCCTTGTTTAAAGTCGTAAGCTCGACTCTCTATGATCGTTAATGATGATCTTTGATGTTTGGCGCATATGAGATGCGCTCATCGTGTTTTCCTATGAGGCCATGTGGTGGGAGTTGGTTCGCCTCGCTTCGTCAGTCTTTAGAAATTTAAAGATCGTGGCCTTCAGTTGATGATGATGAAGTGGTATACCAGGCGGCTCTTCGTCCAAGACCTTAAAGTAGGCGGACAACGCCTTATCATGTATGTCGTTGCCGCATCGTCTATGCCCTTCCTCATATGATCTCTTGCAATCTCATCCATGACATATTCTTCAGTAGCTTCATCCTTTAATAGCTCAAGATAGCTAGCATCTTCGCGCGGAAAGTGCTCCTTCATCGGCTTTTGTAGATGAATTTGATCTCTATATTTCCAATATTCATAGATATCGTCCCTTAAAGGACGTCGATCACTCCAGCTGTGGCCATGAAAGGATGTCCCAAGATGATTTGAGAACTCCCCTTCTCAGGCAGCAGTGCCCGTTGCCGTGGACGTAGCCGTAGGCTTAGGAGTAGAGATTGTGGCCATAAGGCCCTGTGAGTGCAAGTGGAACTTCAGGTCCACATGCCAGCTCAGATAATTCTTTCCAGCCGCATCGAGACCTTCAAAGCCGACGCTCGCTATTTTTGTCATATTATCTATACATTTAAAATAACATGAATTAATAATAAAGCATATTAAAAATTCATGTAAAATTAATAAATTAGTTGCCTGGATTGGCCAGTCACCACATAATAAAGTCCAAAGTCCATAAGATATACAATCCAGAGAATACAAAAGACAAAACTGGAAAAGTGCAACTTGGAATCCCATTTAGGTTCCAGCAAATTTGCAATTCTGCCTCCGTCTTCAAGGGAAAGATACTCTGGTCTTTGGCTTATACAAATATATCCTCACTACAATTCAATTCTCTCGAAAAAGAAAAGTAAATGCAAGGAATATAAAATGGTGACAGACTGGCCGATCCAAAACCACAACGTAATTTATTAAACGTAATTATATGGAAAAATTAAAATATTTAATAATTACTTAGGACACGAGGAGACATATCATACACCGTTAGGTTAGATAACTAACAGTAGAGCGACCTCAAGACCTTTCATAATTATTAAACATAAAAATACTAATTAATCCAATGAAATAATTATGCAAATAGTGATGTTGTTAATATTATATGGACAAAAAATAATCAAAATCCAACTCCCATAAATTTCAGCTTGGCTGGTGTTACGAGGTGGAACTCGCGTACAATGAATTTGTATTGCGGAGAACCAAGGGCACGGTGGTTATGTTGAGAAGAGGATTTAGGTGGGCTGGTTAACAAGTGATTAGTGGGGTATAGAGGTTGGACTTACCGCCGGGGTGGCCACGGAGTCGAGTCTCACCGGACGCGACGGAGGAAGATTGGATGGCGGGAGGTTGAAGTTGATGCCGACCCAGGGGCGAGCTTTCCTGCAGCACGAGCAACTCGTCAGAAGGGCGGGGTTGGGGTCCAACCCTTAGCCCCTCTAATGCCTAAGTCAGTAATAGGACTTAAAACGGGGGCTAGGCACGCCGGTCGGACTAACGGTGTGCCGACCGTACGTGGCGAGCTATAGGTGGGAGAACAAAGATATGGATGACCTTTGCTCTCGTGTGTGAATGATAGATTGAGAGAGAATTTGGCAACCCCCTCACCGTAAGAGGAGAGGGGGGTATTTATACCTGACGGGAGATGACTAGGCAGTGCTGACCTGGCATGCTGACTAGACGTACTGAGCTGGCTCGGTTGTTAGCGGAAGCTTCGGATAAGGACGTCGGGAACAGGAGCGCCTGACCTGCTTTTGCCAGGCGGCGCAACGGCCAGGGGGTGCTTTTGTCGGGATGTCAGGGCCGAAAGCATTAACTGTCAGTCGGCTCAACCGCCAGAGGGTGCTTTGTCAGACGGTCGGGTGACGTAGGTGTCAGTCGTGTCCTTATCCTAGGTTGTTTTGTCGTTGGTGACGAACTAAAGGTCGGGCTATGCTATCCCTGGCGTCGCGGTGCATGGGGGCCGACCGGGTCGACCGGCTCGGGGGCTGCTCGGCCCGGTCGTGCCTCCTTGTCGGTCGTGGCTTGTGGGTCGCTGGAACAGAAGGATACGCACATGACTATGTCAGCGCGCCCGATGGTATTGTCCGGGGGCTCCCCAAGCGCCTTGGCCCGGGCGGGCCAAGCAACTGCTGTTGCGTGCCCCGGTCGGGCGGGGGGGGGGGGGGGGGGGGGGGGAGTGCTGCGAGGCGCGCCCCTTCCCGCATAGCTTCGGTCTTCCGGTGGGGAGGCCCTTTCATGAAGGGGAGAGTCGATGGGGTATGTCAGCGGATCCGGGTGGGAGTTGGACTCTTACGATCTTTAGGTCGTAACAATTGCCCCCGGCATTCGAGTGTGAGGCGGAAGCCCGGCTTGGCTCGGATGGCGTAACACCGCCCTCTATCCTTACTCGGACTGGGATCCCCGCTCAGGGGGGGTGACGCCGCTCCCGTGGGGTGTGTCCCGCTATAGCGGGATCGCGAGGTCTCCTCCCGAGGGGTACCAAGCGGGGCGTCGCCCTATACCGATGTGCCGTTGTATGTGGTTATTGGGTCTGGTTTAGGGGGAGCCCGACTTTTGAGAATGTAATGGTTCTTGCGGAGATGTGTTTACCGGACGTGTTTGTAATTTTCGCAGAGCTTTGGCCGTTCTGCGCCCGGCGGACCGCCCCGCGGTCGTGCGCTTGGGCTCAAGGGGAGGGGTTCGTAAAGGGGGAATATTATTCATCAACCTTTATCGGAGATCTAGAGGATATTTACAACAATAGAGTAGATGTGGCCCAACCTGCGGTAGGGACGGTAGGTTGTTCACATTCGTCGTCCGCTCCATCGGGGTGAGCAGATCCCTGCGTCGGGGTGGTCTTTCTTTACATCGGCCGCCGAATTCTTACTGCTTCATTGTCCGGGGACGTGCTAATGCGTCGGGAATCAATGTTTGGTTCGATCAGGGATGCCGCCCCGGGGTGGTCCGCCCTTCGGGGGGGGGGGGGGGGTGACCCTCGTTTGTCGGGGGACCCTCTTCCTTTCCCTTTCCTCGCTTCCTCGCGCTCTGCCTCGCTGTCGCCGTGCTGGAGGGTTGCCCAGCCCTGCTGGGGATCCCGCACACCGAGGGGGAACCCCAGAGGAGGCGGAGGACGAGGTGGCGGTGGTGGCGTCGCTGGGAGAGCCGTTGGGCGTTTCCACCCTGACACCCCGTGGGGATCGCCGTCGGCTGGGTGTTAATTGGGGTGTTGCGGCCCGCGGCTTGTCTTCTGGACCTGCCTTTTGATCCAGTAACGAGCAGGAGGAAAGCTGGCGGGCGGGGCCTCCCGTGTGTAAGGGGAATATCCTGTCAGGGGTCGTGGGGCTATGGCGGTCACCGTCGGGGGAAGTGGGGCCCGCCGGTGGTCATCGGCCTTCTTCGTAGCTTGGTGGGGCGCTCAGGGCCGTTTCATACCCGGTGTGAGGGGATGCGAATCCTCTTTGTCTCTCTCCCCCTCACCCCTGACTTCTGAAGGGGGGGTACTTATAGCGAGATTCTGCGGAAGGGGTTTCCCTGGAAAATGTGAGGGACCAGTGCCATTAATAGGCTCCGCTGAATCACGCGCTTTGGGAATCGCTTTTTCCTGGCGGTACCCGACACGGGTTGTCTGTTCTGGCCTCTCGGGGGGTGTGTTGCTGCTGATGGCGTGTGGTCCAAGCGTCCTTTCGTTATGTTAAGTCGCATCGTGGCGCTGTCTTGACGAAACCGGGCCGCTGCCTTATCTGGACTAGGCGTATATTCGACTGGTATTGTTTCACGGTCTCTGGTTTGCGACCGGTCCGTTTCGGGCCGTGTGTCCTTGCCCTTGTCCTTGTCCCCCGGGCTGAGTTTTTGAGGATGTTGGGCCTAATCTGGGGGAATCCAGCTCTGGTTCGAGGGGCCGGCCCTGGGTGGTTGGTAGCTGCGCGGTCTGAGCCGAGGTGTTGCGGGAACGTCGGTCTTCGCCGTGTTTTACCGCAGGGTTGCCTATTTTGGATTCTTGTGTTACACAATCACTAACTATGCCCCCAACATTCCCTTGTCCGAGATAGCGAGGTCTTGGGGGAAGGGGATGTTGATGATTTGTGTGATCTTTGGGCCGGGCGGGGAGTCACCGAAAAGGTTCGGGATGAGATATGCCGCCCTATAACGATTTGGCGCAGGGCGGGCCTCCGTCCACCCCGTTCCCCTTTGATCGAAAGTTGTCGGTAACTTTCAGTTGGCGAGGGCTCTGGGCTCGAAGCGTATTATCGAGGCGTTTGAGCTGCGGGCGTAAATATTTTGGGCGTCCTAAGATAGTCCGGGAAGTGCGTTGCGCCGTTACTACTTTATGCGTCGCGAGGGGTGGTGAGCTCGCCCGGCGCTTGGCGGGCGGATCGCTTCACGCTACGGTATTTTAGGGAAGTCAAAGCGTATATGACAAGGATGGATGTTTTCATTTAAATTTACAAGAACTGTTTAATGGCTTGTACATGACTGCTTAGGTTATCGCCCGTTGTGGGGTAAGATCTGGCCCTAGGGCGGGCTATAGAGCTATCCTCGCCTGCGGTGGAAGACCTCCTAATTTAGGGGTTACCCTCTACCGGGTGGGCCTTTTTAACTCGAGTTGTTCTTGGCGCGTAGGTGAGCAACCGCCTTCTGTGCTGAAGGGTTGCAAGGTCTCATTGGCCGGGTGGAGGGGGTAGGGGAAGCTGTCTTGTAGAGGCGTTTGGACCGGGGGGGAATCTTGCCGGTCGGGCCGCCTCCCCTCCATTGCTTTGTCATCTCCCTCCGCGCCTCGCGGGACGGGTTTGGGAGCGGGGTGATCGGTCCATATTTTACACCTTTTTTCTGCATATTTGCATGCCATTTCGATCACCCATATCACGCTTTTCACGATTATTCGACGATATTGCGTTACTTTTCACTATTTCTTGTTTTTGTCGGATTTCAGGAAATATGGAGCGATCGGGAGCAAAAATGAGCTTTAATGATTTGCACCCACTCCGGAGTGTCAACCATGGCTCTTTTGAGGGTTATTCTGCAATGGAAGACGAGTGGAAGAAGAAAGAACGTCGTAGGAGCGACGAGGAAGCGAAAAGATGGAGATTGGGCATTTTCAGCATGCCACTCGGCCGAGTGAAGGAGTCACTCGGCCGAGCATTGAGACCCCGCTCGGCCGGCCAGATCGGACACGCAACAGAGATGTATCAGCGTGCACTCGGCCGAGCATCGCACGCCCACTCGGCCGAGTTCGGAGACTCCGTCCGCCCGAGTGACACCCAGACGACGGTGAGCCAAAATGTCCAACTCTCTGTAATCTGTCAGTCGACTACGAGCTCCGACTCGGCCGAGTTCCAAAAGCCCCTCGGCCGAGTCACATTTGCCACTCGGCCGAGTGATGCCGAGGACACGAAGCGCCCAGATTTTCAGACATCCTCCAACTCTTTTGAAATCTGCTATCATTCTAGTGGGTAAATTATTTTTCTCATATTTTTTATGGATAGTAGACTTCATGAAGATTCCAACTCCACTAAGAACGCGCAAATCGGAGGTCGGATGAAATCTGGGGAATTTCTGCAAGTCGATGCTGCAGTGCTGGAATTTGCATGTCAGTGTCACTCGGCCGAGTGACATTTCCACTCGGCCAAGTGACCAGTTTTTGACAGTTTTTGACAGTTTTTGACAGTTTTGACAGAGTGCTGTTTTCTGGAGTTTCTGCAGGAAAGCTCACTCTCACTCGACAGAGTGAGATTTCCACTCGACCGAGTGAGCTGTCCACTCGACCGAGTGAGATTTCCACTCGACCGAGTTAGATTTCCACTCGGCCGAGTCGTAACTGGCGCAGATTTCTGGGCACGCACAGATTCAGTTTTGGGCCCGAATTTCAGGGGCTTTTTAGGCAGTTTTGCTAGGGTTTTTGGGGGCTATTTAAGAGGGTTTGTAGCCGTCATTGAGGGGGGTTCCCAATATGTTTTTTTAGGGGTTCCAAGATGTTTTCTTATTGATTATTTTAGAGGTTAGGCCATGCCCTAGGCCCCCTCTTGGATCAAAAATCTTGTATTTGGATTGGAATTCTTCATCAAAGCTAAGTATTTCTATTCTTATTATTTGAATCTTTGATTTGCTATCTTTTTACATGCAAGCAATTGTTTTTATTGATTCCTATATCGTTGTTGCTATGCTTGAGTAGATTTGATGTTCTAGGGTTTGGGGATGAACCCTATGGATCTAATTTCATATTTGTGATGAATGAATTTCTAAATTGCTAGAATTGCTAGGAGGTTAGGTTGTGATTGATTTACTACGGATAGCTAGGGATTTCCATCGATTTGGAATTTGCAAGAGATTGGATTCTAATCGATGGGAAGGCCTAGATATTCGATTTAGATTTACAATTGGATTTCCCTAGATTTGGTTTGCAAGAGATTGGACCAAAGCTAGGATTTTTAATTGTAAATCTATACCAATATTCGTTTGCAAGAGATTGGACGAATACGAACTATCACAACCTAGATCGTGACTCGAGTTTGCACGAGAGTGGGCTCGAGAAGCGATTGGACAATGATGTCGATCCTAATGCTAGCGGCTTAGGCTAGGGTTTGCAAGAGATTGGGCCCTATCCTAGGTTCGCTATAGACCGGCAATAGCGCGAGAGCGTGAGCTTGGTTCTCTATTCAGTTACGACTAGTTCACCTCAATGCAAGTCTAATAATATTGAGATTCACTATTCACAATGACGAATGACGGTCCGTAGTGGGGATTCCCTAGCCCTAGACACTTTTAGTGTATTGTATTTGAATTGATATTTGACCGATTTCTCTATCTCCGACACCGACATCCATCACCATTGCCATTACATTATACCATAACCATCTCCACCAATAAAACCATCGTAGTCAAACCAACCTAGGATAGATTGGAGCCAACACCACCTCCTCGTGTTCGATACCCGCTCGCCACTACACCGTGCGCTTGCGGTAAAACTACAATCGTTCTCCGGGTGTATATCCGGGGCCGACCAAGTTTTTGGTTGTGCTCTTGGGTTGCATTTTGGAAGTGAGCACGGGGCAGGTGTTGACAATCAGGCCGCCTCCCCCCACGCCTCGCTGTTTCGGTTTGAGGGTGGGGTTCAGGGCCCGATTGTGCCGGGGCGGGCTGACACGCCAGGACTCGCCTTTTGGGCTCGTCAGGGATGCAGCCTTGCCGAGGTTCCCGTCTGGAGGTCGACGGCGAGGAGGTGCTAGCCTCCAGCCCCTGGGGGCTCTCGCTTTTCCTGCCGGCGGGGGTCGGATGCCAACCTTTCTCCGACTCGTCCTTGTTTAGGGCGGACGGAGGCATGAAAGGCAGATTTCCCTTGTGTAAGTGGAATATCCTTTTGGCGATCCGTTTGTAAGGGGAATATACAGTTGGAGGCGGTAGAGATGCGGGAACCGCCATCCTGGGCAGCGGGAACCACTGATGGCCGGTGATTTCTCTTTTGTTAGGGCATTGTATCCCGGCCCGTTTCCCAGCAGGTGGGGGGATAATTGCCGATTTCTCATGACTTACGATTCTTGGTTCTCTTTATTTCGGAAGGGTGAGTGGCGTCTTTATAGGGAGATCTCGCTGACAGTTTCCCCCATATTTATTGCGATGAGTTGGCCTTATTAATGGGCTCTTCGGGTTCACGCCAGTGGGAAACCTCTTTTGCCAGGTGGCTCTTACGGATTCTATTTTGGAGTGTACCATTAATGGTGGCGCGTTTCTCGAGCGTCCTTTCATTTCGTCGAGTCACATCGGGGCCGCTTACTCGGAAACTGACGCCATTTCGTCCCGGTTTGTGTGCCCGTCTTCTTTTGATTTTTCGAGGGTCATGGGCGCGCAGCCCTCTCTGGTTTGGGTGGCTAGGGTTGGTCCTGCCCCAGAGGTCTTGAGGGGGGGAGCGGGCGCATAGCCCGGCCCGTGCCCTTCTCTGGTTTGGGTGGCTAGGGTTGGCCCTGCCCAAGAGGTCTTGAGGGGGGGAGCGGGCGCGTAGCCCGGCCCGTGCCCTTCTCTGGTTTGGGTGGCTAGGGTTGGCCCTGCCCCAGAGGTCTTGAGGGGGGGGGGGGGGGAGCGGGCGCGTAGCCCGGCCCGTGCCCTTCTCTGGTTTGGGTGGCTAGGGTTGGCCCTGCCCCAGAGGTCTTGAGGGGGGGAGCAGGCGCGTAGCCCGGCCCGTGCCCTTCTCTGGTTTGGGTGGCTCGGGTTGGCCCTGCCCCAGAGGTCTTGGGGGGGGAGCGGGCACGTAGCCCGGCCCGTGCCCTTCTCTGGTTTGGGTGGCTAGGGTTGGCCCTGCCCCAGAGGTCTTGAGGGGGGAGCGGGCACGTAGCCCGGCCCGTGCCCTTCTCTGGTTTGGGTGGCTAGGGTTGGCCCTGTCCCAGAGGTCTTGAGGGGGGGAGCGGGCGCGTAGCCCGGCCCGTGCCCTTCTCTGGTTTGGGTGGCTAGGGTTGGCCCTGCCCCAGAGGTCTTGTGGGGGGGAGCGGGCGCGTAGCCCGGCCCGTGCCCTTCTCTGGTTTGGGTGGCTAGGGTTGGCCCTGCCCCAGAGGTCTTGAGGGGGGGAGCGGGCGCGTAGCCTGGCCCGTGCACTTCTCTGCTTTGGGTGGCTAGGGTTGGCCCTTCCCCAGAGGTCTTGAGGGGGGAGCGGGCGCGTAGCCCGGCCCGTGCCCTTCTCTGGTTTGGGTGGCTAGGGTTGGCCCTGCACTAGAGGTCTTGAGGGGGGGAGCAGGCGCGTAGCCCGGCCCGTGCCCTTCTCTGGTTTGGGTGGCTACGGTTGGCCCTACCCCAGAGGTCTTGAGGGGGGGAGCGGGCGCGTAGCCCGGCCCGTGCCCTTCTCTGATTTGGGTGGCTAGGGTTGGCCATGTGATTGCTCCGGAATGTAACCCCAAAAGTGCGACCGTGTAGTTCTACCGAAAGCGCACGGTGTAGCGGCGAGCGGGTTATCGAACACAGGGAGGACGAATGAAAGCGCTTGCTCCGAACAACCTGGCTATTAAGAACAGAAAAGAGGGAATTTGCCTTTGGCGATCCTGTCACAATCGTCAGACAAAGCACGAAGATATCAAATCAAATAAAGACGCCTAGGGAATGGGGAATCCCCGCTACTCACCGTATCTCGCCAATGTGATTCTTTGGTATCAAAATTGCTAGGTTAGAATTTCGGATGAACTAGTTGCAACTGAATGTAAAACCTAGCTCACGCTCTCGCGCTGTTGCCGGTCTATAGCTTTCCTAGGTTTGGGTCCAATCTCTTGCAAACCCTAGCCTAGGCAAGCTAGCATTAGGATCAACATCATCGTTCAATCGCGCCCCGAGCCCACTCTCGTGCAAACTCGGGCCACGACCTAGGTTGGGATAGTTCCTACCCGTCCAATCTCTTGCAAACGGGTATCGGCATGGAATTGCAACTGAGAACCCTAGTATCGGTCCAATTTCTTGCAAACCGATACTACGGAAACTCGATTTCAACCCAATTCGGATTTCTAGGGTTTCCTATCGAATTGGGATCCAATCTCTTGCAAATCCCAATCGATATGAATACCTAGCTATCCGTAGTAAATCGATCCCAAACTAACCCTAATAGCAATTCTAGCAATATTTCTACCAATTCATCACAAATCTGAAATTGGGCTCGTAGGGTTCATCCCCACGCCCCAAGGCGTAGAAACTACTCACAATTCATAGCACAAATACAAAAATAACCAATGGAATTAACAAGAGAATTCATCAAAATATTCAAATAAGCAATAAAAATAGTATTTTTAGAGGAGAGAGATGCAAACCAATAGAATTCTTCCAATAATCCAACAAAAATCAACTTTCCTCTCCTCTCCAATCACAAGAAATAAAGCTAAAAGTTTAATCTAAAAAGCTGCAAAAAGTTAAGAGAAAAGCTCTCCAACCTAGGGTAAAAACAGGGGTTAAATACCCCCCAAAATCGTCCAAAAAACTGTGACCAAAATGCCCCTGCGCAGCCTGAAAACCGCAATTTTCGCTACAGGCAGCGCGTCACACTCGGCCGAGTGACAAAAGTCGCTCGGCCGAGTGACAAACCCTGAGAATTTCCAGTAAGTCTGGGTCTTTGGGGGTCTTCACTTCGGGAGTCGCTTGGCCGAGTGAGTTGTCGTCACTCGGCCGATGGCTCCAATGTACTCGGGCGGTCGGTATTTTCCACTCGACCGAGTGGGTCTTCTGAAGCTCAGGCAGACGAAAAACAGTAAGTTGGCGATTTTTGATGGGCTTCGTCTGAGTGCCACTCGGGCGGACGGGGTCTCGTCACTCGGCCGATGTGGCTTCCGACGCTCGGCCGAGTGCACACATGAAACGTGTCCGATCTGGTCGGCCGAGCGGTGTCTCGCTGGTCGGCCGAGTGACTCCTTCAATCGGCCGAGTGAGACACCAAAAATGCCCAAACAGCTTGTTTTGGCCTCCTCGTCGCTCCTGCGACGTTCTTTCTTCTTCCGCTCCTCTCCAACAGCAAAATACCCCTCGGGGAAGCCATCGGTGACACTCTGGAGTAGGCGTATCTCGAGATCACTCCAAATTGCTCCAAATCACCTGAAATACGACAAAAACAACAAATCGTGAAAAGCATCGCAATATCGTCGATATATCGTGAAAAACATGATTTGGGCGATCTAAATGGCATGCAAACATGCGGGAAAAAAGTGTAAAATAAGGAGTGATCAAAATCCCCCAAGCTTACCTCTTACTCGTCCTCGAGGAAGATAAGTAAAAGGTGAACCCGGTGGATTCGGAAAACGAAAACGACGAAAAACGAAAAACGACGAACGACGAACAAAAAGAGAAACAAAATAAGAACAAAGAAGAAAGAAGAAAGCGAAGAGGGAAGCTGCTAGATCATTTTCTCAGGACGTGGGTTTTGCTTACTCATATAGCATGCACCGAATGAAAAACACATGTCAAAGAATTTTATTTCGATATCATAGTATAATGGTGCAAATAGAAATAGAAAACCCAAGAATGGTGATATAACATGAAAAACGGAATAATCTTAGAATTAACATCGTCTGAATCATTTAAAGCGGTATACAATATCGCAGATCACACACTTTTCAATTGAATGCTTTCTAAGAGGAGTATAAGAATATCACACAGTAGAATAGAAAGAACAAAAAAGTGTGGATTTCATGAAATGAGTGCTAAGCATAGATTTCTGGACTTCGTAAAGCTAAAAATAATCTCACCGAGTATAGAATATTACTTAGCCTAGGTTGTCATGCAACGTCAAGTAGTCACTCTCTCACACATCATTGGATTCTCTCCCCCAAGCTTATCTATAAGCGTGGTGGCACAAAAACGATATTTACATCCCCATTTTTTATGAAGCTCCAAAAGTGATGAAAATAAAAAAACCAAAAAGAGAGAAAGAAAGAGAGAACATGAGCTGGGATCTTTTATTGAGGTTCTTTCCTCTTTTCTTTTTCTTTTTCTTTTCTTTTTTTTCTTTTTTTTCTAATATCATATATACAAAATGATCCCAACTCAAAGAGAAGTAAGAATATACAAGAAATTTTTTTTGGAATTAGGAAATTTGGAGCTAGGAATTAATAGCGGGGGAAATGCCATATAATAGAATCGCTAAGGAGAGATTCACCAATGATTTTAAAATAGAGAAATGATGTTCAAGATTTGTGGAGAAAGAAATGAATATATCTCTCGGTTCACTCTATAGGACGTGCACGACAACTTCAGCAGGGTAATCTACTCTACTCAGTTTCAATCACAAAAAAGCTAAACTAATCCAGATTTATCATAGCTAACATCATTTAATCATCCTGAAGTGAAATGTACAAATCATGCATATAGAAGTGATATAGGTAAAGAAATCGGTACTCCAGATATAAGCATTCAATGCGTGAATCTTGGTGTGTTTTCTGCGATAGCATACATATGAATATTCAGACTCAGCTAATAATAAAATTTCATCCATTTTCATGCGGGAAAGTATGGGTCACTATCTCTAAATGCAAGGCAAATCACAGCGTATGATATCAGAAATAAAATCTAAGACATGACAAATATAGCATGCATACAGAGAAAGCTAACTCCACGTCATCATCATCACAGAAAAGTCATCTCTAGCATGAGATGAAAAAGAAATAAAGATAAAGGGGAAAATAAAACTATTTACAATGCAGCACACAGAAAAATAAGAAAAACGTGATGCATGGTAAAATAAAAGAAAAAATGATGAAAATAAGTGCAAAAGCGGAAAATGGCGTGAAAGAACTAAAAACAAAGGTGGTAAATCGAAAAGAACGTGAGAACTCACTCCCCCAAGCTAAACGGCACAGTGTCCTCAATGTGCGAAGTGTGGCACTCCGAGAGACGAGTAATGTGAGGGGTAAATGAGGATGCATGTATGAGGGAAAAAAAGAAAATAAAATAACAAAAGAAAAATAAGAAATAAAAATATGATGCGGACATGATGCATGCAGATATACGAGTGAATCAGATATATAGTAGTGACACCAAAAACACTCCCGCTCTCCCAAAAATGATATATAAATATATGATCAAAATGTGTATCCAGAACAGTGAGGAGGGGGGGTGGGCAAAAGTCATCAGGACCTAGCAGAGACGGGCAGCACAACGGCAAAATGAACAATGGCATCAAGGGTGCCTAAGAAGGTGGTGCTGCACCGTCGCCGTCCTGAGGCGGAGGAGGTGGTGGTGGTGGAACAGACTGCTGAGAGGGTGTGGGTGTGGGTGTGGTAGCAGGCTGGGTGTGGGTAGGGGTGGGGGTGGGGACCTGCTGGGTGGGTGTGGGTACGCGGGGGAGACGCTCGAGGACCTGTGTGAGGCAGTAGTGAATATGTGGGAGCAGGTCGAAGCGGCCAGCCATCGCAGTGACGGTGGCGAACAGGGTCCTAAGGTCGCCTCTGAGGCCACTCACCGCCCCCTCGAGAGCACGAATGCTCTGAAGTACAGTGTCGGGGGGAGGTGGTGCAGAGGGACGCATCGGTCTGTGCTGTGTAGGGCGGGGCTGGCGTACTCGGGTGGCGTAGGTGATGGGCTCAGCAGGTAAGTGGACGAAAGGTGCTGTGCTCGCAAGTGTGGGCCTGGCCTCAGTGCGAGGCTGGGCAGGATGGTAAGAAGTGGAGGCAACAGCAATGGAAGAGGAGTACAAAAGTGGCAACGAGGCGGCCAGAGAGGTCGGTGACACAGAAGTGTGGACAGACGCCACGACACTCTCAGAAAATACAGCAACGGTGGAGACAGAGGTGGAGACCACAGTCTCCATGGCGGCAGCAAAAGAGGGCTCTCCGCACTCAACTATGGTCGGGGGGCGCTCGGGAAAGGCAGTGGAAACGGGCTCAACAGACAGAGGGCCAGTGGTGGTGGTAGGCGTGGAAGCAGTGGAGGTGGGCTCAGCGAGGGTACTCCCAACACCGACAGAAGTGTGGACAGAGGTGTCTGGAGCAGCAGAAATATCAGGGATAGGCTGAGGGGCCACGGGGTCAACAGGGGCAGCGAGATCAGCAGGTGCAACAGGGTCTGCGGGGGCAGCGTGGGCAGTGTGGGCCTGCTCGGCCTCCTCGGCCTCGAGCACGTATGCGGCCGGGATCAGAAGATCCATCGCCGGGAGCCAGTCCACCTGGGCTGGTGCAATCTGAGTCCGAGCTGGGCTCGGAAGAATCATATAATCGGCACCGTAGGGGCCGTGCAGCCAGACCCAGTGTCGCTCACCGTGCGGACGAAGCATCTTCATCCGGGCCATAACATCTATGGACAGTGAATTGGGGCCCGGTGCTCGTCGCAGGTCATCAGGAAAGTCCTCGCCGGTCATAAGGGCAAGCAGGGTGATCAGGCCGCCGTAGCATATCGGTGAGCGAGCGCCCACCGATACGATGATGCGGTCCAAAAACCAAGCCGCGACATCAATCACGACGGCGGGGACCAACTCATCGCCCTCCCTAGATAGAGCTCTGGGTCATGTCATCGCGTAGAGCATATAGAGCTCCAGCGTGGACATCGTACCCGGCTCATAACTAGCCAAAAAGGTAGTCGCCATAAGGCGCTGAGCTATACGGAGGCAGGGATGGACAATGGCCGAGGCCTTGGCCCTACTAGGGTCAAAGGCAGCATGAAGACCTGTAATCCGGGCCCAGAAGGCGCCGGCATCGAATGAAGGTGGGGGGATATGGGTGGGGGCGTAACCACGGTCGGCCTCGGGGACATCGGGCCACGAGAAGAAAGCTCTCATCATACCGAGAGTGACCTGGCACTCTCGGTCCATGAACCGAAACGAGCATCCCTCGTCGGTCCGGGCGATCGAACTAAGAACCTCAAGTGTCGGACGGATAAATGTGTCCGTCGACACCTGGAAGAAATCTCGCCAGCCCACGTTGTCGTACAACGTGAGCATCCCCTCGAGTACCCCCAGGCGTCTTAGGTCTGCAAGGTGTGCGAACCTGGAGGGTACGATCGAGCGCTGGGAAATACGCTCGAAAGCGACGCGGTGTGCGCCGTTCCGGAACGTAATCCCCAGCGGCCCGATAAGTGGAGCCGGAGGTGGTGGCTGTGGAGCGGCAGGGAGTGGCTGTGCGGGGTGTATGGGCTGTGCGGGCTCTGCAGGCTGTGCAGGGTGTGCAGGGCCTGAAAGCTGTGCTGGGTGAACTGGGTGTGGTGGAGAAGGCGGAGGAGAGTCCTCCACCTCGTGGGAGGGGCCGACATCATCCGACCGCTTCCGCTTGGCGGAAGCTCTCCTCGACCGCGGCCGTGTCCAGGGTGGCATATGGGCCCCGGGCGCTCACTAAAACAAATAGAAAATGCGGCGTGCGTAAAATAAAGGAAAGAATATACCACGACACGCCGCGAGAGCAAAGCTATGGAAGCGTGCGAAGACGACGCCTACACGTAGCCCAAATCAGTCCCTGGAAGCTCCCCTGGGCTCCCCTAAGCTCCCAAAAATAACCTGCGCATGAAACGGAGATATCAGAGAGTAATATTCAAAACGTATGGGGCATTAGGGGTATAATAGATAGAAATTGAAACTAATTTGGGTTTGGGGTTCGTTTAACGCATGGATCGTCGAAAAATACACAAAAGAGGAAAATTAGGCGAAAATCGGCGTTACCGGAGGTGGCCGGAGGCGTGGCCGCCGGCGGCGACTCGGGCGAGGTGCGGCGGAGGTCGGCCGGAGTTTGGGTGGCCGAGCGCCGGTGCGGGCGAGCGATCGGGCGAGCGAGGGGGCGGAATCGGGCGCTGGGAGTCGAAGGGTCGGGCGCTGTCGATTTAACTCGTTTCGAAAAACGCGCCCGACCCCAGCCCCCTTTTATAGCAAAAGTTACGACTCGGCCGAGTGACTAGGTCGCTCGGCCGAGTAGCTCAACGGAAAAATTCCTCCCCGCTACGCTTCGGCCGAGTGGCCTTGCCACCCTCGGCCGAGTGGAGTAAGTCCATTCGGCCGAGTGGCTCAAGCTACTCGGCAAGACCCGCCCTAGGAGCGTATCAGTTTTACTCGGCCGAGTGAATATATATACTCAGCCGAGTAGCAGTTATACTGAAATCAGGAAAATAAACAGAGAGTTGGGTACAGCAGACTTCCCTCGTTCATGAGCGGCTCGGCCGGACGAACTTGTGTGCTCGGTCGAGTGACTAGTATGCTCGGCCGAGTGAGCCTTGTTTTCTGCTGTTTGTCTTCGTTAGGGCTCTAAACTCCGTTTTTCTTCCTCCAGTCGATTTCATCTTCCTCCTAAGCATCGAGCGCCTTCATGGGGCGCTCCTCGTCGCATTTTTCATCCTCCTAATGATGGGTACCTTGTTCTCCTCTCCTGTCAGGAAAAATAGGACTCGTTATCACGAAATTTTTGGGCGAACGACTCAAAACACTAAAAATTTCTAAAACAAAAATAAAAATTTCTAAAACAAAAATAAAAGAAAAGTAAAAATAAAGCAATAACCGTCAGGTTGCCTCCCGACAAGCGCTCGTTTAAGGTCGTGAGCTCGACCCCCTATGATTTTCAATTAATGCGGGATATTCGGTGCATATGAGATGCACCCGTCAAATTTTCCGGGGAGAACGCTTGGATTCGGAAGTTGCAGCGGCGTGTTCTCCCTCGGTGGTCTCTCGTCTCGAATATTGTTGGGGGTGGCTCCCCCAAGCTAGCGTTTGCTCCGATCTTCGGCTTAACCGGTGACGCCGATTTCCGTAGCGGCGGAGCTTTCTTCGGAGACTTCATTTTCGAGAGCTTGCATAGCTCTCGAATCCTTGCGACATCAGCGTCGCCTTCATCAATTTCAGCGGAGAAGTCGGGGGAATGCTCCATCTTCTCATCTTGGTCCAAATCCGGGCCGTCCTCGAAATCCTCCTTGAATAGAGCGTCGATTGAATGGGGGATCGCCTCCTCAATCACCTCGTCAAGGAGGTCCATATAGTCCAGCTCCTCGAGGTAAGGCATGTGTTTCATTGCCTTAGGAATATGAAGCTCCACCTCGATGTTGCCGACGTTCAATGTTAGGGTACCTTCTCGCACGTCGACAATGACACCGGCGGTGGCGAGGAACGGGCGTCCAAGTATCAATGACGTATCTCCCTCCTCCTTAACGTCCATGATCACGAAGTCACATGGTAAGCATATGCCCCCCGGGACTTGTAGCGGGATGTCCTCTGCGATCCCTACCGGCCTCGTGATCTGTCCATCGGCTAATTGTATCCGCATGTCGGTAGGCTTCAATTTCGTGCCGGTATTTAGCCTTAGGAACATGGAGAGAGGCATGAGGCTAACACTAGCCCCTAAATCCACCAACGCCTTTTGTAGAGGGACGCCGCCCAAGGTGCAAGGAATTTGAAAACTCCCCGGGTCTTTGAATTTAGCCGGCTCCTTCTCTCTCTTGGTGAACCAAGAGCCCTCCTCGACGAGCATAATTTTCTCTTTCCTCTTTCTCCCCGAAATCAAATCCTTTAAAAATTTAGCGTATGTCGGGATCTCAACGATAGCGTCGAGGAAAGGAATGTTGAGGCTAACCCCTCTCAGATACTCGAGAAACTTTGCTAGCCTTTTCTCCATTTTTGCTCTAGCTAGCCTTTGGGGGAATAGGACCGGTGGCATAAAGCGCCTCTCTTCAATCAATTGCTCCGCTCTAGATTTCTCCTCTTCTTGCGGATCTTTCTCCCTCTCAACTTCAACTACCGGCTCAATTGGCTCTACATTCTCCTCCACGGGCTCCTCGGTAGGAATCATGGCGGGGGTGGTATCCTTCCCGCCCCTAGTCGTAACGGCAACCACGGCATTGATGTGGCCGGTGTTGCCCCGTGGGTTTTGCTCGGGTTGCGCCGGTAATTATTGAGTATTCTGATTGAGCAACGCCAATTGCTCCGAGATTTGAGCTACAACGGTTGTAAGGGAGTCTTGGCCCGCCTTCAAGGAAGCATTGACCTTCTTTTGCTCGACCATGAACTCCTCCACTCTAGCTTCAAAGTCAGATCGTTGTTGAGCTTGTGGAGGGTTTTGATTTCTCCACCCTTGATTGTATCCGGGTGGCCTATAGGGTGGAACTTGTTGCTTCGGTTGGAAATTTTGTTGTGGAGGCCCCCTCGGTGGATAATGTTGTTGTTGTGGTGGTGGTGGCGGTCGAGCTTGTTAAGGTGGTTGTTGCGACGGGTTAAATCTCCTTCATTGTTGGCATAGGAGAAACCGGGATGGTTTCTAGTGGCCGGATTGGCCCAATATCCGTGGTTCCCCGCGACATATTGAACTTGCTCCAAGGATCCCTCTCCTTTCTCTCCTCCTAAATACATAGCTTGAGATTGGTCTTGCCAATCACACATTTGATTCGTTGGTGCGGATGTGGAAGGGGTTCCTTGGGGCTCCGTGATATACTTCTCCAGTCTCTCCACCACCTTGTGGAGAGAATCAAACATGCTTGTAATCTCCGCTACGGCCTTCGCCTCATAGATGCTAGTTGGCTTCAAGGAGGACGTAGAGTGTCCTCACTCATCGCCCCATTGTTGATTGTTTGAGGACATCTCCTCAATTAGGGCCGTAGCTTCGTCGGGAGTCTTCGATAGGATGGCACCATTCGCCACGGCATCAATAATTTGCTTGGTCCCTGGTTGGAGACCATTATAGAAGCTATGAACTAGCTCCCAATCTTCAATGCTATGATGCGGGCACTGGTGCTGCAGATCTTTGAAACGCTCCCAAGCCTCATAGAGCGTCTCTTGGGGTCCTTGCTTGAAGGACATAAGAGCGCTCCGAATCTTTACCGTCTTGGAGGGCGGGTAGAACTTGTCAATGAATGCACTCGCCAACTCGTCCCATGTGGTAAAGACTCCCTCAGCTTGCGTCCTCAACCAATAAAGTGCTTTGTCCTTTAATGTGAAGGGGAAGAGGCGCAGTCTGATGGCATCGATGGAGACCCCCGTCATCTGAAATGTGGCGCACTTCGACAGAAATAGCTGGATGTGGTAGTGGGGATTTTCATGGGCATTCCCATGAAATGGATCATGCTGCATCAGAACCACTAGTCCAGTCTTCAGCTCAAAATTCTTGTCAGCCGCCAACTCCGGCATGGCAATGGATGAGGTCGTAGAAGAGGTCTTAGGCCGAAGCCTATCTCGAATAGAAATAATCCTCGCCATTCTTGCCGCTAATTGTTCCGCAGTTTTCGGGTTGGTCATAAACCTCCCTTCCGGATCTTGTCTTCTCTCCGCCCTGATTCTCTGCGCAGTACGCTTAATCTCGGGATCAAATAATATAGCTTTAGGGTCCGCCATCGATCTCGTGTTCATGCACGGGAAGACAAAGTTTCAAAGAAGTGATTAGCACAATGGAAGGGTTAGAATAAAAAAAATAAAGAAATAAAATAAAAAGAAAGAAATAGCTAGGGTGGTAAGATCAAACGCAATCGCCTCCCAGGCAACGGCGTCAAAAACTTGATCGCTCCGGAATGTAACCCCAAAAGTGCGACCGTGTAGTTTTATCGCAAGCGCACGGTGTAGCGGCGAGCGGGTTATCGAACACAGGGAGGACGAATGAAAGTGCTTGCTCCGAACAACCTGGCTATTAAGAACAGAAAAGAGGGAATTTGCCTTTGGCGATCCTGTCACAATCGTCAGACAAAGCACGAAGATATCAAATCAAATAAAGACGCCTAGGGAATGGGGAATTCCCGCTACTCACCGTATCTCGCCAATGTGATTCTTTGGTATCAAAATTGCTAGGTTAGAATTTTGGATGAACTAGTTGCAACTGAATGTAAAACCTAGCTCACGCTCTCGCGCTGTTGCCGGTCTATAGCTTTCCTAGGTTTGGGTCCAATCTCTTGCAAACCCTAGCCTAGGCAAGCTAGCATTAGGATCAACATCATCGTTCAATCGCGCCCCGAGCCCACTCTCGTGCAAACTCGGGCCACGACCTAGGTTGGGATAGTTCCTACCCGTCCAATCTCTTGCAAACGGGTATTGGCATGGAATTGCAACTGAGAACCCTAGTATCGGTCCAATCTTTTGCAAACCGAGATTTCAACCCAATTCGGATTTCTAGGGTTTCCTATCGAATTGAGATCCAATCTCTTGCAAATCCCAATCGATATGAATACCTAGCTATCCGTAGTAAATCGATCCCAAACTAACCCTAATAGCAATTCTAGCAATATTTCTACCAATTCATCACAAATCTGAAATTGGGCTCGTAGGGTTCATCCCCACGCCCCAAGGCGTAGAAACTACTCACAATTCATAGCACAAATACAAAAATAACCAATGGAATTAACAAGAGAATTCATCAAAATATTCAAATAAGCAATAAAAATAGTATTTTTAGAGGAGAGAGATGCAAACCAATAGAATTCTTCCAATAATCCAACAAAAATCAACTTTCCTCTCCTCTCCAATCACAAGAAATAAAGCTAAAAGTTTAATCTAAAAAGCTGCAAAAAGTTAAGAGAAAAGCTCTCCAACCTAGGGTAAAAACAGGGGTTAAATACCCCCCAAAATCGTCCAAAAAACTGTGACCAAAATGCCCCTGCGCAGCCTGAAAACCGCAATTTTCGCTACAGGCAGCGCGTCACACTCGGCCGAGTGACAAAAGTCGCTCGGCCGAGTGACAAACCCTGAGAATTTCCAGTAAGTCTGGGTCTTTGGGGGTCTTCACTTCGGGAGTCGCTTGGCCGAGTGAGTTGTCGTCACTCGGCCGATGGCTCCAATGTACTCGGGCGGTCGGTATTTTCCACTCGACCGAGTGGGTCTTCTGAAGCTCAGGCAGACGAAAAACAGTAAGTTGGCGATTTTTGATGGGCTTCGTCTGAGTGCCACTCGGGCGGACGGGGTCTCGTCACTCGGCCGATGTGGCTTCCGACGCTCGGCCGAGTGCACACATGAAACGTGTCCGATCTGGTCGGCCGAGCGGTGTCTCGCTGGTCGGCCGAGTGACTCCTTCAATCGGCCGAGTGAGACACCAAAAATGCCCAAACAGCTTGTTTTGGCCTCCTCGTCGCTCCTGCGACGTTCTTTCTTCTTCCGCTCCTCTCCAACAGCAAAATACCCCTCGGGGAAGCCATCGGTGACACTCTGGAGTAGGCGTATCTCGAGATCACTCCAAATTGCTCCAAATCACCTGAAATACGACCAAAACAACAAATCGTGAAAAGCATCGCAATATCGTCGATATATCGTGAAAAACATGATTTGGGCGATCTAAATGGCATGCAAACATGCGGGAAAAAAGTGTAAAATAAGGAGTGATCACCCTGCCCCAGAGGTCTTGAGGGGGGGAGCGGGCGCGTAGCCCGGCCCGTGCCCTTCTCTGGTTTGGGTGGCTAGGGTTGGCCCTGCCCCAGAGGTCTTGAGGGGGGGAACGGGCGCGTAGCCCGGCCCGTGCCCTTCTCTGGTTTGGGTGGCTAGGGTTGGCCCTGCCCCAGAGGTCTTGAGGGGGGGAGCGGGCGCGTAGCCCGGCCCGTGCCCTTCTCTGGTTTGGGTGGCTAGGGTTGGCCCTGCCCCAGAGGTCTTGTGGGGGGGAGCGGGCGCGTAGCCCGGCCCGTGCCCTTCTCTGGTTTGGGTGGCTAGGGTTGGCCCTGCCCCAGAGGTCTTGAGGGGGGGAGCGGGCGCGTAGCCCGGCCCGTGCCCTTCTCTGGTTTGGGTGGCTAGGGTTGGCCCTGCCCCAGAGGTCTTGAGGGGGGGAGCGGGCGCGTAGCCCGGCCCGTGCCCTTCTCTGGTTTGGGTGGCTAGGGTTGGCCCTGCCCAAGAGGTTCGGAGGTTTTGCGCTGTAAAAAACTATGGGTAGAATTTTAGCAGATGCTTTGCGTTCCAAGGGTGGGCCAGTTCGCTCCCTTCGGGGGTTGCCAAGGTGTACGTGGGTGGTCCGATAATATCGATGACCGTGTAGGGCCCTTCCCATTTGGCGGCCAACTTTCCCCGCTGGGCAGTCTCGGGGCGGAAGTTGGCGTCTCTGAGGACCAAGTCGCCGATCCTGAAGGTCCGCGGCTTCACCCGGGAGTCGTAGTACCGCGCCATCCGCTGGCTGTGTTTGACGAGGCTGGTCAGGGCCCGGTCTCTTACCTCGTCTATCAATTCAAGACTGAGGCCGAGTCCCTCTCCATTGATCTCTTCGTCGAAGAGCTTTAGCCGGAGTGTCTCTTCGCCGATCTCCACGGGAACGACCGCCTCCGATCCGTATGCTAGCATCAAGGGACTTTCTCCGGTCGAGGCCTTGTGGGTGGTGCGATAGGACCACAGGATTCCCGGTAGCTCATCGACCCATGCCCCCAGGGCGGCGTCCACCTTTTTCTTCATTGGGTTCAAGATACATTTGTTCGCGGCCTCCGCCATTCCGTTGCACTGTCGGTGGGCGACTGACGCGAACTGGAGTTTGATCCCCCAGCCAGAGCAGAAGTCGCGGAAGCCTTCGCAATCGAACTGCTTTCCGTTATCAGTGACTATTGAGGGGGGAATCCCGAAGCGGCATATAACGGATTGCCAGATGAAGCCCTTCATGTCCGTCCACGCGATGCGCGCTAGCGGCTCCGCTTCCACCCACTTAGTGAAGTAGTCCATGGCGACGACCAAATATTTCCTTCCTCCGGAGGCCTTTGAGAAAGGCCCAAGGATGTCGAGTCCCCATTTGGTGAAGGGGATAGGGCTCACGATGGGCATCAGGTTGGCCGGAGGTGCAGTCGTCCGTCGGCCGAACTTCTGGCACGCCTCGCACCTCTTGACGTACTGTACCGCGTCCCGGATCATTGTCGGCCAATAGTACCCCTGGCGCATTATTTTGTGGGCGATGGTGCGCCTGCCGTGGTGGTTTCCGCAGAAGCCTTCGTGTACCTCGCGGATGACTTGCTCAGCCTGCTCCTGGCGCAAGCATTTCAGATAGGGCAGGACGTCGAAATTGGCGCGGCGGCGGCGGTACATCACTCCGTCGAGGAGCACGAATGACAGGGCCCGCCTCTCCACCTGTTTAGCCAGCATTCGCTCCTCGGGCAGTTCCCCAGTCTCCAAGTACTTCATAATGGGGGTCATCCATGACGCCACCGTGCCCGTGCACATCAGTTCTTCTTCGTCAATGGTTGGCGTCAATAGGCTTTCGACGTAGATGGCCTTCCTGATCTCGGCCGCCGAGGAGGAAGCCAGCTTAGACAGGGCGTCCGCCTGGAGGTTGTTGGAGCGGGGCAGGTGCCGGACGTCCGCTTTCTTGAACTTGCGGAGTTCGATCTGGATGCGCCTAAGGTAACGCTTCATTGTTTCTTCTCGGGCCTCGAAGCTCCCCAGGATCTGCTGGATGACGAGCCGTGAGTCACTTAGGAGCAACACGTTCGTCGCCCCCACCGCCTTAGCGAGTTTCAACCCGTTAACCGTGGCCTCGTACTCCGCGACATTGTTAGTTGTCGGGAAGTCGAAGCATAGGGCGTATTCCAACGAGCATCCGTCCGGGGTCTGAATGACGATTCCCGCCCCTGTCCCGGATCCCGTCATGGAGCAGTCGACGTGGATGGTCCATAATTCGCCCACGTCCACCTGGGAGGGCACTGAGGGTTCGCCCATCCCGGTCCACCGCGGGGACGCGGTCGCCGATGGGAGCTCTGTCTGGTCCCCCGGTGGGACTCCCGCGGTGCATTCCACCACGAAGTCGGCCAGCGCCTGGCCTTTGATCGCCGTTCAGGCTTTGTACGTTATGTCTAACTCACTGAGCTCGACACTCCAGTTGAGCATCCTCCCCGACCGCTCCAGTCTTTTCAGGTTCTTTTCGAGGGGCATGTCGGTGTGGACGGTTATGGGATTAGTAAACAGGGCGCTGCACCCCCCCTTCCTCCTTGATTAGGACGGAGCTAACAGCCTCCTCGTTGGTTGCCAAGTACAACCCTAGGGGTTCGCCTTCCTCCAGCCGTGCGAGGAGCGGTGGGCTCTGTAGGTAAGCCCTCAGCTCCGCGAACGCCCGCGCACAGTCGTCGTCCCATGTGATCACCTTCCTTTTGTCCTTAGCTTCGCCAAAGGCTGTGCGCAAGACCCTGAAGAAGGGGAGCGACTTCTCCGCAGATTTCGACAGGAATCGCCCCAGAGCAACGATCCGGCCGTTCAGCCGCTGCAAGTCCCGGATCGTCCGGGGTTCAGCCATACTGATGAGGGCCGTCACCTT
Source organism: Scilla litardierei (assembly GCA_030789695.1). Classification (NCBI taxonomy): domain Eukaryota; kingdom Viridiplantae; phylum Streptophyta; class Magnoliopsida; order Asparagales; family Asparagaceae; genus Scilla; species Scilla litardierei. The sequence goes on along the minus strand of CM061141.1, from coordinate 82,797,074 downwards.
GTCGGGGTTCACCTCGATCCCCCGCTTCGTTATCATGAAGCCCGGGAATTTTTCCGCCTGCACGCCAAAGATATACTTCGCGGGGTTTAGCCTTAGGTTGTACTGGTGGACCCTTTGGAAAGTTTCCTGTAAGTCGGCGAGGTGGTCGGGGGCCCTCCTACTCTTTACCAACATGTCATCGATGTAGACCTCCAGGTTTCGCCCCACCTGAGGGCCGAATATTCGGTCTACCATCCGTTGATAGGTCGCCCCGGCGTTCTTCAGTCCAAAGGGCATCTTGGTGTAACAGAAGGTGCCCTTATCGGTGACAAAAGACGTCTTTTCCTCATCCTCCTCCGCCATCGGTATCTGGTTGTATCCCGAGAAGGCGTCCATGAAGCTTAACAACTCGTAGCCGGACGCCTGGTCCACCAAGTGGTCGATCCGAGGTAGGGGGAAGCTGTCCTTTGGGCATACCTTGTTGAGGTCGGTGAAGTCGACGCACATGCGCCACTTTCCACTAGGCTTCTTCACCAGAACGACGTTGGCGAGCCAGTCCGGGTAGTCCACCGGCCGAACAAATTTGGCTTCGAGGAGCCGCTCTACTTCTTCCTCGGCCGCCCTCTTCTTTTCGCCCCCCCCGCACTTCTCTTCTTCTGTCGGACCGGTCGGGCTTCTGGGTCCGCATTCAACCCGTGGGAGATCACCATCGGGTCAACCCCCGGCATGTCGGCGGGTGACCATGCGAATATGTCCGCATTTTCCCAGAGCAAGGCGATGAGGGTCGTCCTCAGGGCGGCCGAGAGTTTTGTCCCGATGGAGACGGTTCTCTCTCCATCCGAGGCTACGTGAACCTCTTCGACTTCCTCGGTCGGGGTCGGCCGCTGGTCGCAGAAGTCCTCCCTCTCGTCGGGGATGAGAGCCGTCAAGGCCCGCCTCGGGCTTCTATGCCAGACTGGCTTACAATCGCGGTTCCCAGGCCCCTCCTGGTCTCCTCGCACCTGTCCCACCCCCCGTGGGGTCCAGAACTTCATCATCTGGTGTTGCAGGCCGGGGAGCACCTCGATGGCCGTCATGTATGGATGCCCTATGATTCCGTTATACGCCGACGCGACATCAACGATGATGAAACGCGTCCCCCTGGTGACGATCCTCGGTTCCTCCCCCAGAGTCAAGGGCAGGGTGATTGTCCCCACGATGGGGATCATATGGCCGGTGAAGCCGGCAATGGGGCCCGCGCAGGGCTCTAGGTCTGCCCGCCCCCACCCCATCCTCTCGATCGTTGACAGGAACAGGATGTCGCAGGAGCTACCGGTGTCAATCAAGAGCCGGCCGATGGCAACCGCCCCGATCTGAGCCTTGATGACGAGGGCGTCATTACTCTGGCTCCCCACCTCCTGCCGATCTCCCTCGGTAAAGGTGATAGGGGGTCGGTGTGTCCTTCTCCGCTTCGGTCGACGGCCGGCGCCCGCCACCATCACCTGTCGAGAACCGGCCCCTGGGGTCGTGGGCGACGTCCCTGCTGGGGACGGCCCCCCACTTATCATCTCTATTCGCATGATCGCCCCCGGGGGGCGTGGCTCCCCCCGATCGCGGTCCGCCGGTGGTTCTGGCCCCCGCCCCTCCGGGGGGGCTCTTTCTCCTTGTGATGCCTGCCTGTCCGCGACGAAGTTTCCCAAGTGGCCCGCCTGGATCAGCCGCTCGATCTCTCTCTTAAGAGTGTAACAACGGTCGGTGTCGTGACCGTGGTCACGGTGATAAAGGCAGTATCTCCGGAGGTCCCGCTTCGCCGGATCCGACCTCATCTCCCGGGGAGGCTCCGGCAGTAACCCGGCCCTCGTTGCTGCGGCCAGAACCTCCATCATGGGGGCGTTGAGCTGCGTGTAATGTGCCCGTAGGGGGCCTTCTTGTCTCGGGACGACTCGGGGGGCCCTTGGGCCGGGGCGAACTCGCGCGTCGGGCCAGGGCGATCTTGTGGGCGAGGCCCCGGCGGTTCCCGCCTCGGTCGGGCCAGCTGGTCGCGGCCTCGGTGCCCCTCTTGTTGCCTCGGCCGAGGGTGTGATCGGGGCTCGCCTTGGGATGGTTTCGCCGGGGGGAATAGGGCCTTTGCACCGAGAGTCTCTTCGGCCAACGCATGCCTCTCCGCCATAGCAACCAACGCCTCATAGTCGGTCGGCGGATCCCGGAGCAAAGATTTGTGGAGGCTCCGAGTCCGCAACCCCGTTTTGAAGGCCAGCATAAGCACCTCATCGCCGCATGTCACCACCGCCCGTCTCTCATCCTGGAAGCGGCGGAGCTATCTGCCTGTTGTCTCCCCCTCCCCTTGGACTATCGTGCTGAGATAGTCTAAGGGCTTCTTTTTCGTCCGCCCGGCCCGAAACTCTTGGCAGAACTTGTGGGACAGCTCGCCAAAGCTCCCAACGGATCTCGTGGGCAAGCCGAATTACCAGTCCAACGCGGTGTCCCTCAGGCTTTGGGAGAAATGCCGGCACAGGAACGCCTCATCCACATCCTGCGCCTCCATTGCCCCCCGGCATTGCTGCACATGCGTGAGGGGGTCGCCTCTTTCGCTGTACGTGGCCAAGTGAGGGGGTTTGAACCTTATGGGCCTTGGGGCGGATGTGATCCACCGTGCAAGCGGCGTGGCCTCCTCCGGATAGGTAGGGTGATCCGGCGCATCCCCTCTCCGCCATTCGGGGGTCTGGCTTCGGTCGCGCCTCGGCCGCCGACGGTCCTCCGGCCCTGGGGAGTAGCCCGACGGTCGCCTGGCGGGGCTCCTTCCTCGGGTCGAGGATTCGACGGGTGGGGGGCTACGGTTCTCCCAGCACCAGCGCCCCCCGGCGAACTCCCCTCGGGCCTCCATCCGCTCCTGATTCTCCCGCAGAAGCCTTTCGCGCTCGGCGGTGAGGAAGCGTAGTTGTCGACAAACGGCTTCTTCGCGCAGGGAATCAGAGGGGTGGTGCTGGCGATGCGGGCTGCCTCCTCCTGGTGGGGACCTGGTCAACAATGGGTCCCGCCCGTCTCCGAGCCGCCGACCCGTCGCCGTCACCTCCAGGATTTCTCGGTTGCTCCTGTTCTCCCTCCTTAGCCTCTCGCGCTCCGCGATGATGAGGCGGAGCTGGCAGCGAGCGGCCTCTTCGTCCTGGTAGGCCCTTCAGGCGGTCTCGGCTGCTTCGTCCAAACGCCTTTGCACGGCGGCCGCCTCCCCCAGGCGCCTCCACCGCCGCGCAACTTCCATCTCCTCTTCCAGGAGCCTCTGCTGGGCCGCAACCTCCTCGGCGAGCCCCCTGTTCTCCCCCTCCTCCTCGAACTGAGGGTGGAGATTCTGCCTCACGTTCTGGGGCTCCGGGGGGCCGGGCTGAGGTTCCGCCCCCACCGCCGGATAGCCTCCCCTGGCCTGAGTGACGGCCCCGAAGCTCTTCAGGACGGCGCGGGCCGAAGTATGTTCAGTCTCGGTGCCCATCCCCAAAAGGGGGTCGGGCGTCGGGGTGTTTAGTAGAGAGAGCGGCTCCTGACCCACGGGATCCTTGCTGTGGTCAGGGTTCCGAGAGATCGGCATGGAGTCTAACATGGGTGTGACCCTTCGGTTCCTACAGACGGCGCCAATTGTTACGAGGTGGAACTCGCGTACAATGAATTTGTATTGCGGAGAACCAAGGGCACGGTGGTTATGTTGAGAAGAGGATTTAGGTGGGCTGGTTAACAAGTGATTAGTGGGGTGTAGAGGTTGGACTTACCGCCGGGGGTGGCCACGGAGTCGAGTCTCACCGGACACGGCGGAGGAAGATTGGATGGCGGGAGGTTGAAGTTGATGCCGACCCAGGGGCAAGCTTTCCTGCATCACGAGCAACTCGTCAGAAGGACGGGGTTGGGGTCCAACCCTTAGCCCCTCCGATGCCTAAGTCAGTAATAGGACTTAAAACGGGGGCTAGGCATGCCGGTCGGACTAACGGTGTGCCGACCGTACGTGGCGAGCTATAGGTGGGAGAACAAAGATATGGATGACCTTTGCTCTCGTGTGTGAATGATAGATTGAGAGAGAATTTGGCAACCCCCTCACCGTAAGAGGAGAGGGGGTATTTATACCTGACGGGAGATGACTAGGCGGGGGTGACCTGGCATGCTGAATAGACGTGCTGAGCTGGCTCGGTTGTCAGCGGAAGCTTCGGATAAGGACGTCAGGAACAGGAGCGCCTGAACTGCTTTTGCCAGGCGGCGCAACGGCCAGGGGGTGCTTTTGTCAGGATGTCAGGGCCGAAAGCATTAACTGTCAGTCGGATCAACCGCCAGAGGGTGCTTTGTCAGACGGTCGGGTGACGTAGGTGTCAGTCGTGTCCTTATCCTAGGTTGTTTTGTCGTTGGTGACGAACTAAAGGTCGGGCTATGCTTCTCCGCCATTCGGGGGTCTGGCTTCGGTCGCGCCTCGACCGCCGACGGTCCTCCGGCCCTAGGGAGTAGCCCGACGGTCGCCTGGCGGGGCTCCTTCCTCGGGTCGAGGATTCGACGGGTTGCGGGATACGGTTCTCCCAGCACCAGCGACCCCTGCCAACTCCCCTCGGGCCTCCATCCGCTCCAGATTCTCCCGTAGAAGCCTTTCGCGCTCGGCGGTGAGGAAGCGTAGTTGTCGACAAACGGCTTCTTCGCGTAGGGAATCAGAGGGGTGGTGCTGGCGATGTGGGCTGCCTCCTCCTGGTGGGGACCTGGTCAACAATGGGTCCCGCCCGTCTCCGAGCCGCCGACCCGTCGCCGTCACCTCCAGGATTTCTCGGTTGCTCCTGTTCTCCCTCCTTAGCCTCTCGCGCTCCGCGATGATGAGGCGGAGCTGGCAGCGAGCGGCCTCTTCGTCCTGGTAGGCCCTTCGGGCGGTCTCGGCTGCTTCGTCCAAACGCCTTTGCACGGCGGCCGCCTCCCCCAGGCGCCTCCACCGCCGCGCAACTTCCATCTCCTCTTCCAGGAGCCTCTGCTGGGCCGCAACCTCCTCGGCGAGCCCCCCTGTTCTCCCCCTCCTCCTCGAACTGAGGGTGGAGATTCCGCCTCATGTTCTGGGGCTCCGAGGGGCCGGGCTGAGGTTCCGCCCCCGCCACCGGATAGCCTCCCCTGGCCTGAGTGACGGCCCCAAAGCTCTTCAGGACGGCGCGGGCCAAAGTATGTTCAGTCTCGGTGCCCATCCCTAGAAGGGGGTCGGGCATCAGGGTGATTAGTAGAGAGAGCGGCTCCTGACCCACGGGATCCTTGCCGTGGTCAGGGTTCCGAGAGATCGGAGTCGAGTCTAACATGGGTGTGACCCTTCGGTTCCCACAGACGGCGCCAATTGTTACGAGATGGAACTCGCGTACAATGAATTTGTATTGCGGAGAACCAAGGGCACGGTGGTTATGTTGAGAAGAGTATTTAGGTGGGCTGGTTAACAAGTGATTAGTGGGGTGTAGAGGTTGGACTTGCCACCGGGGGTGGCCACGGAGTCGAGTCTCACCGGACGCGGCGGAGGAAGATTGGATGGCGGGAGGTTGAAGTTGATGCCGACCCAGGGGCGAGCTTTCCTACAGCACGAGCAACTCGTCAGAAGGGCGGGGTTGGGGTCCAACCCTTAGCCCCTCCGATGCCTAAGTCAGTAATAGGACTTAAAACGGGGGCTAGGCACGCCGGTCGGACTAACGGTGTGCCGACCGTACGTGGCTAGCTATAGGTGGGAGAACAAAGATATGGATGACCTTTGCTATCGTGTGTGAATGGTAGATTGAGAGAGAATTTGGCAACCCCCTCACCATAAGAGGAGAGGGGGTATTTATACCTGACGGGAGATGACTAGGCGGGGCTGACCTGGCATGCTGACTAGACGTGCTGAGCTGGCTCGGTTGTCAGCGGAAGCTTCGGATAAGGACGTCGGGAACAGGAGCGCCTGACCTGCTTTTGCCAGGCGGCGCAACGGCCAGGGGGTGCTTTTGTCGGGATGTCAGGGCCGAAAGCATTAACTGTCAGTCGGCTCAACCGCCAGAGGGTGCTTTGTCAGACGGTCGGGTGACGTAGGTGTCAGTCGTGTCCTTATCCTAGGTTGTTTTATCGTTGGTGACGAACTAAAGGTCGGGCTATGCTATCCCTGGCGTCGCAGTGCATGGGGGCCGACCGGGTCGACCGGCTCGGGGGCTGCTCGGCCCGGCCGCGCCTCCTTATCGGTCGTGGCTTGTGGGCCGCTGGAACGGAAGGATACACACATGACTATGTCAGCGCGCCCGATGGTATTGTCCGGGGGCTCCCCAAGCGCCTTGGCCCGGGCGGGCCAAGCAAATGTGGTTGCGTGCCCCGGCCGGGCGGGGGGGGGGGGGGGGGGGGGGAGTGCTGCGAGGCGCGCCCCTTCCCGCGTAGCTTCGGTCTTCCGGTGGGGAGGCCCTTTCACGAAGGGGAGAGTCGATGGGGTATGTCAGCGGATCCGGGTAGGAGTTGGACTCTTACGATCTTTAGGTCGTAACAGCTGGAAATTTCATAATAGTCAGGTTTAACAGCAAATTCTTCCATATTTTTATGCAGAGTGTGACAATTCAATGTAAATGAAAGTTGTACATATAGCCTGGGTTTATATATCAATTTTTATGAAGTTTAGATGAGTATTCTATTTTCTACAGAATTTACGCCAAAGTGTACATGAGCTGGAATTGAAAACAGAAATTGCATTGACTTCATGACTTAATTACTCCTAATTGCAGTTCAGTTTAGCAAAAGTGGAAACCTACAAAGTTGTAGATCTTGAACTTATCTTTCCAAAGAGACCAAGAACTCTAAATTTCATTATGTATTGAGGGACTGATCACTGTTTTCGTGGAAGGTGTCCAGACTGGATAAAATCAGACACATTGGAAAGATTAAATTCTTACTCCTATTTACAGTCCGAATTAGACAAAGTTCACAACCTGAAAGTTGTAGAAAATAGTCCAAAGCTTTAGCCATAAAATTTTCAGAACAAAATCGGTTCTAGATTAAGAGTAATAAACAAAATAATGAGCATGTAAATATGTCCTGATTTCTCGCAACATATCATGAATGAAATGAACACGACCTAGGTGTCTAGCGGATCCGGACGCCGATCCGGCCTTCGGGGTCTTTGGCAGTGAATGTCTGTGACCGATACGACCGTCGAGGCCGACAACATGGTTGATCCGTACGTCGATCCGGCCTTCGGGGCCTTCGGCATCAACAGTGAGAGTAGGAGATCAATCCAGTGGTTCATTCCGGGCAAGCGATCGCTTCGGGCAATAGCCGAAAAATCCTTTGGCATGCAGCTTCAGGCGAGTTGGTCGTCAACAGAGATGAAGAAAATAATGGAGATATTTTTTTGTTTGTAATAAAATAGTTTTTATTTGTATTTTGATTTGATTATTACTAGCAACTTGCATATGTAATAAAAATTTTTATGGTCCATAATCTATATCTACGGGAAAAGAAGTATATCTCTAGATCAATGATCTAGGGAAGAACCAAAAAATCCGTAGATAGAAAAAAATCTCCGCTCCCACAATGCCTTGCAAGTAATCGATCGCTCGTCATTGCAAAAACTATGCCGCAAAAACTAGATTCCTTCGCAAGAGGAAAAAATATGTGGGGAAGATAGAATAAAACTTTGTGGCTCAAAAAGAATTTGTCTAGAGCTTCGTACTAATAACGTGTTTGGAGAAGAGCAACCATAGAAATAGCCCATGGTATCCTTTTATTCATTCACAGTATAGGAGGTTACACCTATTAGCCCAAGGGTTCACCCCACTATATGGCAGTGTGGTGTTATGGTGGATAATGAGGGAGGGGAGACCATAAGTCTCCCTCACTCATAACAGAAAGAAGAATTTTTTTATTAAATGTTAGTGTTTTCAAAAGATTTTTTCAAAGTCTCTCTCAAGCTCTCAACATATTTTTGGCCAAACTTTTCAAAAGTTTTAAATTCCTTTTGGGCCTTAATTCTTGACAGTGTTCAAAAAATCCCTGGGCGGCGCCTTGGCGCTAGGCGGCTAGTAAACGATCCGAGTATGGCCTGGGCAGTCAATCTGGGCGTTTTTGGGATTAATCGGCCGCCTAAGCGTTCTGGGCGGTGTGTGGGCGCTCTGGGCGGTTCCTGGGCGATTCCTGGGCGGTGTCTGGGTGTTTTTGGTAAATGGCTTAATTGCACAAGAGTATCTTTTAAATTTTATTTTGTTGCACACAAATACTCTAAAGTAGGCAAACTGGATTTTATTTAGTATGTTTTAAATATTTGATGTATTTTAAATAATATATATATTTATATTTATATATAAACATAAATATATTATATAAAAATAAATAAAATAATTAAAAAATGCAAATCCGCCTAGGCCGATTAATCCCCGATTAATCCCTGATTAATGCTCTGGGCGCTAGGCGCTAGCAATCCGAATGCCTAGCACCTAGCGTTTTTTACAACCTAGATTCTTGATCTTACATTTCTCAAAATTTCTTACATTTGAGATCAAGTTCATCCAATAGCAGCACTTCAACACTTGGGCGAAAAATTTAAAGAATATATGTAATTATTCAAAAGCATTGCAAGTATCATTCGCACTTGAGTATAGTGAGGATAACTCCTCTTGTAGGGAGGGGAGTTGTAAAAGTCCTCGAGTTGTGACGCAATGGAAAATTCTTCTTGTAGGAAAGGTTGTGTGAGTTGTTATTCATCATTGGAGGTGAGTTTGCTCGTTGTACTATTTGGTTAAATAGTGGATTCAAAGCCCAATGGATATTTGGGGACTAGACATAGCCCTGGAGGGGTGAACCAGGATAAAATTTCTGCGTTTGCGAATTGTGCTATTTTCTCTTACTTGCATTTCATTTCCGATACGCATCTTTATTATTGCAAGTATTATTGGTTGATTAACACTAAATTAGGAAACTCTAATTTTGATCTTAATTAGGGGGAAAATTCTAGATGAGTTTTATTTTTTTCAAACACTTCACCCTCCCTCTAGTGTTCTCTTTGCCATCTCAGTTCCTAACAATCTCTACTCTCAAAGTTTTAATCATCAAGAGATTTAATTCAAGTTGTTTTTTGATATCCTATTCTTTATTTTTATTATTTTGAGATCAAGGAGCTTTGATTCTTTTATATAGCCACACATAAAACACAAAGCTTCATATTTGGCTATATGATCAAAAGGGTGTAACTATCATCGACAAAGGTTTGTTGGCCTTGAGGAAGGCGTTGGTAAGTCGATTGGTAAAGTGTTGTATTTCCTTGTAAATGGGGGTGTTTTTGTACTTGGTTTGAAATCCTAGTTTTGGTGTAACTAGGTGGTTAGAAAATCATAACAAGTGGAGCTAGGTAAGTACATGTATTGCAGGTTTTACAATAGTAGATTAAATCCCAAGGGAGGTTGGGGACTAGATGTAACCAAGTTGTGGGGAATCAGTAAAAATTCTCGGGGTTTGTGATGTGATCGACTATTCTTATTGTCTCTCTACTTATTATATTGCTTGTGATCTAACTTCTGATGTGCTTATTACCTTTTTCTCATTACAAGGTTTATATTTGTGTTGATTAAGTACCAAAATAGATAACACTTCTTGGAGACTTAGGCAACATAATTAGAAGGGAAGTTCTAATTCTTGAAAAAGTCTTATCTTTATACACAACACTATTCAATCCTCCTTCTATTGTTGTCTGCCATCCACAGGACCCGACAAAATCCACTAACACCTACCAGTAGGAAGAAACTTTAGAACACCTCTCATTACACCATACATTGGTGCTAGGACAAATCACCTCGAACAAGCTAAAGAACAAACATCTCTCTAGAGAGATATCGCCTCACACACAAGTAAAAGATACTTACAATCCTTTCGGGTACAATTTTACCTATAACCAAGTTGAACCTCTTGTGTTGATGAAGGGTGGCTATAGTGGTTGATCTCTAATGATGTAGAAATGAAGAACTTTGAGATCAAGAGTTGGCCAAGAGAGACCATGAAAATCTTTTGAGAACAAGGCCAAAAAGAGGGTTTTTGCTTAAAAGATTTTGAGCACTTAAAATAATTTTTCTCTTGAAAAAGTAATCATAAAATCATAAACAAAATCAGAACTATGGTGAAAATCGTGTGAAAACAGATTACAAAAAATACCCTCAAAACAATCAAAAACATGTAGTTGAGGTAATCACGTAAAAGCTCATTGGCAAAATTTAGTCGACTAGGACATGAACTCTAGCAGACTAGGCCAGTCCATTCCAGATGATGTTTACACTCTCTCTTTTGTAATCGACTAGACTTACTAGATTAGTCGACTAGACCATTAATTAGTAGACTAATCCTAGAACTCTAGTCGACACTAATGCTGACTTTCTGGCATGGCTAGATTTCCAATTAGTCAACCGATTAGTGGTTTATTCTAGTGGACTAAACAGCGGTAAAAACATGGGTTTTAACCTTGAAAACCGTAGGAAATTTTTTTAAAACCTTCTAAAAATATTCTTAAAACATATTTAATGTTTTCTTAAGTGTGTGAGCTTCACCTAAGTTTTAACATTCTAATCAAAACTACATAAAAATTCATCAACTTTTTTTAAATAAAATTCATCAACTTTACATAATTTCTTTGAAACTCTCTTAATGTAATCTCTTGATTATATTCCTTGTCTTGATTCCTTTGAACTTTAAAGCCTTAGTTGACTCCCCATAGCTTTTGAATTTCATCATACTTACCTACACAAAAAATATCATGAGTACCCAATATGTTTCCTCATCATCAAAACATTCATGGGGTGACGCAATATTCAACATTCTCTTCCTCTTAGATGATGGTAAACATATGACATATAAAATATTGAACTCAATGAATAATAAACAAGCAAGTGTATCAACAACTTAATTATTACTCCCATATCTATATCATCTTTCGCCCCCATAAAAAACTGTTTAGGGCTTATTCTTCTTCTTTTTCCTTTTCTGTTTCATACTTTTTCTTCTTGAATAAATGCGTACGATCTGTAATCAATCCCATATAAATATGATGAAAAATGGTCAAGAAACCCCCCCTGATACGAGCATTCTGAGATGGCCCAAGATCGAACGGCCTAAGCCCACGTCGTAAGCGGGTGACCCTGAAGGAGAGCGAGCCGAGCGACGAGGCCCCCACAAGGACTTAGAGTCGGGTCAACCTAGATCGAAGCGGACGCCCCCATCAGCCCACGTCAGCGAAGCTAACAGCTCCCCTTAAAGCGTGCCCCCTTAATTACCATTAACGGGCCCCATTACGCCCACGTTCATGACCCATTAAGATGTCATCAAAGAGGCGGATCGTGGGGACGGAAATGGGGGACGTTGAGGAGGTGCGGACGTGGGAGGACTCCTATAAAGGAACTCAAGGTACAACGCACAAAGGGATCACTTCCTGGATACCGAGAACACCGAGGTATTCTACTCACACGACCTTGTCCACCACCTTACATTTCCTCTCCTCGGCTTGGCCCGAGGACTCGCGTATCGGCCTCCTCGTGAGCCATACCGATCCCACCAAGCATCCTTTAGATCCGTTCTGACTTAGGCAACAGAGGGGACTTGGTCGGAACCAAGGTTCGACCCCCCTGACAAGCTTCCTCGTCTGTTCAGGTCGAGTAGATCTAGCAATGTCGAGGCTACCCCTCAGAGTCTCCCCAGCCGAAGCTGAGCGTCCTCAATCACGAGCCCGCTCGCCCCCATTACAAGGAGGTTGTCGCTTTGCTGTGGCTACCCTCCGACAAGCCGACGTGAGGATCCGCGCATCCCTCACTGAGCGAACGCACCTTCAACCATTCCCGGAGGTCCCAAGTGCCCCCTTGACCACGTTGACCTCCAGCCCTCCGGTCAACAATTCAGCGGTGAGAAAACACCCTGAAACATCTGGCGCCGTCTGTGGGAATGAAAAAGCACCCATGTCAAACAACCACATCACAGAAATGGAAACTGCATGCAATAGAGTAGGGTGCATGCCCCCCATCAATGAGGAGGGCGACTATGTCCCACCCGAAAACGTGCACAACCACTCCACCGAGGGCACCAGTGACTCATGCTCGGTGACCCAAGAGTAACTCCATCTCTTTTCCCAAGAGACGCATGCCCACTTCCAGACACTGGCAACCGCCGTCCAACAGCTAGCAGGCAACACGCAACTCCCGGGGAGGGGCACGGTAGGCGTTCCTGGTCGACAGGAACACCGCCCCCCGCTGCACTCGGCCATGGTCGCTGCTCACGGCGGTGAGGACTCCAACTCGGAACGGAGATTCAACATGCCGAACTTCATTCTGGTATGATCCCTCACCCCCACTACGCTCTAGGATGATGCGGATGAGAGGTCCAAACGAGACAAAGGCGAGTCGACCATAGCCTCGTCCAGGCGATCACGCTCAACACGTCGACGGTCACCCAGCCCCCGAGCCGTCGAGAGTCTGTGAGGGAAAAATGGAAGCCCATGCCGGAGGAGGCATAGAGGCCGATTGGATCACAATGAAAGGAGAAACACTAGGCGACCAACATCTGTCCCTGACCGAACGAACGTCGGGCAGGTTCCCCGTGAAACCCAGACGTCCCACCAAGGTGACTTAGTCCTTGCACCGATGCATCGACATGCTGGGGAGACCTGGGAGGCCTCAGGGATGACTGTTGCCCCTTGGTGAGGAGCATTACCGATGCTCAGGTACCCTTACGATTCAAGGTGCCGACCCTGGAGAAATACGAAAGCATGGGGAACCCCGAGGACCACGTGATGGGCTACGAAGGGGTCATGGCATTCCAGGGGGTCGACGATGCCCTGCTCTGCCGTGGCTTCTACTCTACCCTCCAAAAGTCTGCCAGGAGTTGGTACCACAGTCTCCCCAACCGTTACATCAGCGACTTTCAGGACCTCTCCCAGAAGTTCTGCAAGCAATTCATGGCTGGTCGACAGATAAAACCGGACTCAGAGCTGCTGTTTAATGTAATACAGAAGCCGGACGAATCCCCAAGGAGCTACATGCGGTGCTTCAACACCGAGAGGCTGAATGTGAGAGCTGCCCGGAGATGGTCATGAAAACGGCCCTGAATAAAGGGCTCCACCATAGGGGCCTAAAGAAATCGCTACACAACGAACCCACGAGAGATCTCGCTGAGGTAATAGCCCGGGTGGAGCGTTACATGCTGACAAAGGAGGCGTTAGCAACGGAAGAAGGAGGTCTCCTTGCAGGAACCAAGCAGGGCTCCAAACGGGAAGAGAGCGAACGCCGCGATCCGGACGACCACAAGCGAGAGAAGTGTTGGATATGGAAGACGTTTGTACACCCTTGTGGGGGATGTACGAGGGAATACGGACCTCGAACGTCGCGTACACGAAGTCGTGTGCAAAGGGAATCTGTTCCCTTGCGGAGAGGATCTCTGGATGAGTGGGAAAGTCGCATTATATATGCATAAGTGCATGCGACATATGGCTAATAAAGGGGGAATATCTTAAGCTTATGTTGTACCATGCATATGGTACAACTTAAGCTTATAATGTGCCATGTATCATGGTACACCTTAATTAAGTTGTTCCAAAGGAACAACTTACCCTAAAATAACTACCTTAGGGGCTATAAATAAGACCCAAGGGTAAGCCATTTTTTACACCATTTGCATGGAATTCATGCATGCATCTTCATTCTAGCGAAGCTCTGCAGAAATCCTTCCTCTCCTCTATCCAAGTTCTTAATCTAAAGTAGAGATTTAGATTGTGGATTTAGTAGCCTTACTCCGTTCGTGAGTAGACTCGATCCGTCGTGGCGAATCTGAAGGCGAAATTCGTAGACTACCGTGCCGCGTACACAAGCGTAAGTCTCAACTTCATATTATCGATCCTAACTCTGTTTTGGCAGGATCCTACATTGGTATCAGAGCCATATGGGTTCGCCCCGGTCAAACCTCCGCCCCGTCGAAACTATGAACGAGTCGTTGTCTTTTTCACGAATGGGTCTCCTACTATTACGGATATAGTAGGAACGCTTCGTGACGGAGAGAACGCAGTGGTTGTTCTTTTCACGTTAGGGTCTCCTATCATTACGGATATGGTAGGAACTCTCCGTGACGGGAAGAACCGACCGTTCACGTAGTATGTTATTTTTCATTTTTGGCACACGGCCATTAGGAAATAACTAATTTCTCGACGAACGGGTGCTTCATCGACGAACGGGTGCTTCATCGAGGAAGATGATGGTAGTTATTTCCATCGAGTAAGAGGAAATTGGTGCATGTGCACAATGGCCAAATGGGCTATGAAGGCTATGCACCCCCCCTCCACTTGCGGAGGGGGTTGGCTACGGCCAATAACCACCGGCGACCACCCCATCAAGGGGGAGGAGTATGTGCGGCAACCCCATTCAAAGGGGGTGGCCGGCCATGGCCAAAGGGGCCATGGCCGGCCAATGCCAAATGGCCTTGGCCATGACCGGCCATGGCCAAGCCATGGCCGGCCATGGCCAGGCCGGCAGTGGCCGGCCAAGGCCAGGCCGGCCCTGGCCGGCCTTGGCCAAGGCCTGCCGGCCCTGGCAAGCCTGCCGGCCCTGGCAGAGGCCAGGGCCGGTGCCCTGGCCACTGCCAGGGCCAGGCGGCCCTGGCAGTGGCCAGGGCCGGCCAGGCGGCCCTGGCAGAGGCCAGGGCCGACGCCCTGGCCTCGGCCAGGGCCTGGCCGGCCCTGGCAGGGGCCAGGGCCGGCTGGCCGGCCCTGGCAGAGGCCAGGGCCAATGCCCCGGCCTTGGCCAGGGCCTGGCCGGCCTTGGCCAGGGCAGAGGCCCTGGCCGAGGGGGCCAAGGCCCCTGGCCGGCCAGGGCAGAGGCCCTGGCCGGCCCTTGACCAAGCCCCGGCCAGGGCAGAGGCCCTGGCCGGGAAGAAGTTGCAAGACCAAAAATTGGTCGACCAATTTGGTGTTTTTGGTCGACCAATCCGACAAAAGGTCTGGGTCGATTGCAAACTTGCCAAATGACCCATACGGGGTAACAAAAGGCCTTGGTCAAACTCGAATGTGTCGATTAGTCCATACGGGGCTAACCACAATGCCGACTAGTTCATACGGGACTAACGTTTTAATGAAGTTTTTTTGGGCTCTACTCCTTGAAGACTAGCCATAGTGCTCTACTTCATGCGAGATTAGCCAAGTCATTGTGCTCTACTCTACAGAGATTAGCCAATGTACTTATGACGTTGTGCTCTACTCTACGGAGATTAGCCAATGTATTTTGAATTTTTGAAAAATACGTTTTTCAAAAACGCTTTTCCGCTGCAAAGTACTATAAAGTACTAACATTTGATAAAGTGAGGGAGAAATATTGAAGGTTGTTCTAGATGGTGATTGGAATCAAAGAGACCTTTTCGATTCTAGAACAACATCTTCAATATTTTTCGAAAGTAACTTATCAAATATAATATAATTTCAAGTGGGAGTTATATTTTAAGAATTTTATGCAATGTGTTTTTGATCGAACCTTCGGTTTTTATGTCTTTTGCAGCATTTTAAAAGTAAAATGTCTTCCGCTTCAAAAATATCGTCGCTGAGTTAAACAAAGGTGAAAAACTCAACGGCGATAATTACAAACTTTGGTCCATTAAGATACAATACGTTCTAGAGGAGCAAGAAGTGCTCGAAACTCTAAAGAACGTTATGATTGAACCGGAATTGGGCACTACGGCCCAACACCGAAGAGACAAGGAAGCTTTTGATGCTTGGTCTCGGAAGAATAAGATAGCGCGCATTACGTTATTAAGCAGTATGGTTGATGACATAATGCGCATCTTCCGAGAACATGACCTAGCCATGGACATATGGTCCAAGCTAGAGGAGAAGTTCGATGGCACATCGGTGTCCAAACTTCGCGCCTTAACTATAAAGTTCGACACATATAAGAAACGTCCAGATCATTCCATGGGGAAACATCTGCGACATATGGCGAACCTTATATCAGAGTTAAAGGACGCAGGTCATGTGCTCACGGATGAGCAACAAATCCAAGCAGTCATACGTTCCCTACCAAATGGGTGGGACCAAATGAAGATGCATCTCACTCACAATGAGAGCATCAAGACCTTCAGCGATGTTTCCAAGCACCTCGAATTAGAGGAAGAGCGGCTTGCGGCTGCCAAGCCAAGTGCAGAAGTGCACATGGTTGCTAGTTCCTCACACGGTGGAAAGAAACGGAAAAATCGTTCGAAGTTCACTAATGAACGTAATAAGCAACCTGAGTCTACCAAGAAACCCAAACATAAGGGTGGGCACAAGAAATGGCACAAGAAGAAAGACTTGAAGAGGATCAAGTGCTTCAAGTGCAACAAGCTCGGTCACTATGCTCGTTCGTGTACGAGTGGAGGCGACGAGGTAACTTATAAATATACTAGTTACATATGTGTTTCTAGTTCAATATTTCTTGTGGAATCTAATCCATTTTGGATAATTGATTCAGGTGCCACCGACCACATAGCAAGGGACAGACGGTCCATCGTGGAGTATCACCGGATACCCCAAGGAACGAAGTGGATCTATGTAGGAAACAACACACGTGTTGAAGTGAAAGGCGTTGGGACTTGCAAGCTAGTCTTGGACAACGGCCGCACTCTCCTACTTCATGATGTCCTCTTCGCTCCAGATATTCGAAGGAATATAATTTCTATGGTTGTATTAATGGGTCTTGGCTATAGCTGGTTTTTTCATGATTGTAATATGAACTTAAGTTGTAATAATACTCTTATTGGTACTGGGTTTGTATTTAAAGGATTTATTGTAATGAGTACAATGTATGATTCCTCATGTAATGAAAATTTCCTTATTGCAAATTCTAAGACTTATGAGTCTGATGTGAATTGTTGGCACGCAAGGCTTGGTCATATTGGACCAACGCGTATGGATAGACTTGCCAAACGTGGCCTTCTATCCAATGTTTCAAAGGTTGAAATGTCGACCTGCGAACATTGCCTTGTGGGGAAATCTTGTCGCAAGCCGTTTGGAACCGGCACAAGGGCCGAGGTTCCATTACAGCTTATCCATTCGGACATATGTGGTCCGATGAATGTCAAGACAAGACGCGAAAAGTCCTATTTCATCACTTTTATTGATGATTTCACCCGATTCGGACATATCTATTTGATATCCCACAAAAGTGAAGCTTTGGCTTGCTTTAAAAACTATATGAGTTTAGTGGAGAATCAATTAGATCGCAAGATTAAGGTCTTGCGAACCGATAGGGGCGGTGAATATCAATCAATAAGTTTTAAGGAACTTTGTGATGAAAAAGGCATAGTACATCAGGTAACTATGCCTTATACTCGTCAACAAAACGGTGTTGCAGAAAGGAGAAATAGGACTTTAATGGAAATGGTCCGTTCAATGATGGCGCAAGCTAACTTGCCAATCACCTTTTGGGGTGATGCATTATTGACGGCCACTTTCATTTTAAACCGCGTACCCTCGAAATCAGTTAGCTCCACTCCTTATGAGTTGTGGAACCAAAGGTCTCCTGACTTAAACATTTTGAAACCTTGGGGTTGTGCATCCTACGCACATATTTCCTCCCATAAGTATGGCAAACTTGGGCCAAGGGGAAGGAAATGTATCTTTATACGATACGCAGAAAACTCCAAAGGTTATGTTTTTGTTAGTCAGGAAGACAATGGTGGGCTAATTGAGTTTGAGTCGAGGGATGTCACTTTCTTGGAAAACGAGTTTCCAAGACAGGGCGAGATAAGTCAGGACTTATCTCTATTTGAGATTTATGATCAAGAAGGATTACCTCATTCGAGTGGGAGAATTCTTGGTGAAAATGAAAATACGTTTCAACCTTCACCAATGGATTATACGAATGACGATTATCCTATTCCATACGGGAATAATGATCCAAGTGGGAGAAATTCTAACGACATTCCAAGTGGGAGTGATATTAGAATTGATCTAAATTCAAGTCAACAAGGACTTGAAGAATCTCAAATACGACGTAGTAGTCGTACAAGGTTGGCTCCTCTAAGATTTGAGGATGAATTTCCGCAAACCTTTATGACTTTACTACAAGAAGATGACGAGCCTGCTACTTTCAAACAGGCCGTATCTTGCCCTGCTAAAGACAAATGGATGGAAGCGATGCAAGAGGAATTAGAATCCATGAAAGTTAACCAAGTCTGGGACTTAGTTGACTTACCCAGAGGACGTAGAGCTATTGGGAACAAATGGGTTCTCAAGATCAAGCATAAGGCTGATGGCTCTATTGACAGATATAAAGCTCGCCTTGTCGCGAAAGATTTTACGCAACAGGAAGGGATAGACTACGAAGAGACTTTCTCACCTGTTGTTCGTTTTACCTCAATTCGCCTGATTCTGGCAATGGTAGCATGCTTAGACCTCGAATTACATCAAATGGATGTAAAGACTGCCTTTCTCAATGGAGAATTGGACGAGGAGATCTATATGGAACAACCAACAGGGTTTGTAAAAGAAGGAAACGAACATAAGGTTTGTAAACTTCTTAAATCCATATATGGTCTTAAACAATCCTCGAGGCAATGGTATATACGATTTCAAGAGGTTGTCTTATCAAATGGATTTTTCATGCTTGATGAAGATAACTGTGTATATATCAAGAGGAATAAGAACAAGTATGTTATTATGTCTCTATATGTAGATGACATTTTAATAGCCGGAAATGACAAGGGTTTTGTGATGGATATCAAGGCTTGGCTTTCATCAGTTTTTGAGATGAAAGACATGGGAGAAGCCGCATATATCCTTGGAGTTAAGATTTCAAGGAACCGTTCAAAGAAACTTCTTTCTCTTTCACAGGAGACTTATATAAAGAAGGTTCTAGAACGTTTTAATATGCAGGACTGCAAGTCCATTGATACTCCAATAAGCAAGTGCGACAATTTATGTCTGAAATCATGTCCAAAGAACCAAAAAGAGAAGGAGATTATGGAAAAAGTTCCATATTCCAGTGCAGTTGGTAGTCTAATGTACGCTATGATGTGTACAAGACCGGACATCTGTTTTGCCGTTGGAATGGTAAGTCGTTACCAATCCAACCCAGGGCAAGTACACTGGAAAGCGGTTAAGAGGATAATGCGGTATCTCAAAGGAACTGCAGACTTTGCTTTATGCTATCAAGGAGATGCCTTGAGGCTCGAAGGCTACACTGATGCTGATTGGGCGGGTGATCTCGATGAGCGACGATCGACCTCAGGATATGTTTTTCTACTCGGATCTGGTGCAATATCCTGGAGTAGCAAGAAACAATCCTGCATCACACTTTCAACCATGGAAGCCGAGTTTGTAGCATTTAGCATGACAGTTCAAGAGGCTGTTTGGCTTAGGAAGTTCTTAGACAGGCTAATTAATGCAAGTGACTCAGGTGCTGTACCTATACACAGCGACAGTCAAGCATCTATAGCCTATGTCAAAGATCTGAAATTCCATTATAAGACCAAACACATAGATATCCGCTACAAATTTCCAAAAGACTATGATAAGACCAAGAAGGTAGACATAAGGTACATATCTACGCATGAGATGATAGCGGATCCGCTTACGAAGGCGATCCCCAGAGATGTGTTTTACAAACACTTATCATCTCAAGGATTGCGTAAGAGCTGAGTTGTACCAATGTAAATTCCCATGTCTGTAAATGATCAAAATTAATAAAAGAATAAGTTCTTTTTCAAACATTGCATATGAATTTCTTAAGAAATGTTTGTGTACATTTTTGAAATCTCAGCTGAATTGTGTGTATGTCGGACAGATTAAGGTTGGCTCTCTCATATGAGCAACCGCCTTATCTTATCAGATGGATAAGATAGAGATGAGACTAGTTTAAAGTCAAAATCATTAGACGAATGATTTAGAGTCATGACTTAAACAAGATAGTCGAATGAAAGATCTGCATCATATGGATGCTTACAAAAGATCTGAGATCTGTATCACAAGGATATTTGAAAGAGATCTCATAGGATTTTTAAATCCTATCTGTCTTATGCAGGATGAGAGTCCGTGAATATTTCACGAGTAGTAAGGGGACTCAAAAAGATAGTCACTGTGGTGTCTGATCTTTTCATCCGTACAACATCATTAAGACATACTCTCCCTGGGAAAGGAGTGATGTTGTAATACGTGTTCATACCACGTATGCATTTCGACCACTGAGTTAGTAGCAATAGTGTTTGTTATTATGTGAGACTCAAAGGCCATATGGGTCTTAACTCTTACCCTCAAGGACTCCAATTGGTTCCTTTAGATTTGACGAAATGATCGCTATCTTAGCGTGTTACTTATGGGCTATGATAATTCGGCTCGGCGGGGCATGTTAGAAAAGCGAGTCTAGTCAAGATCAGAAGGTTCGCAAGAAGAGGAAGATTGATTTCATATTCGCATTTGGACTTTAATGATTCAAAGCTGGCCAGCCAATTGTAATCCAGATGGGATTCAATTGTTGAATATAAAGTACAAGAAATGTGAAGAAATAATCTAGGGTAAAGCATGCGTTGAACTACTCAACTTTGCACCTTCGAGGTCGTTGTGTATCTCTAACAAGTGCACAACAAAAGACTCTACGCGCATGACGGTCGCATGGTCTATTTCTCGGTATGATAGATGAAAGAACTAAGGGAAATACGTTCTCTTACAATCCCCTCAAGTGTGAGTGGGAGATGTTGGATATGGAAGACGTTTGTACACCATTGTGGGGGATGTACGAGGGAATACGGACCTCGAACGTCGCGTACACGAAGTCGTGTGCAAAGGGAATCTGTTCCCTTGCGGAGAGGATCTCTGGATGAGTGGGAAAGTCGTATTATATATGCATAAGTGCATGCGACATATGGCTAATAAAGGGGGAATATCTTAAGCTTATGTTGTACCATGCATATGGTACAACTTAAGCTTATAATGTGCAATGTATCATGGTACACCTTAATTAAGTTGTTCCAAAGGAACAACTTACCCTAAAATAACTACCTTGGGGGCTATAAATAAGACCCAAGGGTAAGCCATTTTTTACACCATTTGCATGGAATTCATGCATGCATCTTCATTCTAGCGAAGCTCTGCAGAAATCCTTCCTCTCCTCTATCCAAGTTCTTAATCTAAAGTAGAGATTTAGATTGTGGATTTAGTAGCCTTACTCCGTTCGTGAGTAGACTCGATCCGTCGTGGCGAATCCGAAGGCGAAGTTCGTAGACTACCATGCCTCGTACACAAGCGTAAGTCTCAACTTCATATTATCGATCCTAACTCTGTTTTGGCAGGATCCTACAAGAAGAGGCTGAGGGGAAAGCAGCACAAGGAGAAGCACGACCCCCTAGATTAAACGCTACCCCGGACACTGTTCTAACTCAGGCCCAGAAGGAGGGCCACATTGGCAATCCGCCCCCAAAGATGAAGGGTGGCAAAAGGGACAAGGAGAAGTACTACAGGTATCATAAAGACAATGGCCACGACACCGACGAGTGTTGGCACATGAAGAAAGATATCGACAGGCTGATCAGTCGCGGGCACCTGAAAAACTTTGTCAACGACCCAAAGACCGCCCATGGAGAGGGGACATTAAAAAAATGGATAAATGGAAAATAGTGAACATCGTCCAGACCGCCCTGTGCATTATAGAATAAGGAGGAGGGACTATTAGTCGCGGCATTTTCCCCCCAGGTGAGATTAGCTCGCCTTTATCTTCCTTGCTTATTTCCTTTTGAATGTACTCTCGGATTCAAAGAATGAAATGCTAGTTCGCATTGAAGCAATCAAGCTCCTTCCCATTGTATCGAGCTCAACGGGGGCCCGTAAGGCTGGGGGCGACTCCCCCAGTGGGCTGATCCCCAATGATCGACCGTAAGGATGAGGACGACCCCCCCAATGGGCTGATCCCAACGATCGACCGTAAGGCTGGGGGCAACTTCCCCAGTGAGCCGATCCCAAGGATCGACCGTAAGGCTGGGGGCGACTCCCCCAGCGGGCCGATCATAATGATCGACCGTAAGGCTGGGGGCGACTCCCCCAGCGGGCCGGTCATAAGATCGATCGTAAGGCTGGGGACGACTCCTCCAGCGGGCCGATCATGACTCCCCAGTGGGCCGACCCATCGATCTACCGTAAGCGTGGGGTAGCTCCTCTAGCAGGTGGACAGACCCGACTGTCCGTAAGGCTGGGGACAACTCCCCCAACAGACCAGTCCATCGATCGAGCGTAAGTCTGGGGAAAGCTCCCCCAGCAGGCCGACCGACCCGATCGACCATAAGGTTGGAGGCGACTCCCGCCAGCTGGCTAATCACATGACCGCCCGTAAGGCTGAAGGCAAGTCCCTTAGCAGGACGATCACCCAATCAAACTTAAGACCGAAGGAAAACCCTCGGCGGGCCAAACATCTGAAAACACTTCCTTGACACTGACCCGACAGACCGGCCATCAGGCAAACTGACGCGCCCATCAACCCAACACAGCGGGGGATGAGGTGCCTACGAAGGAACACCTTGGGAGGACTAGAGAGCGTCGACCTCAAAATGTTGCTCCCCTTTAGTAATCCGACTGCTACAATCGCTCTAAGAGGCTGGAGGCAACCCCCAGTGGGATAATCATTGCGATCATCTGTAAGGCCGAGAGCCCCCCCAGCGGAACGATTGCCCCTGTAAGACAATGACTCAACCAGCGAAAAGAAAGCCTCCCGCAGTTCAAGCTCGTGGTCCGCCCTAGCATGAACGACGGGAGGGGGCGATAAAGGGGCGCAGTCCAGAAAACACTTGATGTGGTGCAGGAAAAAGTGCAACATAAGGATACGACAGCCTGCAGAAAGGTAAAATGACCCGCAAAACAAACTATTTATTACTTTCAAAACTGTTCTCTTTTACAAGGAAGGGAACAAAAGCGGGGCAACATCGCCGGTGACGCTGGGGCCCGGGAGGAGGCAGCTCCCGGATCCTCGCTTGCCCCGATCGAGCGGTTTCCTCAGGACTTAGTGGGGGGTGGGGAAGCACCTACTGGACCTGCTCCTCGAACCTCTGAAAGCAGTCCCGAAAGGCTCCCATGATCCTTGGGGCCAGGAGGTCTTCATAGGATTCGAACACCTCCTTGAGGGCCTCCATGATCCTCGGTTTCAGAACCTCCTCGAAACCCCTCTCCACCTCCTCGACGAGTCGGGCAGGGTGCGCATACCGCAGGGCCTCCAGCTCGGCCCAGAGTTCGTTCCTCTCCTGGCGTAATGCCTCCTCCGCCCCTCAGACGGACCTCTGGGCGACCGCCAGGGCCACCCTCAAGTCCCCCACCGCGGAGGTGAGCTCGTCCACCCGACGCCACTAGCGATGAGCTTCCAGACGGGCTTCTTCAGCCGCCACCTCGGCCTCCCCAGCCCTCAGGCTCTCCCGCACCAAGGACGCCTCGAGACCAATCGCCTGTGCCGTGCGATGCGATGTCTCGATGGCCATTATGGAAGCCTGCAAGATAAAAGGGGTAAGCCAAGGCTGCAGAAAAACGGAGTCGGATGCGTCAAAAAGACCAACTTGCTGGAGCTGCCAAACCAAGGAGTCCGCCAAGCGATCCGAGCAGACCCTCTCCAAGAAGGAACGGTCCCACGAAAGGACGGAGCCATGCGCCAACTTGGCGGCCACGCCCCGATCGACGAAGACCGACTCTCCGGGCGGGACCTTCAGGCCAGCCGCAAGCATGAACAGAGCGCCCCCCGCACTGACCGGTGACTGTTCGGCCAGGCTAGCAGAGGCGGTCACCTCCACCAGCGAGAGGGTTGCCCCTGAGATAATCGTCATCTCGGGCACCGTCGAGGGCCTGCCCTCCCTGTTCTTCCTCTTCTTCTTCTTCTCGGGCCCCCCGGACTCCGGAGGGGGGCATTTCCTTTCTCCACCACAGCCCCCAACTGAGGTTCGGGACCCCTGGCCGACACCCCCGTTGTCCGACACCCCCGTTGTCCTCCTCGACACGGGTGGAACCAGGATTGCTGTTGGCCACGTTCTCCCCCACGGGGGACTCGATGACGACCTGAGCCGGTGGCGTAGCAGTAGCTATCGGCTCTAGCCTCCCTATCGTAGGATCGGCCCTGCGGATCTCATCCTCCACCGTGCGACGAGGCGCGTGGCTGGAAGGATTTTCGCGCCTGCTGTTAGCACCCCAGCGAATGAGCTTGTTGACGTTGCGACTGAATTCCCGACCCGCCATTCCTGCAGATGGAGAAAAGATCAGGGTAAGCATCGGAGAAGAGCAGAAAGAAGGAAGGTCCTTCCAGGGGACCAATGACGTTTTTGAGGAGAAGGTCATCCAACAGAGGCCAGACCGACTTCTCCACCGGCGACAACAATGACAAAGATCTAATCGCGGCCTGGTCAGCCTTGGAAAGGGAAAATGTCAATGACACAAGCTCCCCTAACTGGTCATGATAACGGCGTCTTCCGAAAAAGTGACAAAGACATAATCCTTGCTCTAGTCGCCAAGCCAGTGGGGCAGGCCCAGCAGACACTCCCTCCCCGCCCGGGCATGGAGGTGCTGCCATGATCCCTGACAGACCTCTGTACCCAGAAGTAATGAAAGAAGAGGGGCAAGGTCGGTTCCAACCCGTTCCAGTGTCAGATCACGATAAATCCCACCAAGGCTGTGATTGAGTAAGGGGTCAGCTGACAAAGGGCCACCATCAAGAAATCAAAGACATGGATGATGAACGGGTGGAGAGGGAATTGGAGCCCCATGCAGCACATCTCGACATAGACGCCGACCTCACGGCTCCTCGGGAAGCAGATCCTTTCATCGGCAAAGGGAATCCGAACGCCGTACAGGTGGTAGAGATACTTCACCCAGATCTACTCAGCCGTGGAATAGGGGACGGACGACGACGACCTGAGGATCACCAAAGGAACATCGAACTCTGCCGCCGCATGGGCATCATCTCGGCTGGCCTGATCACCAAACAGCAAGCCCTTCCCTTTGTCAGGAGATGGACGAAGAGCCGGGGGTTATCGGGCCCTTGGGTCGGAGGATCGCCGGGCCCTGGAACCTGGGGAACTCCGGACCCAAGAGCAGGACCTCCTATCCTAAGCACAGCCATAGGACGGATCGAGTAAAACAGAGGGAGGAAAATAGATTACCTTGAAAGGAGACCAGAAGAAGAAAGAAGAAGGAGAATTCACTAGCACTCGTAGGAATAGGATCAGATCAGAATGCACGAAGATCAAATCCAAAAGGGCGACGATTTTATACGAGAGACAATCTTCGAATCTGGGCCATCCGAAGGAGGACGCGTATCGACATCTAGTGACCGACGACACTTCAAATCCCTCTCCCAAAGGCAGGAGAAGTCTAACCAGGCAGCATCATGATGACGTCCATTTAATGATGCTGCCTCAACTGACGTACCAGTCAAAATCCACACAAGTCACATCACCTGAACCGAACCGGCAGAATCCGAACGACCCGAGCGACGAGGGAAATTGATACGACCATTCTGAGATGGCCCAAGATCGAATGGCCCAAGCCCACGTCATAAGCGGGCGGCCCTGAAGGAGAGTGGGCTGAGCGATGAGTCCCCCACGAAGACTTGGAGTCGGGTCGGCCTCGATCGAAGCGGACGCCCCCATCAGCCCAGTCAGCGGGAGCTAACCGCTCCCCTTAAAGCACACCCCCCTTACTCACTATTAAGGGGCCCTGTTATGCCCACCTTTATAACCCATGAAGACACCATCAAAGAGACGGACCGTGGATGTAGAAATGGGGGACGTTAAGGAGGTGCAGACGTGGGAGGACTCATATAAAGGGACTCGAGGTACAACGCACAAAGGGATCACTTCCTGGATACAGAGAACACCGAGGTATTCTACTCACACGACCTTATCCACCACCTTACATCTCCTCTCCTCAGCTCGGCCCGAGGTCTCGCATATCAGCCTCTCCGTGAGCCATACCGATTCCACCGAGCATCCTTCAGATCCGTTCTGACTTAGGCATCGGAGGGGACTTGGTCGAAACCAAGGTCCGACCCCTCCTGATGAGCTTCCTCGTCAGTTCAGGTCGAGTAGATCCTGCGACACCGAGGCTATCCCTTAGCGTCTCCCCATTCGAAGCCGAGCGTCCTCAATCACGAGCCTGCTCGCCCCCACCACAAGCAGGTTGTCGCTCTGCCGAGGCTACACTTCGGTAAGCCAACGCGAGGATCCGCGAGTCTCTCACAGAGCGAACATGCCTTCAACAGATCCCAGAGGTCACATGTGTCCCCCTTGACCATGTTGACCTCCAGCCCTCCAGTCAACAATTCAACGGTGAGAAAACACCCCGAAACACCCCAAAAGCCACTCCCAACAGTAAAAAAACAGACAGAAATTTGACTGTTATAGGCTAAGATGGCCCTGACTAGTCGACTACAGTTCATTCACTAGTCGACTAGTTGGCCACTAGTCGACTAATGATGGAGCATTAGTCGACTAATTCCAGTCTGCTGAAAAACCCAAGAACAGAAGTCGATTCTAGTTCAATGGGGAGTCGATTACTTTTTAGATTTGGGGTTTTGCCTATGAAACCTGGGTTTTTGATCATCAATCAAATCAATATCAATTCTAAATGATAACCTATGGTTTCTAGAGAGAGTGTGCAATACTTTCAAGGCATTACAAGATATCTAAGACAATAAACAAAATCATACAACAAATACATACATAATATGTCTTCAAGCATGATTTATTAAAGATTTAGCTCTGTGCTCTTGCTTAGAGTTCACCGACTCCTCTTGATGCCTTGGAGTTACACCATAACCATTTGCCAAACCTTGCTATGAGATTGTTGACTTTTGTGCTTGAGCAATCTTGAGAAAAATCACTTGGTCTAATTAAACATGTCATATTCAATAGAATTCATTTGACGACTAAACAAAGTTTGTACATCATCAAAACAAATATCCATTTCCCAACGAATTCGACTTTGGAAAAATATAGGATCCACTTTTAGATACACATGGAGCTATCGCGTGCCAAGTAACTTTTGCCCTTAGGTAAAGAACAGTTTATTTTTCTCAACTCTCATGGACATGTATTGGACTAGGGCTTAGGGGCATTTGTTTAGTTTAGCCTTTATGGATATGATTTGGTTTTTGCCCTTCTAAGCTTGTTTGGTGTTAGCCCTAAAGTCTAGTCTTGGTTTTTCCCATCAGGGCTTGTCTTTATATAACTCTCTATGGCCTATTTTGGCTTCACCATCTTTGGCATATTCTGGCTTAGCTCATCAAGGATCATATTGGTTTATCCCTCTATGGTATATTTTGGTTTAACCTTTAGAGATATGATTTAATTTTTTCCTTATGGGCTTATTCTAGTTTTTCCTTCAGGGGCATGTTTTGGTTTTGCTCTTAAGAGCATGTTTTAATTTTGATTATTAATGTGATGTTCTGGTCTTACCTTTAGAAGCATGTTTTGATTTAGCCCTTAGGAGCATGATTTAATTTGGTCATCAGGGACGTGTTTTAGTTCTACCATTAGCGGTATGTTTTGATTTTGCCCATATAGCCAAACTTAGGTCTTATCATTTATGGCATGTTCTTATTTAGCCTTTAGAGGTATATTCTGATTCCGCCCCCACGTGGCTTACTCTTATTTTGGCCATTGGAACATGCTTTGAATTTATCCTTATGTGCTTGACTTGGACTTGTTTTTCTTCAGCTTTGGGCACTAACATTAGGTGATTGCCTAAATGTATAATAGTATAGATGTTATATGCCAAAATCCTAACTAGAAGCAATGACAGTGCTTTTAATCAGGATGTAAGTTGGCACTTTGATCAAGTGTCAACTCTTATTCATCGCTTGGCCAAAACTAGCTTGGCAGAAAGGGTGGAAATATGCACATCAGACGTGATGATGATTGATGCGCATCCTACATTCAAACAATTGAAAGCTCATAGAAAGAAAAAACAAGCACCGAAGAAGATAAATTCAAAATAATTTTTTATTTACAAGATTTAAGGCTTTGTAGCGGCATGCACATGCAAAAACAAAGTAAGGCTATAAGAAGTTTAAATAGAAGGGACATCGAGAGGATGTGTACACACTGCATGCCTATGGTTAGCGATAATAAGATGCATCAAGAATAATAGTGCTATATTAGTAAAAAATAATGGTAATATTTAACATATGGACCTCTACATTAAGAATGAACTTATGTATTTTTGTGAAGATTGTTTGTATGATTTTGGATTAGCCAACAAGCTAAATAAATGATATATACATGTTGATCTCTTGATGCAATGGGCTAGACAGGATCAACAATAGTAAGGGTTTAGATCGGTTCAGTAATGTGGAAGGATGCTGGTGAAGCTGTATCTGAATCAATTTCATTTAAGATTAGTTTGCACATGTTAGTATCACTGGAAAGAAAAAAGCTTCATCCAGAGGGTAAGCCTTATCTAAGCATCGTTTAGTTAACCTTTTTACATAATAGATTTGCTTCATCCTTTGGGGCTCATTATGGAATCGCTGAAATTCAAATCCGCTTATTGGCAGCTGGAACTAAAATGAGCATTAGACGATTTTACGTTGAGAGCTTATCTTGACCTCCGCCTAACCAATTTCTTGGCTATGATGTATATATCAAAGGAGGAGCACATGGCTTACGGAACACTCATCCAAGAATATTCAGCCTTATTAGTGTAATGGTAACCGTAGATCACACAGCACAAATTTATTATTTGTAATATGATTATCTTTGAATATTTTATATTTGTAATAGCTAGCGACATAACCAATAGAGCATGTACATGTTGATTCCACTTTTGTCCAAAATGTTTAAAAAACCGGTTGAATTCCATCTAAGCTCATTCAACACACTAACCATATAGATTGCCGGGAGAGATAGATTATCATAATGAAATATCACTATTGTTTAGTGTTGGATCATGGAAGGGACAAATAGACATTAGACGGTGGTAAACAGTGTCTTTTAAAATCTCAGCAAACAAGAGAAGATTAGAGTTACCAATTAAATCTTACATAATCAACTTTCAATAACTTGCAGCGGAATATAAATAAAGGGATTAATGTAGAGCATGTGGCACCTGATCCATTGGATCACGTACAAGACACAAAAAGGTGGGGCCCCACGAGTACAAGCTCATGTGGGGGCTTGTACTTCCCACCTTTTTTTGTGTCTAACCATCTGATCCAATGGATCAGGTGTCACCTTTTCTACATTAAATCCATAAATAAAATGATTGCAATAATAAAAGTGTAGAGATAACCAAATTAACCAGAAAGGCAATCATAAATACAAGGATATATCCTGGTTCAGTCTTCCTAACCTACTTCAGTTCACAAGCCCACCACTTAAGATTTTAATTCTACTAAAGCAAATCTGCAAGAGTAAATCGTGTAACTTGACAAATATCATTGCAATCATACACCCCAATCTCAACTTCTTAAGACTAGAAACACTCTCAAACCAAAGAGTAAAACCAGCTCAGTAGTTAAGGTCAAAACTTTGATGAGAAAAAAATAAAAATCTCTTATTGCATTGGATTTACATGCTTGTGGATACAATGGTGGCTAACAGGTTGGATTTCTGTTTTGTAGGAGGATAAGAGAATTAAAGAGTAGAAATTTGGACTTTTCTTTTTCTCCTCGCTCGAGGGAATATATGTGTTATGACCTAAAGATCTTGATAGCCCGACCTTCCATCCCTGGTCGGTTCGTCCTCCTTCTCGAGGGACGGCCGACCTAAGGACAGGGCGTTCCACGCCCAAACCACGGGGACCCACATGGAGCCCGTCGAGCCCGGAGCCCGACACGACGGGGAGAAGGGCGAGCTACGCCTCGGATGTTGGCAGGGGCGCACTCCAGCCCGACCAGGCGGGATGCGCACCCGTTCTCCCCCGGCGATCCAGGATTTGCACTCAAAGTGTGCGGGCGGGCTGCTCATCCTCAGACCAGGCCGGCCCGGCAGCTCTTCTAGGGCCCCGCCCCTGGGAGGCAATCCGACGGTTCCTTGGCTCATCGGACACGATAAACAACCTAGTACGAGGACGCTACTGACACTTACGCCGCCCGACCATCTGACAAAGCATCCCCCTAGCCACTGCGCCCCCTGACACTTAATGCTTTCGGCCCTGACACTCTGACAAAACGGCCCCTGGCCATTGCGCCGTCTGACAAAACATGGCTGACACTCCCGTCCCTGACATCCTCATTCGAAGCTTCCGCTGACAGCAGGGCCAGCTCAGCACGTCGAGTCAGCATGCCAGGTCAGCCCTACCTAACCGCCTCCCGTTAGGTATAAATACCCCTTCGCTTCCATCGATGGAGGTATTGGAAAATTTTACTCTGAGTCTTATTATTCACACACAAGAGCAAAGGTCGTCCATATCTTTGTTCTTCCACTCATAGCTCGGCACGTAAGGTCGACTTACCCTCAGTCTGACCTGCGTGCCTAGCCCCCGCTTTAAGTCCTATCACTGACTTAGGCATCGGAGAGGCTAAGGGTTGGATCCCAACCCAGCCTTTCTGACAAGTTGCTCCTTGCGCAGGTTAGCTCGTTACCACCGGTCGTGCTCGCCCTCAGCCTCTGTAGTTCGGCCCCTTCAACCACATCCTGCTGGATTTGACACCGTGGTCAGCCCTCATCACAAGCCTAGCCTCATCACCCCGCTAATCACCAATCAAATAGCCTATCCTAATCCCGTCATAAGTATAACCACCGTGCCCTTGGTTCCCCTTAATACAAATTCATTGTACGCGAGTTCTACCCCACAACAATTGACGCCGTCTATGGGAACGAAGGGTCACACCCATGTCAGATCCCATACCAGTCAACCGAAACCTTGACCACGGAAAAGATCCCATGGATGAAGAATCACCCTCTCACCCCATGACTCATACGACTAATCCACCCCCGGAGGTGGAGGCCGAGACGGTCCAAGCCTTGGCCCGCGCTGTGCAGCAGAGCTTCGAAGCCTTCGCCAAGATGATGGCGGGCTTCACGACGGCAAGAGCCGAGGCACCCCTGGGCCCCTCTGAGCCCCTGAACGTGAGGCAAAATCTCCACCCTCAGTTCGTGGAAGAAATGGGGGACAAAGGGCTTGCCAAGGAGGTAGCTGCCCAACAAAAGCTCTTGGAGGAAGAAATGGAGATCACGCGGCTGCAGAGGCGCCAGGAAGAAGTGGCGGCCGCACAGAGACATATGGATGGTGCGGCCGAGGCCGCCTGTCGAGCCGTCCTCGCTGAGGAGACCGCCCGACGCCAGCTCTGCTTTGTTATCGCGGAGCGTGAAAGGCTCCATAGGGAGAATGAAGAGAACCGAGAGATCCCGGAGGTGTCGACAACGGGCCGATGGCACATGAACGAGCGCAGTCCGTCACTCGCCAGGTCTCCATCTCGAGGGCAAAGTCCGCCCCGTCGGCATCTCTCCCCAGATCGTCTGGACGAGGAAGTCGTTCGTCAACAACTCCGCTTCCTCGTCGTGAAACGCAAAAGGCTCCTAAGGGAGAATCAGGAGCAGAGAAAGATCCCAGAGGCGACGGCTGGGGGTCGGCGGTATTGGGATGACCGTAGTCTGCCACCCGTTGAATCCCCTATGCGCGGAAGGAGCCCCCCAGCGACCGCTTCGCTATTCCCCGGGGCATGACGACCGTCGGTAACCAAGACGGGACCGAAGTCAAACCCCAGAGTGGAGGAGGGGACACGCGCCAGAGCGCCCCGCCTACCCTGAGGAGGCCACTCCCTTGGCACGGTGGATCACGTCAGCCCTGAGACCCCCGAGGTTCAAAGCACCCCAGCTGGCCACCTACAATGGAAGGGGAGACCCCCTCTCGCACGTACAATAATACCGGGGGGGGGCGATGGAGGCGCAGGACGTGGACGACGCATTCTTATGCCGGCTTTTCTCACAGAGCCTGCGGGACACGACGTTGGAATGATATTACAGCCTACCTGCGAGATCCATCGGGAGCTTTGGCGAACTGTCCCACAAGTTGGCCGGGCGTACCAAGAAGAAGCCCTTGGACTACCTCAACACGATAGTCCAAGGGGAAGGAGAGACGACGGGGAAATACATGCGCCGCTTGCAGGAGGAGAGGCGGGCGGTGGTGGCCTGCGGCGATGAAGTGCTCATGTTAGCCTTCAAAACGGGGCTACAGACTCGGAGCCTCCATAAATCCCTGCTCCGAGATCCACCGACTGACTACGAGGCACTAGTCGCTTAGGCAGAGAGGCATGTGCTGGCCGAGGAGACTATCGGCATGAAGAAACTATTCCTCTCGGCGAGGCCTCCCCAAGGTGAGTGTCGATCGCATCCACGGCCGAGGCAAGAAGACGAATCTCAGGGGCGCGACCAGCTGGCCCAACCGAGACGCAACCCGGTGGGGGCGTCACCCGCAAGATCGCCCAGGCCCGGCGCGAGAGTTCGCCCCCACCAAGTAGCCCGTCCGAGCGGTCCCGAGGCTGGAGGGACCCCTGCGGGCTCATTACACGTAGCTCAATGCCCCCATGATAGAGGTGTTGGCCGCGGCGACAAGGACCGGACGGCTTCCAGAGCCGCCCAGAGAGATGAAATCGGACCCGACGCGGCGAGATTTCCAGAAGTATTGTCGATATCACCGGGACCACGGCCATGACACCGATTACTACTTCACCCTCAAAAGGGAGATCGAGCGGTTGATCCAGGCGGGTCACCTCGGGGGCTTCGTCGAGGGCAGACAACCGGTCCGAGAAGAAAGGGCCTCGCGGAGGGCACCGAGAGCAGATCCATCCCGCGCAGTGAGCGGGAGGAACCTCTCCCGCCAAAGCCGGTAATGCGCATAGATGTGATATGCGGTGGACCATTCTATGGAGGAGCGTCGTCATCGAGCAAGAAGGCGTATGCGCGGCAAGTGATGACTGTGGGTCTCAGCGGGGATACGAAGGGGAGAAGGGTAGCCCGACCTCCCATTACCTTTACCGACGAAGATCTGGAGGGAATCGAGCTACCGCATGACGACGCTATCGTCATCGAGGCTCAGATCGGGACGACCGTTATCAGCCGTCTCCTGATCGACACTGGAAGCTCTTGCGAAATTCTATTTATGTCGACGATTGAGAAGATGGGGCTAAGGCAGGCGGACCTGAGACCTTGCGCTGGGCCCATCATCGGCTTCACTATCCACTCGACTCCTATTGTGGGGGTGATCACCCTATCGGTGTCTCTCGGAGAGGAACCAAGGGTCGTCATCCGCATGACGCAGTTCATTGTTGTCGACATTGCATCAGCATACAATAAGATCATAGGGCGACCATACATGACGGCCATCGAAGTGCTTCCCTGCCTGCTCCACCAGATGGTCAAGTTCCAAACCCCACGAGGAGTGGGGTTAGTGCTGGGGAGCCAGAAGCTGTCCAGGAGCTGCTATGTGGGGTCGACCAAACACAAGGGTCCGGAGCAAACCTTGTTGGTCGACCCCCTTTATAAGAGGGAAAACTTTTGCAACCGAAGGCCGACTCCCGCTAAACAAACCGTTGGGGTACCCGTGGCTACGGAGGAGGCCAAGACCGCTCCCACCGTCACCGCGACACGGGGGCAAGAAAACAGAGCTTCTGAATCGACGACTTGGTCCTCTGAGATGCCACCTTCTAGCCCACTGAGACCGCTCACTGAGGGAAGCGGGCCGTAAAAGGGAAGGGACCCTATGAGTTCATCAGCACCGTCGGACCTGCCACGCACTCCCTAGCCACCCTCGAGGAGGGCGAGCTAATCCACCAAGGGAACGCTGAGCACCGACTAAAGTGTAACCCGAGATTGTAAGTATTTAATGAAATACTTTCTTTCCTGTGCATTTTCAAATCTCACCGTCTCCACTTGAAAGTTTCAGTTTAAGACACAAGACCTCCGGGACGAGCTCACGGAGCTTCGGCGCCCAAACCGGAGCGCCATATGCAGGGTAGGCGACGGCCCAATCCGTCCGACTATAGAGGCTGCGGGGAGGCAATGGTCCAATACCCGTCCTCTCAAAGACTCTATGACAGGACCAATCCTCGCCACCCAAACCGGAGAGGGGCACGGGCCGAGCTACGCGCTCGCTTCCCCTCCACCAGTGAAGAATTCCAGGGCAAGATCACGGAGCTTCACCATCCAAACTAGAGCGCGATATGCGTGGTAGGCAACGGCCCAATACCCGTCTGACTATAGAGGCTGCGGGGAGGCGACGGTCCAATACCCGCCCTCTCAGAGACTCCGAGGTAGGACCAATCCTCGCTACCTAAACCAGAGAGGGGCACAGGCCAAGCTATGCGCTCTCTCCCCCCACCAGTGAAGAACTCTGAGGCAATCTCACGGAGCTTCGCCACCCAAACCGAAGCGCCATATGCGGGGTAGGCGACGACCCAATACCCGTCCGACTATAGAGGCTGCGGGGAGGCGACGGCCCAATACCCGCCCTCTCAGAGACTCCGGGGCAGGACCAATCCTCGCCACCCAAACCAGAGAGGTGCACGGGTCAAGCTACGCGCTCGCTCGCCCCACCAGTGTAGAACTCCGAGGCAAGCTCACAGAGCTTCGCCACCCAAACTGGAGCGCCATATGTGGGGTAGGCGACGGCTCAATACCCGTCCGACTATGGAGGCTGCGGGGAGGCGACGGCCCAATACCCGCCCTATCAAAGACTCCGTGACAGGACCAATCCTCGCCACCCAAACCGGAGAGGGGCATTGGGCCGAGCTACACACTCGCTCCTCCACACCAGTGAAGAACTCTGAGGCAAGCTCACGGAGCTTCGCCACCCAAACCGGAGTGCCATATGCGGGGTAGGAGATGGCCCAATACCCGTCAGACTATAGAGGCTTCGGGGAGGCGACGGCCCAATACCCGCCCTCTCAGAGACTCCGGGGCAGGACCAATCCTTGCCACCCAAACCGGAGAGAAGCAAGGGCCGAGCTACGCGCTCGCTCATCCACCAGTGAAGAACTCCGGGGCAAGCTCACGGAGCTTCGCCTCCCAAACCGAAGCGCCATATGCGGGGTAGGCGACGATCCAATACCCGTCTAACTATAGAGGCTACGGGGAGGCAACGGCCCAATACCTGCCCTCTCAAAGACTCCGGGGCAGGACCAATCCTCGCCACCCAAACCGGAGAGGGACATGGGCCGAGCTACGTGCTTGCTCCCCCACCAGTGAAGAACTCCAGGGCAAGCTCACAGAGCTTCGCCACCCAAACCGGAGCACCATATACGGGGTAGGCGACGACCCAATACCCGTCCGACTATACAGACTGTGGGGAGGCAACGGCCCAATACTCGCCCCCTCAGAAACTCCGGGACAGGACCAATCCTTGCCAACCAAACCGAAGAGGGGCACGGGCCGAGTTACGCGCTCGATCCCCCCACCAGTGAAGAACTCTGGGGCAAGCTCACGGAGCTTCGCCACCCAAACCGGAGCGCCATATGTGGGGATAGGCGACGGCCCAATACCCGTCAGACTATAGAGGCTGCAAGGAGGCGACGGCCCAATACCCGCCCTCTCAGAGACTTCGGGGTAGGACCAATCCTCGCCACCTAAACTGGAGAGGGACAAAGGCCGAGCTACGCGCTCATTCCCCTCCATCAGTGAAGAACTCCGGGGCAAGCTCACAGAGCTTCGCCACCCAAACCGGAGCACCATTGTGGGGTAGGCGACGGCCCAATTTCTGTGCGACTATAGAGGCTGTGGGGAGGCGACGGCGCAATACCTGCCCTCTCAGAGACTCCGGGGCAGGACCAATTCTCACCACCCAAACCAGAATGGGGCACGAGCCGAGCTACGTGCTCGCCCCCCACCAGTGAAGAACTCCGGGGCAAGCTCACGGAGCTTAGCCACTCAAACCGGAGCGCCATATGCGGGGTAGGTGACGGCCTAATACCTGTCCGACTATAGAGGCTGCGGGAGGCGACGGCCCAATACCCACCCTCTCAAAGACTCTGGGGCGGGACCAATCCTCGCCACCCAAACCGGAGAGGGGCACGGGCTGAGCTATGCGCTTACCCCCACCAATGAAGAACACCGGGGCAAGCTTACGGAGCTTCGCCACCCAAACCGGAGCGCCATATGTGGGATAGGTGATGGCCCAATACCTGTTCGACTATATAGGCTGCGGGGAGGCGACGGCCCAATACCCGCTCTCTCAAAGACTCCAGGACAAGACTAATCTTCGCCACCCAAACCGAAGAGGGGCATGGGCCTAGCTACGCGCTCGACCCCCCCACCAGTGAAGAACTCTGGGGCAAGCTCACGGAGCTTCGCCACCCAAAATGGAGCGCCATATACAGGATAGGCGACAGCCCAATACCCGTCCGACTATAGAGGCTGCGGGGAGGCGATGGCCCAATAACCGTCCTCTCAAAGACCCCGGGGCAGGACCAATCTTCGCCACCCAAACTGGAGAGGGGCACGGGCCGAGCTATGCACTTGCTCCCCCCACCAGTGAAGAACTCGGAGGCAAGCTCACGGAGCTTCGCCACCCAAATTGGAGCGCCATATGCGGGGTAGGCGACGACCCAATACCCGTCCGTCTATAGAGGCTGCGGGGAGGCGACGGCCCAATACCCGCCCTCTCAAAGACTCCGGGGCAGGACCAATCCTCACCACCCAAACTGGAGAGGGGCACGGGCCGAGCTACGCGCTCGCTCCTCCCCACCAGTGAAGAACTCCGGGGCAAGCTCACGGAGCTTCGCCAACCAAACCGGAGCGTCATATGCGGGGTAGGCGACGGCCCAATACCCGTCCGACTATAAGGGCTGTGGGGTGGCGACCCCCCAATACCCGCCCTCTCAAAGACTCCGGGGCGGGGCCGACCCTCGCCAGCCAAACCAGAGAAGGGCACGGCCAAGCTACGCGCTTGCTTTCCCCCTTCAAGACTCTGGGGCAGGGCCAACCCACGGCACCCAAACCAGAGGAGGGCATGGGCCGAGCTACGTGCTCGCTTCCCCCCTCAAGACTCTGGGCAGGGCCAACGAGCTCCGACCACTTGAGCCGAGGAGTAGCGCAGACTGAGATACCCACTCGCTCACCGTCTTTCCAAGTAGACATGTGATCCCCTAAAAACTCAAACCTTGGGAAATGGACAAGGGCACGTGGATCGAGGTGTCCTTCGCAGATGTCGAAGACCGATGGATAACGTCGGGTCCCGTTAAAGCATGCTGTCGACACGACTCGTCGAAATGAAAGGACACTCGGGGAAGGTGCCATTAATGACGACACATCGCCCGAGAGACAAGGACTGACGAATCACGACCAACGCCACCTGGCAAAAGAGGTTTCCAAAAGGTGTGATTCGGAGGAACACAGTAATGATGCCAGCTCATCACATTAACTTGGGGGGAACCGTTAGCAAACTCCCTCTATAAATACTCCTCTCACCCCTTCGAAGGAGGGAAGGAAAAAGATAGTATGAGGGCAAGTCAATCTCAATCCCCTCCATAAAGGATGAGAAAGAGCAAGAGACCCCGACCGCCCCGATGGGCGGCCGCTTCCACACAACGGTCGTCGATGGGATATTCCCCTTACACATGGGACGTCCCGCCTGTCACTCCTCAACTTTCCTTGGACAATTTAAGATAAGGGAACCAGAGCTCCAATGGCGGACCATGCCCCTCTTCTGGCGCCCTATGCGCACTGGCGCTGCAGGCCGACAACCTGATGAATGGGGCAGCCCTGCCAAATCACCCCATTGGGCACTCCAGTCTCTGCCCGGACATACCAGCCTCCACCATGCCGATAGGCTATCCCTCTTACACGAGGGGCGCTCTGTCTTCCACTCCTCGACTTCTCCTAGTCAACTTGTGACAGGGGAACAAGAGGACCTACGACAGACCGCCCCTCCCTACTCGCACCTATTCCACGACGACTCCAACCGGCAGAAAAGGCAAAAACCCCGCTGGATAGGCCAGCCACCAAAGGCCCACTCTGCATCCCAATCCTCTATCTCCCCATGGAGGCCGGGCCTCACTCTCCACCTCCGACACCTCGTCCTCCACCTCCTCCGGGGTTTCCCCTCGAGCACAAGGCGAGGCGGGATATGACAAAGCAATGGAGGAGAAGGAGGGCCGCCATGCAAACAGAAACTCACTCATCCTGATGCAGTTTACCGCTGGATAAAACAACTACCCAGCCCGCCTACGGATTGGGTCGTGCTCAACCTATTACTATAAACCTCATCGAGATCTCTTCTAAAAGCTAATAAAGGACGCCCTCTACGAGGAATAAAAAATAAGGAGAAATTACAAAAGTTTACCTCGGCGAAAAGTTAACTCATTTGAGATCACT
Organism: Scilla litardierei; assembly: GCA_030789695.1. NCBI lineage: Eukaryota > Viridiplantae > Streptophyta > Magnoliopsida > Asparagales > Asparagaceae > Scilla > Scilla litardierei. The sequence continues at coordinate 82,758,872 of CM061141.1, read as the reverse complement.
ACCCAACCGACCACGGGGCTCACGGAGCTCAGCCACCCAAACAGGTGGATGCCAGTCGAGCTACACGATTGTCAATCCCCCACCGATATGGGTCACCGCATACCACGCACGTTAGATCTTGGGTGGACTGCACAGAGATAATGTAAATTCATAGTCCCTAGCAAAGGATCGACTTTTACTCAAGAAATACGAATCGTTACAAAAGTAGACGGGCGAACCTACAAAATGGGCCCTACCTTAGTTCGCCCCCTTATTTACTACAAAAAGTGATACAGGGTCAAATTCCCTAACACGATTCCCTACGAGTCCGTACGTTCGCCATCATAGTGACCATCATGTGGGGCACTGCCCGACCCTTGCTCTCCAGCTCCCGTTACCGTCGTGTTAATCTCGGGGGTTTCTCCCTCCTCATTTTCCTCCCCCTAGGAGGTCGCCAATGCCTCTAAATCCACTTCCAGCGTGGGATAGAGATCCTGGAACCTCTCCATAATCCTCTGAAGGCACACCTCCATCTCTTCCTCCTGGCCCAGCTCTATGCCCCTCTGCAGTCCTTCCTTTCTGCCCGTCTCCCGTGCCTTCTTCTTGGCCTCGGCCAGCATGGGGTCGAAGGTCATCACTTGGTATTGCCAGAACTCCTCCAGCCTACCCAATAACTCCTCCTTCGCAGCAGTCAGTGCATCTCCAGATCGGCCACCCTGGCCATGCTCAGATCGGCCTCTCGCTCCTGCTCAAACTGACGGGCACATTTGTCAGTGATCCGATTATCCAGGTCTGCCACGTTCCCCAAGTACTCCCGGATCGACATCTGCAGGTCGACGAATGATTTCTTCAATTTGGTATACTGGGCCTTCTCTCGGTCGAGTTCCCACTTCATCCTTCCCATCTTGAGCCCGGCTGTGACAAGAGCTGGGGTTCGATGCTGAAGGGTAGTCATCACAGAAGTGGCCTGCGGACATAAAAAAGAGAGCGTTAAGCCCGACGATACTAATCCCCAAGATACTACCCGCATATCTCGTCAGCATACCTACGCCAGGAGACAGGCCATGGTGGCTCCTAACCTCTCAGAGCTCACACGCGCCAAGGGCTCCCTATCCCAGGGCAATTGGGAATTCTCGGCGAGTCTCATGGCCATGTCGGCCTCGTCAAAAACTGACTCCCCCTTTCCCACTGGGTAGATCTCTTTAAGGAGGTCGTCCTCTGGAATCTTTTCGACATCGGCCTTTTTCGAGCGAAACGTCGCCAGCTTCTCTTCGCAATGGGGGGCGGGCCTCTCCAGGCATGCCGGGCGCAACCGTAAGGCCAGGATGCCACGGTGGCCGAGCCAACCGCAGAGCTCGACCCCACAGAACCCCCCCGAGGGATCGCGGTTGGATGGCTGGCCGATGCCACCACGGCCCGTCCATTGTCTCCCCCTGCGCCCATAGGTGCCCGGTCGACCGTATGGCCCGGCTCCTCCAGTGCGTCAAGGTCGATGGCCTCAGGGATATTGGCACCTCAAACCCCTTCGACGGACCCCCCGGTACCTGAATCGGTGGCAGTCGACCTCTTCGTTGTCTTCTTCTTCTTCTAACAGCTGGTCCCCTCGGCCCTCTTGGTCCTCTCTCCCTCAGTCGGCCTCGACCTCTTCTTATGGCCCTTGGCAACAGATGGATCAACATACTCGCTGGTCCCCTGTTCCTTGACCGACGTCTGCTCGGCCATCATGTCCAGGTCCTCGAGGGGATGCTTGATTGCTCCGGGATGTGACCCAAAGAACGGTTGTAGTTTTACCGCAAGCGCACGGTATAGCGGCAAGCGGGTTATCGAACACAGGGAGGACGAATGACCGTGCTTGTTCAAATCAACCTGGCTATTTAAGAGATAAATTTGCCTTTGGCGATCCTGTCACAATCGTCAGACAAAAATTCTGGAAATATCAAATCAAATAAAGAACGTCTAGGGAATGGGGAATCCCCGCTACTCACCGTATTTCATAAATGCGGTTTATCGGTATCAAAATTGCTTGAATGAGGATTTGGAAGAACTAGTTGCAACTGAATGTAGAACCAAGCTCACGCTCTCGCGCTGTTGCCGGTCTATAGCTATCCTAGGTTTGGGTCCAATCTCTTGCAAACCCTAGCCTAGGAAAGCTAGCATTAGGATCAACATCATCGTCCAATCGCGCACCGAGCCCAATCTCTTGCAAACTCGGTCCACGACCTAGATTGGGATAGTTCCTACCCGTCCAATCTCTTGCAAACGAGTATCGGCATGGAATTGCAATCGGAAATCCTAGTATCGGTCCAATCTCTTGCAAACCGATACTTCGAAAATCCGACTCCAACCCAATTCGGATTTCTAGGGTTTCCTATCAAATTGGGATCCAATCTCTTGCAAATCCCAATTGATATGAATACCTAGCCATCCGTAGTAAATTAATCCCAATCTAATCCCTAATAACAATTCTAGCACAATTTCTACCAATTCATCACAAATATGACATTGGGCTTGTAGGGTTCATCCCCACGCCCCAAGACGTGGAGACTACTCACAAATCATAGCAAGATCACAAAAATAATCGTTGAAATAAGCAATAGAATTCATCACAATATTGAGATAAGCAATAAAAATAGAATTTTTAAGGAAAAGAGATGCAAACCAATGGAGTTCTTCAATTAATCCAACAAAATTCCAATCTTTGTCTCCTCTCCAATCACGAGAATAAAGCTAAAAACTAATCTAAAAAGCTGCAAAAATCTAAGAGAGAGGCTCTCTAACTAGGGTAAAAACAGGGCTTAAATAGCCCTCAAAATCGTCCAAAAACTGTGACCAAAATACCCCTGCACAGCCTGTTTTCCGCAGTTTTCGCTACAGGCAGCGCATCGCACTCGGCCGAGTGACAAAAGTCGCTCGGCCGAGTGAAAACCCTGTAATTTTCCAGTAAGTCGGGGCTTTCAGGGGTCTCTACTCCGGGGGCGGCTCGGCCGGGTGAGTTGTCGTCACTCGGCCGATGGCTTCATAGTACTCGGGCGGACGGGATTAACCACTCGGCCGAGTGGGTCTTCTGAAGTTCAGGCAGCCGAAAAACAGTAACTTGGATGTTTTGGAAGGGCTTCGTCTGGGTGCCACTCGGGCAGACGGGGTCTCGTCACTCGGCCGATGTGGTCTTCGGTGCTCGGCCGAGTGCACAGGTAAATCGTGTCTGATCTGGTCGGCCGAGCAGTGTCTCGCTGGTCGGCCGAGTGGCTCCTCCACTCGGCCGAGTGGAACACAAAAAATGCCCAATCTGCTTATTTTGGCCTCCTCATCGCTCCTGCGACGTCTGTTCTTCTTCCGCTCCTCTCCAACAGCAAAATACCCCACGGGGAGGTCGTCGGTGACCGTCTAGAGTAAGCGCATCTCGAGATCACTCCAAATCGCGCCAAATCACCTGAAATGCGACAAAAACAACAAATCGTGAAAAGCATCGCAATATCGTCGATATATCGTGAAAAACATGATTTGGGCGATCTAAATGGCATGCAAACATGCGGAAAAAGGGTGTAAAATAAGGAGTGATCAAAATCCCCCAAGCTTGCCTCTTACTCGTCCTCGAGGAAGATAAGTAAATGGCGAACCCGGTGGATTCGGAAAACGAAAACGGCGAAAAACGAAAAATGAAAAAAAACGAAGAAGAATGGAAAACGAAATGAAAATAAAGAAGAAAGAAAGAAGCGAAGAGGTAGGATACTAGATCATTTTCTCAGGACATGGGTTCCACTTACTCAAATAGCATGCACCGAATGAAAAATACATGTCAAAGGATTTTATTTTGATATCATAGTATAATAGTGCAAATAGAAACGGAAAACCCACGAACAACGATATAATCATGAAAAACGGAATAATTCTAAAATTAACATCGTCTGAATCATTTAAAGCGGTATACAAATCACAGATCACACACTTTTCAATTGAACGCTTTCTATCTGGAGTATAAGAGTATCACACTATAGAATAGAGAGAATAGAAAAGTATGGATTTCATGAAATGAATGCTAGGCTTAGATTTCTGGATTTCGTAAAGCTAAAAAATAATCTCACCGAGTATAGAATATTACTTAGCCTAGGTCGTCGTGCAACGTCAAGTAGTCACTCTCTCACACATCAATGGATCCCCTCCCCCAAGCTTATCTATAAGCGTGGTGGCATAAAAAAAATATTTACATCCCCATTTTTATATAGCTCCAAATGTAATAAGAAGAAAGAAGAAAGGAAGAAAGTGAGATGGGATCTTTTATTGAGGATTTTTCCTCTTTTTTTTTGCAATATAGCATATATACACAACGATCCCAACTCAAAGAGAGATAATGATATACAAGAATACTCTTCTCTCTTTTATTCTCTCCCCCTTTTTTTATAGAATAAGAGATTTGGAGCTAGGAATTAGTAGCGGGGGAAATGCCATAAAATAGAATCGCTAAGGGGAGATTCACCAATGATTTTTAAAAGTAGAGAAATGATGTTCAAGATTTGTGGAGAAAGAAATAAATGTATCTCTCGGTTCACTCTATAAGACATGCACGACAACTTCAGCAGGGTAATCTAATCTACTCAGTTTCGATCACAAAAAAAACTAACTAATCCAGATTTATCATAGCTAACATCATTCAATCATCCTGAAGTGAAGTGTACAATTCATGCATATAGAAGTGATATAGGAAAAAGAAATCAGTACTCCAGATATAGGCATTCAATGCGTGAATCTTGGTGTGTTTTCTGTGATAGCATACATATGAATATTCAGACTCAGCTAATAATAAAATTTCATCCATTTTCATGCGGAAAAAGGTGTGGGTTACTATCTCTAGATGCAAGGCAAGTCATAGCATATGATATCAGGAATAAAATCTAAGACATGACAAATATAGCATGCATATAGAGTAAGCTAAATCCAACGTCGTCATCATCACAGAAAAGTCATCTCTAGCATGAGATGAAAAAAATGAAAAGAAACAAAGATAAAGGGAAAATAGAGCTATTTACAATGCGGCACACAGAAAAAATAAGAAAAACGTGATGCATGGTAAAATAAAAGAAAAATAACGAAAATGAGTGCAAAAGTGAAAAACGGTGTGAAAAACTAAAAATAAAGGTGGCAGATCGAAAAAGAACGTGAGAACTCACTCCCCCAAGCTAAATGGCACAGTGTCCTCAATGTGCAAAGTGTGGCACACCGAGAGACAAGCGATGGGAGGGGAAGGTGAGGATGCATGCATGGAAAAATGAAAATAAAAAGAAAAAATGAAGAAAGGAAAATATGATGCGGACATGATGCATGCACAGACAGGAGTGATACAGATATAAGTGGCACCAAAAACGCTCCCTCTCTCCCAAAAAGGATATAGAAAGATATGAACAAAAAGAGAATCCCAAAATAAGTGAGGGGAGGGGGGTGGACAAAAAGGCATCAGGACCCAGCAGAAACGGGCAGCACAACGGTAAAAGGAAGCGATGGCATCAAGGGTGCCTAGGAAGGTGGTGCTGCACCGTCTCCGTCCTGAGGCGGAGGTGGTGGTGGTGGCTGGACAGGCCGCTGAGTGGGTGTGGGTGTGGAAGTGGTAGCAGGTCGGGTGTGTGTGGAAGTGTGGGCGGGAACCTGCTGGGTGGGTGGGGGTACACGTGGGAGACGCTCCAGAACCTGGGTGAGACAGTAATGGATCTGCGGTAGCAGCTCGAAGCGGCCAGCCATCGCAGAGACGGTGGAGGACAGGGTCCTAAGGTCGCCTCTGAGGCCACTCACCGCCCCCTCTAGAGCACGAATGCTCTGAAGTACAGTGTCAGGGGGAGGTGGTGTAGAGGGACGCACCGGTCGGGGCTGTGCAGGGCGTGGCTGGCGAACTCTGGTCGCGTATGTGACGGGCTCAGCGAGGAAGGGAACAAAAGGTGCTGCGCCTGTGAAAGTGGGCCTGGCCTCAGTGTGAGGCCGGGGCACCGGCTGGTGGGAAGTGGAGGCAGCAGGGGCGAAAGAAGAGTGCAAAAGTGGCTGCGAGGCGGCTAGAGAGGTCAGTGGCACAGAAGTGTGGACAGACGCCACGACGCTCTCGGAAAATACAGCAGGGGTGGAGACAGAGGTGACTACCGCTGGAGTGGAAGTGTGTGGACCAAAAGGCGCAACCCCAGCGGAGATCGTGCTAGCCATGGTCTCCACGACCGCAGCAAACGAGGGCTCTCCACTCTCAACAAAGGTCGGTGGGCGCTCGGGGAGTGCGGAGCAAAGAGGCTCAACGGACAGAGGGCCAGTGGTGGTGGTGGGAGTGGTGGTGACAGCCTCGGAAGTGGTGGAGGTGGTGGAAGTGGGCTCAGTTAAGGTACTCTCGACACCGACAGAGGTGTCAGGAGCAGCGGAAACTTCAGGTATGGGCTGAGGGGCCACTGGGTCAACAGGCTCGGCAGCAGGCTCGGCAGGGTGTGGAACAGGGTCTACAGGGGGAGCGTGGGCCTGCTCGGCCTCCTCGTTCTCGAGCACGTAAGCAGCGGGGATGAGAACATCCATCGCAGGGAGCCAGTCAACGTGGGCCGGTGCAATCAGAGTCCGAGCAGGGCTCGGGAGAATCATGTAATCGGCCCCGTAAGGGCCGTGCAACCAGACCCAGTGACGCTCACCGTGCGGACGAAGCATCTTCATCCGGGCCATAACATCTATCGACAGAGAAGTGGGGCCCGGGACGCGTCGCATGTCGTCGGGGAAGTCCTCGCCGGTCATAAGAGCAAGCAAGGTGATCAGGCCGCCGCAGCATATCGGTGAGCGAGCGCCCACCGATACAATGATGCGGTCTAAAAACCATGCCGCGACATCAATCACGACGACGGGGACCAGCTCATCGCCATCCCTAGATTGAGCTCTGGGACGTGTCATCACGTAGAGCATGTAGAGCTCTGGCGTAGACATCGTGCCCGGCTCATATCTGGCCAAAAAGGTCGTCGCCATAAGGCGCTGAGCAATGCGGAGGCAGGGATGGACAATGGCCGAGGCCTTGGCCCTACTAGGGTCAAAGGCAGCGCGAAGACCCGTAATCCGGGCCCAGAAGGCACCGGCGTCGAAGGAAGGTGGGGGATATGGGTGGGGCCGTAACCGCGATCGGCACCGGGGACAGCGGGCCACGAGAAAAACGCTCTCATCATATCGAGAGTGACCTGGCACTCTCGATCCATGAACCGAAACGAGCATCCCTCGTCGGTCCGGGCGATCGAACTCAGAACCTCAAGTGTCGGACGGGTAAAAGTATCCGCCGACACCTGGAAGAAATCTCGCCAGCCCACGTTGTCGTACAACGTGAGCATCCCCTCTAGTACCCCCAGGCGTCCTAGGTCAGCGAGGTGTGCAAACCTGGAGGGTACGATCGAGCGCTGGGAGATACGCTCGAAGACGGCGCGGTGTGCGTCGTCTCGGAACGTAATCCCGAGCGGCCCGACCAGTGGAGTCGGAGGTGGTGGCTGTGGTGCGGCAGGGAGAGGCTGTGCGGGCTGTGGGTGCACTGCAGGCTGTGCGGGGTGTGCGGGGCCTGCAGGCTGTGCTGGGTGGACGGCGTGTGTGTGGGAAGGAGGAGGAGACCCTTCCACCTCGTGGGAGGGGCCGGCATCATCCGACCGCTTCCGCTTGGCGGAAGCTCTCTTCGACCGCGGCCGTGTCCGGGGCGGCATATCGGCCCCGAGCGCGCCGAAAAGTGGAAAAAGTGCGGTGTGTGTAAAAGAGTGGAAGGAGTATACCCAGACACGACGCGAGTGCTCAGCAACGGAAGCGTGCGAAGTTAGCGCCTCCACGAAGCTCAAATCAGTCCCGAGAAGCTCCCCTGGGCTCCCCTAAGCTCCCAAAAACAACCTGCGCGTGAAATGGAGATATCAGCAGGTAATAATCAAAACGTATGGAGCATTAGTGATATAACAGATAGATATAGAAATTGATTTGGGTTTGGGGGTCGTTTAACACATGGATCCTCAAGAAATGCTCAAAAAGAGGCGGAATAGGCGAAATAGGGGGTACCGGAGGTGGCCGGAGACACGGCCGCCGGTGGCGACTCGGGCGATGTGCGGCGAGTGGTCGACCGGCAGTGGCAGGCCGAGCGGCAGCGCGGGTCGAAGGATCGGGCGAGTGGGGGTGCGGTTCGGGCGCTGGGGGAGTCGAAAAGTCGGGCTGTTTGGGTTTCGCTCGTTTCGAAAAATGCGCCCCCCGCGGCCCCTTTTATAGCAGAAGTTACGACTCGGCCGAGTGACTAGGTCACTCGACCGAGTGACTAGGTCACTCGGCCGAGTATGGTCAATAGAAAATTCCTCCCCGCTTACGCATCGGCCGAGTGGCCTTGCCAGCCTCGGCCGAGTGGAGTAAGTCCATTCGGCCGAGTGACTCAAGCTACTCTGCAAGACTCGCCCTAGGAGGGTATCCGTTTTACTCGGCCGAGTGAATATATATACTCGGCCGAGTAGCAGTTATATTGGAATCAGGAAAATAAACAGAGAGTTGGGTACAGCAGACTTCTCTCGTTCGTGAGCGGCTCGGCCGGACGAACTTCTGTACTCGGCCGAGTTACTAGTATGCTCGGCCGAGTGAGCCTTGTGTTCTGCTGTTTGTCTACGTTTGGGCTCTAAACTCCGTCTTTCTTCCTCCAGTCGATTCCATCTTCCTCCTAAGCGTCGAGCGCCTTCTTGGGGCGATCCTCGTCGTCTCGTTCATCCTCCTCATGATGGATCTACCTATCTCCTCTCCTGTCAAGAAAAATAGGACCCGTTATCACAAAATTTTTGGGCGAACGACTCAAAACACTAAAAATTTCTAAAACGAAAATAAATAAAAAGTGAAAGTAAAGCAAAAACCGTCGGGTTGCCTCCCGACAATCGCTCGTTTAAGGTCGTGAGCTCGACCCCCTATAATTTTCAATCAATGCGGGATGTTTGGTGCATATGAGATGCACCCATCAAACTTTCCGGGGAGAACGCTTGGATTGGGAAGTTGCGGCGTCGTGTTCTCCCGCGGTGGTCTCCCGTCTCGAATAGTGTTGGGGGGAGGCTCCCCCAAGCTAGCATTTGCTCCGGTCAACGGCTTTACCGGTGATGCCGATTTCCGTACCGGAGGAGCTTTCTTTGGAGACTTTAATTTCGAGAGCTTACAAAGCTCTCGAATCCTTGCGACATCAGTGTCGCCTTCATCATCTTCAGCGGAGAGGTCGGGGGAATCATCTTTCTTCTCATTTTGGCCTAAATCCGGGCCTTCCTCGAAATCTTCATCAAAAAGAGAGCCAATTGAGTGGGGGATCGCCTCCTCTATCACCTCATCAAGGAGGTCCATGTAGTCTAGTTCCTCGTGGTAAGGCATGTGCTTCATAGCCTTAGGAATGTGGAGCTCCACCTCGATGTTGCCGACGTTTAAAGTTAGGGTACCTTCGCGCACGTCAACAATCACTCCGGCGGTGGCGAGGAACGGGCGTCCAAGTATCAATGACGTATCTCCCTCCTCCTTAACGTCCATGATCACAAAGTCACATGGTAAGCATATTCCACCCGGGACTTGTAGCGGTATGTCTTCGGCGATCCCTACCGGCCTTGTTATTCGCCCATCGGCCAATTGAATGCGCATGTCGGTGGGTTTCAACTTTGTCCCGGTGTTTAGCCTTAAGAACATGGAGAGAGGCATGAGGCTCACACTAGCCCCTAGATCAACCAACGCCTTTTGAAGAGGGGCGCCGCCCAAGGTGCAAGGAATCTAAAAACTCCCCGGATCTTTAAATTTGGCCGGCTCCTTTTCTCTCTTGGTAAACCAAGAGCCCTCCTCGGCTAGCATGATCTTCTCCTTCCTCTTTCTCCCCGAAATCAAGTCCTTCAAGAATTTAGCATATGTGGGGATCTCCACGATGGCGTCGAGGAAGGGAATGTTAAGGCTAACTCCTCTAAGATACTCGAGAAACTTTGCTAGCCTTTTCTCCATTTTCGCTCTAGCAAGCCTTTGGGGAAATGGGACCGGTGGCATGAAGCGCCTTTCCTCAATCAATTGTTCCGCTCTAGATTTCTCCTTGTCTTGTGGCTCCTTCTCCTTTTCAACTTCAACAATCGGCTCAATTGGCTCCAAGCTTTCCTCCACGGGCTCCTCGGTAGGAATCATGGCGGGGGTGGTATCCTTTCCGCCTCTAGTGGTAACGGCAACTACGGCATTGATGTGGCCGGTGTTGCCCCGTGGGTTTTGCTCGGGTTGCACCGGCAATCGTTGAGTGTTCCGGTTGAGCAACGCCAATTGCTCCGATATTTGAGCCACAACGGTATTAAGGGAGTCTTGCCCCGCCTTCAAGGTAGCATTTACCTTATTTTGCTCGACCATGAACGCCTCCACTCTAGCTTCGAAGTCGGATCGTTGTTGAACTTGAGGAGGGTTTTGATTTTGATTCCTCCACCCTTGGTTGTATCCGGGCGGCCTATATGGTGGAACTTGTTGCTTCGGTTGAAAATTTTGTTGAGTAGGCCCCCTCGGTGGATAGTTTTGTTGTTGGGGTGGTGGTGGTCGAGCTTGTTGAGGTGGTGGTTGTGGCGGGTTCAAAGCTCCTTCATTGTTGGCGTAGGAGAATCCGGGATGATTTCTTGCGGCCGGATTGGCCCAATATCCTTGGTTCCCCGCGACATATTGTACTTGCTCCAAGGCTCCTTCTCCTTGCTCTCCTCCCACGTACATGGCTTGAGATTGGTCTTGCCAATCACACATTTGGTTCGTTGGAGCGGAGGTAGAAGGGGCTCCTTGGGGCTCCGTGATAAACTTCTCCAATCTCTCCACTACCTTGTGGAGAGAATCAAATTTGCTCGTGAGCTCCGCCACGGCCTTCGCCTCATAGATACTAGTCGGCTTCAAGGAGGACGTAGAGTGTCCTCGCTCATCGCCCCATTGTTGATTATTTGAGGCCATCTCCTCAATTAGGGCCGTAGTTTCCTCGGGAGTCTTTGACAAGATAGCACCATTCGCCGCGGCATCAATAATTTGTTTGGTCCCCGGTTGGAGACCATTGTAGAAGCTATGCACTAGCTCCCAGTCTTCAATGCTATGATGCGGGCATTGATGCTGCAAATCCTTAAAACGCTCCCAAGCTTCATAGAGCGTCTCCTGTGGTCCTTGCTTGAAGGACATGAGAGCGCTCCGGATCTTCACCGTCTTGGATGGCGGATAGAACTTATCAATAAATGCACTCGCCAACTCGTCCCAAGTGGTGAAGACACCCTCAGCTTGCGTCCTCAACCAGTATAGTGCCTTGTCCTTTAGCGTGAAAGGGAAGAGACGCAGTCTGATGGCATCGATGGAGACCCCCGGCATCTGAAATGTGGCGCACTTTGACAAGAACGATTGGATGTGGTAGTGTGGATTTTCATGGGCATTCCCATGAAATGGATCCTGCTGCATCAGAACCACTAGTCCAGTCTTCAGCTCGAAGCTCTTGTCAGCCGCCAACCCCGGCATGGCAATGGATGAGGTAGTAGAAGAGGTCTTAGGCCGAAGCCTATCTCGAATAGAAATTAGCCTCGCCATCCTTGCCGCCAATTGTTCAGGAGTTTCCGGGTTGGTCATAAACCGCCCTTCCGGATTTTGTCTCCTTTCCGCTCTAAGTCTCTGCGCGGTACGTTCGATCTCTGGATCAAACAATATAGCTTCGGGGTCCGCCGTAAATCTCGTGTACATGCACAGGGGAAACAGAGTTTCAAAGAAATGATTAGTACCGTGGAAGGGTTAGGTAAGAGATAAGAAATAAAAATAATGATAATAAATAAAAAAAAGAAATAGCTAGGGTGAGAAAGAATCAAACGCAATCGCCCCCCCGACAACGGCGCCAAAAACTTGATCGCTCCGGGATGTGACCCAAAGAACGGTTGTAGTTTTACCGCAAGCGCACGGTATAGCGGCAAGCGGGTTATCGAACACATGGAGGACGAATGACCGTGCTTGTTCAAATCAACCTGGCTATTTAAGAGATAAATTTGCCTTTGGCGATCCTGTCACAATCGTCAGACAAAAATTGCGGAAATATCAAATCAAATAAAGAACGTCTAGGGAATGGGGAATCCCCGCTACTCACCGTATTTCATAAATGCGGTTTATCGGTATCAAAATTGCTTGAATGAGGATTTGGAAGAACTAGTTGCAACTGAATGTAGAACCAAGCTCACGCTCTCGCGCTGTTGCCGGTCTATAGCTATCCTAGGTTTGGGTCCAATCTCTTGCAAACCCTAGCCTAGGAAAGCTAGCATTAGGATCAACATCATCGTCCAATCGCGCACCGAGCCCAATCTCTTGCAAACTCGGTCCACGACCTAGATTGGGATAGTTCCTACCCGTCCAATCTCTTGCAAACGAGTATCGGCATGGAATTGCAATCGGAAATCCTAGTATCGGTCCAATCTCTTGCAAACCGATACTTCGAAAATCCGACTCCAACCCAATTCGGATTTCTAGGGTTTCCTATCAAATTGGGATCCAATCTCTTGCAAATCCCAATTGATATGAATACCTAGCCATCCGTAGTAAATTAATCCCATCTAATCCCTAATAACAATTCTAGCACAATTTCTACCAATTCATCACAAATATGAAATTGGGCTTGTAGGGTTCATCCCCACACCCCAAGACGTGGAGACTACTCACAAATCATAGCAAGATCACAAAAATAATCGTTGAAATAAGCAATAGAATTCATCACAATATTGATATAAGCAATAAAAATAGAATTTTTAAGGAAAAGAGATGCAAACCAATGGAGTTCTTCAATTAATCCAACAAAATTCCAATCTTTGTCTCCTCTCCAATCACGAGAATAAAGCTAAAAACTAATCTAAAAAGCTGCAAAAATCTAAGAGAGAGGCTCTCTAACTAGGGTAAAAACAGGGCTTAAATAGCCCTCAAAATCGTCCAAAAACTGTGACCAAAATACCCCTGCACAGCCTGTTTTCCGCAGTTTTCGCTACAGGCAGCGCATCGCACTCGGCCGAGTGACAAAAGTCACTCGGCCGAGTGAAAACCCTGTAATTTTCCAGTAAGTCGGGGCTTTCAGGGGTCTCTACTCCGGGGGCGGCTCGGCCTGGTGAGTTGTCGTCACTCGGCCGATGGCTTCATAGTACTCGGGCGGACGGGATTAACCACTCGGCCGTGTGGGTCTTCTGAAGTTCAGGCAGCCGAAAAACAGTAACTTGGATGTTTTGGAAGGGCTTCGTCTGGGTGCCACTCGGGCGGACGGGGTCTCGTCACTCGGCCGATGTGGTCTTCGGTGCTCGGCCGAGTGCACAGGTAAATCGTGTCTGATCTGGTCGGCGAGCAGTGTCTCGCTGGTCGGCCGAGTGGCTCCTCCACTCGGCCGAGTGGAACACAAAAATGCCCAATCTGCTTATTTTGGCCTCCTCGTCGCTCCTGCGACGTCCGTTCTTCTTCCGCTCCTCTCCAACAGCAAAATACCCCACGGGGAGGTCATCGGTGACCGTCTAGAGTAAGCGCATCTCGAGATCACTCCAAATCGCGCCAAATCACCTGAAATGCGACAAAAACAACAAATCGTGAAAAGCATCGCAATATCATCGATATATCGTGAAAAACATGATTTGGGCGATCTAAATGGCATGCAAACATGCGGAAAAGGGTGTAAAATAAGGAGTGATCAATGCTCATCATCGGATCTGCAAAAAAGGAGGAGTTTAGGATGATCAAGCTACAAGTAGATGACGCAACACTGGAGTTACCTTCGGGCCAGATAAGCCGAGCGATCAGTCCCGGCATGGAAATGTGGGTGTACTGCCTGCCCTCCTCGGGCACCGCCTCTAACCTCGCCACCCGCCCCATCTCAACCCCGCTCATGTGAACTTTCTCCCTCACCTCGGGGTTGAGCACGCCCCAGTCCGACTTTACCTTCATGTCGGCGGGCACGGAGATAAAAACGAACGATTTCTTCCATCCCTTGATCTTCTCCGGCAGTCCCCAGATGAGAGGATGGTTCCTCCTCGCTGACAAATAATAATGGGACTTCAGCTTCTTAACAGCAAAGAAGTAGCAAAATAGAGGTAGGTTCGCACTGACGTTGTTCCTTGCGCACAGAACCAGGAACCCAACTATCACACTAAGGAGTTCGACATTAACTGAAAGAATGCCAGGCCGAGAAAGTCCAAAATCTCGAAATACAACGGATGGAGAGGGAACTGCAAACCCTGGTCGAAGCATGCTACGTAGACTCCGACCTCACCATCCTTGGAAAAGCAGACTCTCTCTGAGGCTGTCGGTAGGCGGACCTCATAGGGCGGTCTGATATACTTCGAGCGCACTTTGGGAACGATTTTCGTCCGCGCCTCGGACCTCTGACCCGCTATCTCGTCAGGCATGCCCCCACCTTCGGCCACGGTCGCGGTGGCTCATGTAACTAGTCTCGCTCTCGACACCGGGACCACTTTCCCCTTCCCTGAGTTGCCGCTCCCTACCATGGACCCATCCACGGTACGGCCCTGACCCCCCGGCGACACCCCGCCTACCCCCTCTGCGGGATCGGCCGCGGAACTGCTCGATGACCCCGACGACGAGGTTGAGGATGACAAAACCATCCGAAAGAGAAGAAAAGAGCTATACCTATCGAATCCGACGACGGTGGAGACGACGGTAATTACAACGACAATCACGGCGAAGACCCCGAAAAAGGTGCAAAACTCTGGCGATGAAGACGAGACCTCAGAATTGCTTTTTCGGAAGCAAGAGACTCTCCCGTCACGTTCCCTACCTCCACTTATAGAAACCGGCTACCGATCTCAGCCGCACAAAATCTGCCACGCGTCGCCAATCTGGCCAACCTGACGCTTCACATGACGCCCACTGTCACATCCCCCCACCATGTGCCCCTTGATGAAAGGTCTGGGCGCTTCGATTTTCCCCGCCTTTAATTCGATGTGACATCTACGATTCGGCTGCGATTCGGAGGTGGGAATTCCAAAATAAATCCCCGCCTTTCCCCTTCGCTTGGATCATGCGACTGCCCCACCAGTGCCCAAGCCGGCAAGGCAGTCCAAGCCAAGCGGCCCAACATAAGGCGTTCCAATCAAGAAGTCAGGGACACGCATGTGTACAACCAGTCCGACTCATGAACGCAAGCATCAACTCAGCTCGCCAGCGCAGGGCGACCGGAACATACGCACTACTTTGACACAACTTTCCCCCTACTCCTCACCCAGGTGCTCGTCCTAGCGGGAACATTGGGGGCAATATCCATCACACGATCTTACGCAAAACATGAAGACCAACTACTGATTAAAACAAAAAATGTCTTTCATTAAACTTTTCATTATGTCCGTATTACAACACAAGATCGAGCGCGGCCGACCGTAAAAAACCTCTCACTACCCCTCCTCAAAAGCGCTTCGGTTCCGGCTCTTCCTCATCCATCTCCCCGGCCAAGGACACATCCAGTTCCGAAAAATCAACCGTCAGTTCGGGATGCAGATTCGCCAGTCAGGCTTTCATCCTCTCCATCCCTTGGAGGACACCCGCTTTCCTCTCCTCTGTCATCATAGGGATCAGCTCCTTATCCTGATAACGGCGGCCCTGCCCTCTAGCTGCTTCTTCAAGATAGGCTTCTTCTTATTCTCCAACTCAATCGCCCGCTTCAGCTCGGTTATGTTCTTCTGCTGAACGTCGATCACGTTCTTCTTGCTGGCAGCCGCCTCGGCGTTCCTCTTCAAAATACCATTCCGTGTTTCCTCCTCCTCCCGAAGATGACGGGCGAGTAGGGCACCCGTCCCCTTCTCTTCCTCAAGCTGACGGGTGATCCAGGCCCCTCGCTCCTTCTCTTTGTCCAGTTGGCAGGCGAGCAGATTGCCACGCACCTTTTCTTCCTCAAGTTGTCGGGCGAGCATGCCCCCTTGCCCTTTTCTTCCTCCAGCTCGCGGGCGAGCCTAGCTCCCTGCGCTTTTAGAAACTCGACCTATGCCACATCGAGGTTGTGGAGCCTAATGACCTGATTCAAATCCACCTCCCTCCCTTGCAATTGGCTCCTCAACTCTCGAAGTTCATCCTTTGCCTCATCTCGAGAAGCCCGAATCGCAGCCGCGAGAGTGTGGTGTTATATGGCCACCGCTGCCGACATCGCCTACCAAGAAAACCCGACCCAGTCAGAGTGTAATGAAGAACGTAAGCCAGAACGCAAGTCACAGTTCGACCTACCTGCATAATATACCACAGTGCGGTACCACACAACCGCTCTGTACCCATGTTGGCTAAGGATTCGCGATCCCGAGGCAGCACGAAATACTCTGACAGCCACGCCGCAACCCCGGCATCCTCAAACACCGACTCCTCCTGGCTTACCTGGTAGGGCGTACGGTGAAGATCCTCGCTAAGCAGAGCCTCTGCCTCGGCCCTTGTCAATTTGAAATGGGCGAGCACCCTCTCGCAATCGGGGTGTGCCTCTCTCCCCATCTCCCATGCGGGAATTCTGTAGGGCCACTTCTCGACGGGAGGGGGCCTGCGGGGCCTGCTCAAGGTTGGATTCGGTGGAGAGTCCTTGCTGGCCACTCCCAGATTGGCCGAACCTTCCAGTGCGACCCCGCCAGTCTGGAGGGTAGGAGCGTCCGGCTGGGCACCCCGCTGCCTCTTATCCGTCTCATCCACAAAGGTAACCATGACACTCCACTTATGGGCGGCTGTCTTTGTTGGCCCCTCCTCGCGCATCACACCCTTGCCCTTATCCATAGGGGCGGTCTTCTTCGTTGCCCTCACCCTGGACGCCCTCAGCGCGATAGCATCGGGTCCTCACCTGCAGATGGAAGAAAGATCAGTGTGAGCCTACTTAAGGGCCTGACAGAATGAGAAACCTATGTGCCAAAGCTCCGGGGTGAGCCGATCATCCTGCATCAAGTCCGACAGCATGCGGTCCGCCTCAGGTAATTCTGCCAAAATCTGGGCGTTCGCCAGGAGTTCGTCCATCATTGCCACCTCCTCACTCACAAAAGGGTTCAAATCCCACCAGTTCGACATCAACACTGCATCCATTGACATCACAACAAAAACAAAGCTCTCCGCCTAACCGTCCTCAGTGTCCGACAGCCCGACAATGAGTTCTCGTCCCCTCTTCGCATGGACACAATAGTACGTCCCGCACTTCCTCACCTAAAGAAATACTGAAACAACGCTAAGGACGGACTCAAAGAACTAGCGAGACACAAGACAGCGAACCCGACCAACAGACTAAAGGAGCTGGGCACCAACGCACAGATCGACAACTCTAGGAAATTCAGAAGATGGAGAAGCTGAGGATGAATGGGAAAGCGGAGCCCTAACTCGAGGGACCGGACATAAACCCCAACTTCTTTGTCACGGGCCCAACACACCCTCTCGTCAGGCCCGGGCAGCCGCACTACACAGGGTGGACGAACAAACCTTGCGCGGATTTGCCGAATATTAACCCGATCCAGCTTACACGGGATAGCTGCGACCGACCTCGACGCATCTGTTTGGACTCTCTACCATCTGCCACTCTCTTCTGTCGATTCCCCCTTCCCCATCCCACTACTACTACCGCAGTCAAAACGAGAAGCCATCGATAGAGGAACTGGAAAATTACCTGGCCAAACCGTCGAATTGAGGAGATGGCCGGAGGCAGATCCCCGACAAAGGCACCGGCGGCAGCGTCGGGGAACGATGACCAGAAGCTAGGAAGCACGAGTTGGTTCAGAAATCGCAAGAAACCTTCCACCGGTCCTCTTCCCCCTACTTATAGCCAACCTCGGGCCATCTCAACCAGCGCTGCCTTGCCACACGGCATCCATCGACGCACCTCTGACGCCTCGGCTGTCGCGACAGTCATTTCAACCACGCGTCACCCGTCCAATGGTAGAGATGCATCGACTTCTGCCACCCTTTCATATCGTAATAATGGCTATCGGGGCGGGAACCCCGAGGCCATAACCGCCGCTGCCTAGCACGGAGCAAGGTTCGAGCTGCTTTCTTCAGGAAGGGAGGACGATACGTCATCCGAGCCGAGCCGGGCATCCACCTCAAACTCGAATGTCGGGGGTAATTGTTAAAACCTAAAGATCGTAACAGTCCGACCTTTCATCCCTGGTCGGTTCGTCCTCCCTCTTGAGGGCGGCCGACCCAAGGACAGGGTGTTCCATGCCCAAACCACAGGAACCCACAAGGAGCCCGTCGAGCCCAGAGCCCGACACGACGGGGAGAAGGGCGAGCTACGCCTCGAACGTTGGCAGGGGTGCACTCCAGCCCGACCAGGCGGGATGGGCACCCGTCCTCCCCCGGTGATCCAGGATTTGCACTCAAAGTATGTGGGCAGGCTGCTCATCCTCAACCCAGGCCGGCCCGATAACTCGTCTAGGGCCCCGCCCCTGGGAGGCACTACGACGGTTCCTTGGCTCATCGGACATGACAAACAACCTAGTACTAGGACGCTACTGACACTTACGCCACCCGACCATCTGACAAAGCGCCCCCTGGCCGCTGCGCCCCCTGACACTTAATTCTTTTGGCCCTGACACTCTGACAAAAGCGCCCCTGGCCGTTGCGCCGTCTAACAAAAGCGTGGCTGACACTCCCGTCCCTAACACCCTCGTCTGAAGCTTCCACTGACAGCAGGGCAAGCTCAGCAAGTTGAGTCAGTATACCAGATCAGCCCTACCTAACCGCCTCCCGTCAGGTATAAATGCCCCTTTGCTTCCATCGGTGGAGGGGTTGGAAAATTTTACTCTCAGTTTTATTATTCACACACAAGAGAAAAGGTCGTCCATATCTTTGTCCTTCCACTCATAGCTCGTCACGTAAGGTCGACTCACCCTCAGTCCGACCTGCGTGCCTAGCCCCCGCTTTAATTCCTATCACTTACTTAGGCATCGGAGAGGCTAAGGGTTGGACCCCAACCCGGCCTTTCTGACGAGTTGCTCCTTGCGCAGGTTAGCTCGTCACCACCGGCCGTGCTCGCCCTCAGCCTCTGCAGTTCGGCCCCTTCAACCACATCCTGCCGGATTCGACACCGTTGTCAGCCCTCATCACAAGCCAAGCCTCATCACCCTACTAATCACCAATCAAATAGCCTATCCTAATCCCGTCATGTATAACCACAGTGCCCTTGGTTCCCCTTAATACAAATTCATTGTACGCGAGTTCTATCCCGCAACAATATGAAATCACGAATTATTTTGGCCAGCGATATGATTTTTCTTCTTGAATTTTCTTGCTAAACATCTCAAGTTTCTTCCCTACTTACAGAAGGAAAAAAATCATTAAAATAGATTACAAAAATACCCCTTCCAACGGCTGCTTTTTGAACAACGAAACTATTGTTAGTTGACTAATAGGTTTTATTAGTTGACTAATGGATCAGGTGAAATAAATGCTGATCAGTCAGTATTAGTCGACTAACATTGCCTATTAGTTGACTAATAGATTAGCTAGTCGACTAATCTAAGTCTAGAGTGAAAAGGTATGGTATGTATTAGTCAACTAATAATCATGTTAGTCAACTAATGGAAGTGATATCTCACTAATGATAAATGGATATGCTGGTTGACTAAAACCTTGGATTGGTTGATTAAAAAATATATAAAACACAATTTTGACTTAGATTTTAACAATATGGCTCGAATACAAAAAATTTATAAGTCTAAAACCTATTTTTGTGTGTGTGTGTTTTTTTTTATCTTCAAACCTTTTACATTACTACTATGATAAGTAAATAAAAATTTATCAAAAAATAAAATTACAATTTGTTGCGCTCGATTGATGTCACTAATGGCTAAGTCCTCATTACTGTTGGCATCCATTCTTGAGCCTTAACACCTTATCCTTTGCTTTCTAAGCATTTTCAAATAACTATACAAATCATATTAGTGCAAGCATAATGTTTGATTATCATTAAAACATATACTAGGACACTCCAATATTTAACACGTAGTTGATTTGGAAACACAAATGCGATATAGTTGTGTGGGTTGTTCACTAGATGTGAGTAACATCTATTGTCAACCAAAAGAACTGATCTATGAGTATCGAAGAAGCCAAGCCTACACCGAGCCCAGACCAAAGCCAAGGTGCATAGGCCTGTGGATAGCTGACTAGTCCACACTAGCAATTGCATCCTTTGATTTTGATCCTGAGTAATGTCGATGTGTAGTTTGTTCCTCCCATTGTGCAAGGGCCTTGGTGGGAAAGACTAAAGAAGGATATTGTTG
Source organism: Scilla litardierei (assembly GCA_030789695.1). NCBI lineage: Eukaryota > Viridiplantae > Streptophyta > Magnoliopsida > Asparagales > Asparagaceae > Scilla > Scilla litardierei. The sequence goes on along the minus strand of CM061141.1, from coordinate 82,738,689 downwards.
GACTCCCCACGCCTGTGGGGTACGACGGTCAAATGACCGCAATGCCAAACCCTAAGGATCAATGCGAAATTAAGCCAAACATCTCGTTGACAAAGAGAGAACGAGCACTAACCAACCAATTCCCACAACGATATTATGAGAGAATAATGCAAGCACATGATAACATACAAAGTAAAGAACTCAAAGAAGCATAACAAAATGCATACGAGTTTACCCTGGTTTGGCCCCATATGTGCCTATGTCCAACAATCTAATGCAAACAGTTCCACTATGATCAAAGATGAAAATACACCGACCCACGTCCTTCCTCTTCATTTAATACAAGTGATACATCAAGCAAGGCAATCTAAACCCTAGATCTCTACTCAAGCCTTAACAATCTCTCATTCAAGTAGGAATCCTAGATAATAGAGCTACTACAACAATTAGGACTCCTCAAGGGACGCAATCCGATTATATATGTCGATTAATCCTTGGTTATAGAGTGAACACTCCCCATGGGACTCAAGATTTCACACTAGAAGGAAGGAAGAAACTATTAAATTTTGGTGATTCAAGTCTCTCACTCCCACAACCAGGTCGCTCAGTCGAGCTGTTCCAAATGCTTGACCGAGCTAGAGGCAAAGAACAAAGGCATTGAAGCTTTGAGATTCACTCAGCCGAGCACTCTACCGCTCAACCGAGTATTGTCTGCTCGGTCGAGCGGTTTGATCTTTCAATCGAGCTATATTAACAAGGATTTTAGGAGCTCTGCAAAGCAAAGCGCTCGGTCGATCGTTCGACCGAGCGAAAGAGTCGCTTGACCGAGTGCCCCGGTTCCATCCACCCAGGAGCTGTTACAGCAAAGCGGCTGCTCGACTGAGCGACGAACTCGCTCGACCGAGCGGTGCGGGGCCCAGACTTTTAAGTCGACGGTTTAGATGGGTTTCCAAGCCCAATTTGAGGCCCTAGTTAATCTGATGGTTCATTGGGATTAGGGTGAATGCTATTTTCGGATCTGGAGCAAAAAGAAGAGCCGTAGTTGCCACCATTGAAGATTTTTGCCGAGAGATTAGGGCTATGAGTTTGTGATTGGAGTTAAGTGATTCTCTCCTTTATCTCCGTTGTTTTCTTCTTCCTTGAGTGAGTTTGTGAGGGCTTGTGCATCTTGCCAAGTTATTACTCACGTGAGCGGAAAAAATTGTAACCCCTTTGTAGATCTCTCAATAGTTGAATCATCTCGAAAGTTGCTGGATGTAGGTTGTGCGCAACCGAATCAGGGTAAATCTTTGGTGTCTTCGTTTTGATTGATTTATTGCTACTTCGTTTACTGCTTTGCTTTACAAGATCGTAGTGATTTTGTTGGGTTATTTGAGTATCCATTTTTGTTAGTCATAGATTCTTGATCAGATTTTAGGATTGGTTGTTTCTGTGGGGATCTCAATTTGGTCATTCAATTCCCAATAGAAAAAACTCACTTGGATCGCATAAACTCAAGCTCTTGGTTTTCTCAAACCCTAGATTTCATGGACTCGTCATGATCTCCAAGAAATCTCCTAGTATTGGCTCTCCAAACAACTCTTAATCAGCTCTTTAAATAGCTCCCAGGGGACACAACAATCATGGCCATTAAATTGAGTAACCGTTCAATCCAATGGTCACACATCAGACTCAAAAAAAACAGAGACGATCGGCTTCAAACGTCAAGAGGTTTATCCCTAGACATCTAGCCCTCCACCAGACGTCTGGAGATCGAACTCCAAACATCTAGCCACAGTCGCCCCAAATAAGCACCATTCACCAGAGAGAGACTTTTTCGATGTCTGGTTATCAAACGTCTGGTGAAGACCATCCAGACATCTAGCCGCTCGTCAGACGTCTGAGGAGTGATCTCCAAACGTTTCATGGCATCACTTGGCTGATACAGTTGATACACCAGCCAGATGTCTGGGACTTACCAGATGTCTGACATCCCGACAAGGCTGGAGACCCAATAGGGCATCCGACGTCTGATGCATATGCATCAAACGTCTGATCCTAGCAATTCTACATGGGTTGGATTTTGTAGCAGAAAATCAACAGATATATCATATTCATCAAATCTAGCAGAGTTTCATGCTTCTCCCTAATTTTTAGTTAAAGTGACTTAATGGTGGATCTTTCTGACTAGTAGCAATTTTCTAAGTATTTGCACATTTTCTCTTATCTTGAAGATATTGTGTAAATGACTGGAAAATACCCTAACGTTTGACCATTTCTCACAAATATACACTATCGTTCATTTTGGAAAAAATTAGTCCCAAACATTTGGCAAAAGTGACAACGTTTTACCCATTTTGAGTTTTCCGTCAGAAAATATGTTCACGTGATCTCACGTGATACAAAAATGACAATTTAAATCGGGGATGGACCAAAATTATGACGGTGAACTCGGTGGCTTCATCTGAGCTAAGGAAGACGCAACGGCGGAGCTAGGGCAAGCACAACGGCAGGAAGGTGGAGGAGCTCCTGTAAGGAAGAAAGAGGACGGGTAAGTATGAGATTAAAATGTGTAATTTATGTTCTAATTACATGTGATTATTTTTTTATAAAGGAAGAAATGAGCTATGGGGACAGCAGCAGCAGCAGCAGAGATCGCCGGAAAGATCAAGATTTTGAAACCGATTATGATGATTTCAAGCTGTGTGACCGTGGATTGAGGACGCCAAGGAGGACATCATGCTTGGAAGATAACACAGGGAGAAGGTTTTGGTCGTGTCTTATGAGAAGTCCAAGAGATGCAAAATGTTCAAGTGGAAGGATGCAGCCCACTCGGAATTCTCAAAGAAGGTGATACGTCACCTAATAGATGAACCTGAGAGGAGGGTGCTCAGGTGGGAAATGAAGAAAATGATGTGATGCTTATGGTGACAGAGGCAATGATGGTAGAGGCAGAGATTAAATTGGATAAGACTGTAGGTGTATGTGAAGATAACAATTTGAAGCTGATGGAAAACAATGATAAGCTCCAGAGCATCATAAAGAGTTCAGTCTAATGAAGCTGTGTTTGATTGCAAATGTGGGGCTTATAATTATGTTGTTGTTTGTGGTGATGAATAACAAGCCAGAGTGCTGATGAGTCAAAGAGGGTAAGGAGGATGAATGTATCTGTTAGAAATGATTTAGATTTATGATGTATCAGAGTAGTGATGAGAGAGGAATGTATATGATGTTAGTAATGTATCTCAGTGAACATGAATGTCCTGTTGGTGGGTGAATGAAACAATGTATCATGTATCAATATATGTTGGTAGGTCAATGAAACATTGTACCATGTATCAATATATGCTTGTGTAGGATCCTACCAAAACAGAGTTAGGATCGATAAATAAAGTTGAGACTTACGCTTGCGTATGCGGCACGGTAGTCTCGGAACTTTGCCTTTGGATTCGCCACGACGGATCGAGTCTTCTCACGAACGGAGTAAGGCTACTAAATCCACAATCTAAATCTCTACTTTTAGATTAAGAACTTGGATAAAGAGAGAGGAAGGATTTCGGCAGAGCTTCGCTAGAATGAAATGCATGCAAGAATGCCATGCAAAAGTGTAAGGAAATGGCTAACCCTTGGGTCTTATTTATAGCCCTCAAGGTAGTTATTTTAGGAGTAATTGTTCCTTTGGAACAATTTAACTAAGGTGTACCATCGTACATGGCACATTATAAGCTTAAGTTGTACCATATGCATGGTACAACATAAGCTTAAGATATTACCCCTTTATTAGCCATATGTCGCATGCACTTATGCACATATAATGCGACTTTCCCATTAATCTAGAGATCCTCTCCGCAAGGGAACAGATTCCCTTCGCACACGACTTCGTGTACACGACGTTCGAGGTCCGTATTCCCTCGTACATCCCCCACAAGGGTGTATAAACGTCTTCCATATCCAACATCTCCCACTCACACTTGAGGGGATTGTAAGAGAACGTCTTTCTCTTAGTTCTTTCATCTATCATACCGAGAAATAGACCGTGCGACCGTCATGCGCGTAGAGTCTGTTGTTGTGCACTTGTTAGAGATACACAACGACCTCGAAGGTGCAAAGTTGAGTAGTTCAACGCATGCTTTACCCTAGATTATTTCTTCACATTTCTTATACTTTATATTCAACAATTGAATCCCATCTGGATTACAATTGGCTGGCCAGCTTTGAATCATTAAAGTCCAAATGCGAATATGAAATCAATCTTCCTCTTCTTGCGAACCTTCTGATCTTGACTTGATTCGCTTTTCTAACGTGCCCCGACAAGCCGAATTATCATAGCCCATTAGCAACACGCTAAGATAGCGATCATCTCGTCAAATCTAAAGGAACCAATTGGAGTCCTTGAGGGTAAGAGTTAAGACCCATATGGCCTTTGAGTCTCACATAATAGCAAACACTATTGCTACTAACTCAGTGGTCGAAATGCATACGTGGTATGAACACGTACTACAACATCACTCCTTTCCCAGGGAGAGTATGTCTTAATGATGTTGTACGGATGAAAGATCAGACACCACAGTGCCTATCTTTTGAGTCCCCTTACTACTCATGAAATATTCCCGGACTCTCATCCTGCATAAGACAGATAGGATTTTAAAAATCCTATGAGATCTCTTTCAAATATCCTTGTGATACAGATCTCAGATCTTTTGTAAGCATCCATATGATGCGGATCTTTCATTCGACTATCTTGTTTAAGTCACGACTCTAAATCATTTGTCTAATGATTTTGACTTTAAACTAGTCTCATCTCTATCTTATCCATCTGATAAGATAAGGCGGTTGCTCATGTGAGAGAGCCAACCTTAATCTGTCCGACATACACACAATAAAATAGCTGAGACTTAAACACAAATGTATATAAAATCATTTGTAAGAAACTTATATGCAAATTAAACTTTGATCTTCTATAGACATGGGAAATATTACATGATACAGCTCAGCACCTACACATTCCCATAGATGATAAGTGTTTGAAAAACACATCTCTGGGGATCGCCTTAGTAAGGGGATCCGCTATCATCTCATGCGTGGATATGTATCCTATGTCTACTTCCTTCCGTTTGTCATAGTCCTTCGTAAACTTGAATCGAATATCAATGTGTTTGGTCTTACAATGAAATTTAGGATCTTTGACATAGGCAATCGAAGCATGACTATCACTGTATATAGGAACAGTGCTCGAGTCAGTGGCATCCGTTAGCCTGTCTAAGAATTTCCTAAGCCAAACAGCTTCTTGGACCGCCATGCTGAATGCTACGAATTCGGCTTCCATGGTTGATAGGGCGATGCAGGTTTGCTTCTTGCTTCTCCAGGATATTGCACCATTCCCGAGCAAGTAAACAAAGCTTGAGGTAGATCTTCGCTCGTCGAGATCACCTGCCCAATCAGCATCGATATAGCCTTCGAGTCTCAAGGTATTACCTTGATAGCATAACGCATAGTCCGCAGTCCCTTTGAGGTATCTTAATATCCTCTTCACCGCTTTCCAGTGTGCCTGTCCTGGGTTGGATTGGTAACGGCTTACCATACCAACAGCATAGCAAATGTCCGGTCTGGTACACATCATGGCGTACATCAGACTCCCGACAGCACTGGAGTATGGAACCTTTTCCATAGCTTTCTTTTCTTTTGGATCTTTGGGACACATTTCCAAACATAGACCCTCGCCTTTGCTTATTGGAGTATCAATTGGCTTGCAGTCCTGCATATTAAATCGTTCTAAAACTTTCTTTATATATATCTCTTGAGAGAGAGAAAGAAGTTTCTTGGAACGATTCCTTGAGATCTTAACCCCAAGGATATATGCATCTTCACCCATGTCTTTCATCTCAAAGACGGATGAAAGCCAAGCTTTGATATCCATGATAAGATGCTTATCATTTCCGGCTATAAGTATGTCATCTACATAAAGAAACATAATTACATACTTGTTTTTAATCCTCTTAATATATACGCAGTTGTCTTCGTCGAGCATGGAGAAACCATACGACAAAACAACTTCTTGAAAGCGCATATACCACTGCCATGAGGATTGTTTAAGACCATATATGGATTTACGAAGTTTACAAACCTTATGTTTGTTTTCTTCTTGTACGAACCCGTTTGGTTGTTCCATGTAGATCTCCTCATCTAGTTCTCCGTTAAGAAAAGCAGTCTTTACATCCATCTGATGTAACTCGAGGTCCAAACAAGCCACCATTGCCAGAATTAAGCGAATGGAGGTAAAACGCACGACAGGAGAGAAAGTCTCTTCGTAGTATATTCCTTCCTATTACGTGAAACCTTTCGCAACAAGGCGAGCTTTATATTTCTCGATGGAGCCATCAGCCTTATGCTTGATTTTGAGAACCCACTTGTTCCCAATGGCTCTACGTCCCTTAGGTAAATCAACCAAGTCCCAGACTTGGTTTGTTTTCATGGATTGAAGTTCTTCTTCCATTGCCGCTATCCATTTATCTTTAGCAGGGCATGTGACGGCCTGTTTGAAATTTGCAGGTTCGTCATCATCTTGTAGTAATGTCATGAATGTTTGAGGAAATTCATCCTCAAATCTCAGAGGGGTTAGCCTCGTTCGATTACTACGTCTTGCTTGAGTTTGATCACTCCCACTTGGAATGACATCACTCCCACTTGGAATAATATCACTCCCACTCGGAATAGGATTGGTATCGTTCGTATCATCCATTGGTGAAGTTTGAAACGTATTTTCTTCTTCACCAAGAATTCTCCCACTCGAACGTTCCGATCCTTCTTGATCCCAAGTCTCAAACAAGGATAAGTCTTGACTTATCTCACCCTGTCTTGGAAACTCGTTTTCCAAGAAGACAACATCCCTCGATTCGAATTCTATTAGACCCCCATTGTCCTCTTGACCGACGAAAACATATCCTTTGGAGTTTTCAGCATATCGGATGAAGATACACTTCCTCCCACGTGGCCCAAGTTTGCCATATTTGTGAGAGGATAAATGTGCGTAAGAGGCACAACCCAAGGTTTTAGAATGCTTAAGTCTGGAGTTCTATTGTTCCACAACTCATAAGGAGTAGAACTTACCGACTTCGAGGGTACACGGTTTAAGATGAATGCTGCCGTCAATAATGCATCACCCCAAAAGGTGATGGGCAAATTTGCCTGAGACATCATTGATCGGACCATTTCCATCAATGTCCTATTTCTTCTTTCCGCAACACCGTTTTATTGCGGAGTATAAGGCATAGTTATTTGATGAACTATGCCTTTTTCATCACAGAGTTCCTTAAAACTCGTTGATTGATATTCTCCACCCCGATCGGTTCACAAGACCTTTATCTTGCGATCTAGTTGATTTTCCACTAAACTCATATAGTTTTTGAAGCAAGATAAAGCTTCATGTTTGTGGGAAATCAAATAAATATGACCGAAACGGGTGAAGTCATCAATGAATGTGATGAAATAGGACTTTCCGCGTCTTGTCTTAACATTCATTGGACCGCAAATGTCCGAATGGATAAGCTGTAATGGAACTTCGGCCCTTGTGCCAGTTCCAAACGGCTTGCGACAAGTTTTCCCTACAAGACAATGTTCGCAAGTTGACATTTCAACTTTTGAAACATTAGATAGCAAGCCACTTTTGGAAAGTCTATCCATTCTAGTTGGTCCAATATGACCAAGTCTTGTATGCCAACAAATGATCTCAGATTCAGAGTTAGAAGCATTTGTCAAATGGAAACTTTCATTAATAGAAGAAGAATCATCATACATTGTGTTTAAAACAATTAATCCATTACAAACATTACCCGACCCAATTAAAGAACTATTACAAACAAGGTCAACCTTTTGCTTATAGAACCTCCATTCATAATCTAAAGACATTAACATGACCACGGATACGATATTCCTTCTAATATCTGGAGCAAAGAGGACTTCGTGCAATAATAAAGTCCGGCCGTTGTCGAGAACTAGCTTGCATGTTCCGACGCCTTTGACTTCAACACGAGTGTTGTTGCTGACGTATATCCACTTTGTTCCTTGAGTTATCCTTCGATACTCTATGAAGAACCTTCTGTCCTTCGCTACGTGGTCTGTGGCCCCTGAATCAATCAACCAAAAATAGTTAGATTCAGCAAGAAACATGGACTATAAACACATATGTGACTAGCCCTACAAGTTACCTTATCACTTCCATCCGTACATGTACGAGCGAAGTGACCGTACTTGTTGCACTTAAAGCACTTGATCTTCTTCAAGTTTTTCTTCTTTGAGTGCACATTCTTTTGCCACTTTTTGTTCTTAGTCTTCTTTGAGGTTTCTGGTTCTTGCTTTCGTTCGTTCACAAACCTTAAGCGTTTATTCTTCCGCTTATTTCCTCCATGTGAGGAACTAGCGGCCATGTGCACTTCTGCACTAGGTTTTGCGGCTTGAATCCGCTCTTCCTCGAGTTCGAGGTGTTTGGATACATCGCTTAAAGTTTTAATGCACTCATTATGAGTGAGGTGCATTTTCATGTTATCCCAGCTATATGGGAGTGAACGAATGACTGCTTGGATCTGCTGTTCGTCAGACAGCGTAAGACCCGCATCCTTCAATTCAGCTATGAGATTCGCCATGTGGCGGAGATGCTTTTTCATAGAATGATCTCGCCGCATCTTGTACGAATCAAATTGAATATTTAAGGAGCGGAGTTTGGTAACCGAAGTTCCACCAAACTTTACTTCTAGCTCAGACCATATGTCTTTAGCTAGGTCGAATTCCCGAAATATACGTATTATGTCATTGTCCATTGCGGACAGTACCGTAATACGTGCTATTTTGTTCTTTCGAGTCCAAGTCTCATAAGCTTCCCGGTCCCTCTTGTGTTGGGCCGTATTGCCCAACTCAGGTTCTTCCATTATGTTTTGGAGTGTTTCAAGCACATCTTGCTCCTCCAAAACATATTGGATTTTAATTGACCAAAGTTTATAATTGTCGCCGTTGAGCTTTTCACCTTTGTTAAGCTCTGCGACAATGTTCTTAGAAGCGGTAGACATATTCGAATCAAAAAACTGCAAATAAAATGAAAAACACAATCAAAATTCTATGCATAAAGTTTCGATTCTTTAAACACTTGATAAGTTCCTTGGATGCGCTGAAATGTTACTCTAGAATCGAGAAGTTCACTACGTTCCCAACTACCATCTAGAAGTAACTTTCAAAGTATCCCTCTTACTTATCTCAAGTAAAAAGAAATCAGAAATAATACACGTATGGTATTAGCAGCGGAAAAATACTTTTGAAAAACATATCTTTCAAAATGGAATAGATGAGAGTTTGCGCAAAGAATTTTAGCGCAATAATTGCCAAGCCACAAGACCTGTTCTACACACCCATGGGTTAGATAACCATGGCCGGATCGTGGTAGGACTTGGAATTCTAAATTGCGCTATCCCGATTAAGGACGGGACATAACCTATTTGAAAACACCTTTTTTCAAAAATTTGAAAATACATTGACTAATCTCCGTAGAGTAGAGCACAACGTTATAAGTTCATTGGCTAATCTCCGTAGAGTAGATCACAATGACATGGCTAATCTCTCATGAAGTAGAGCACTATGGCTAATTTTCAAGGAGTAGAGCCCAAGTAAAAACTTTATAAAATGTTAGCCCCGTATGGGCAAGTCGACACATTCGTGTTTGACCAAGGCCTTTTGACACCCCGTATGGGCTAGTTGGCAAGTTCGTGATCGTCCAAGACCTTATGCCGGATTGGTCGACCAAAACACCTAAATTGGTCGACCAATAATTTTGGTCTGCAACTTCTCCCGGCCAGGGCCTTTGCCCTGGCCAAGGGTGGCCAAGGGCCGGCCAGGGGCCCTGGCCCCACGGCCAGGGCCTCTGCCCTGGCCGAGGCCGGCCCAGGCCTCTGCCAGGGCCGACCAGGCCCTGGCCGAGGCCAGGGCGCCGGCCCTGGCCACTGCCAGGGCCGGCCAGGCCGGCAGGCCGTGGCCGAGGCCGGCCATTGCCTGCCTGGCCTTGGCCGACCACTGCCAGCCTGGCCTTGGCCGGCCATGGCTTGGCCATGGCCGGTCATGGCCAATGCCATTTGGCATTGGCCGGCCATGGCCCCTTTGGCCATGGCCGGCCACCCCCTTTGAATGGGGTTGCCGCACACCCCACCGGAGGGGTGGCCGTGGTGGTTATTGGCCGTAGCCAACCCCCTCCGCATGGGGAGGGGGGTGCATGGCCTTCATAGCCCATTTGGCCATGGCGCACATGCACTAAAATTCATCTTCTCCGATGGAGATAACTACCATCATCTTCCTCGATGAAGCACCCGTTCGTCGATGAAGCACACGTTCGTTGAGAAATTAGTTATTTTCTAATGGCCGTGTGCCAAAAATGAAAAATAACATACTACGTGAACGGTCGGTTCTTCCCGTCACGGAGAGTTCCTACCATATCCGTAATGATAGGAGGCCCTAACGTGAAAAGAACAACCGCTGCGTTCTCTCCGTCACGAAGCGTTCCTACCATACCCGTAATGGTAGGAGACCCATTCGTGAAAAAGACAACGACTCGTTCATAGTTTCGACGGGGCGACAGTTTGACCGGGGCGAACCCGTATGGCTCTGATACCAATGTAGGATCCTGCCAAAACAGAGTTAGGATCGATAAATAAAGTTGAGACTTACGCTTGCGTATGCGGCACGGTAGTCTCGGAACTTTGCCTTCGGATTCGCCACGACGGATCGAGTCTTCTCACAAACAGAGTAAGGCTACTAAATCCACAATCTAAATCTCTACTTTTAGATTAAGAACTTGGATAAAGAGAGAGGAAGGATTTCGGCAGAGCTTCGCTAGAATGAAATGCATGCAAGAATGCCATGCAAAAGTGTAAGGAAATGGCTAACCCTTGGGTCTTATTTATAGCCCCAAGGTAGTTATTTTAGGAGTAATTGTTCCTTTGGAACAATTTAACTAAGGTGTACCATCGTACATGGCACATTATAAGCTTAAGTTGTACCATATGCATGGTACAACATAAGCTTAAGATATTACCCCTTTATTAGCCATATGTCGCATGCACTTATGCACATATAATGCGACTTTCCCATTAATCTAGAGATCCTCTCCGCAAGGGAACAGATTCCCTTCGCACACGACTTCGTGTACGCGACGTTCGAGGTCCGTATTCCCTCGTACATCCTCCACAAGGGTGTATAAACGTCTTCCATATCCAACAGCTTGATGTGCTGACCTATGCAAACTGAAATAATTTAGTATTTGAAGCAGCAAACAGAATCATGACATAACACATTTCCAAGTAGCAAACAGAATCATGACATAACACATTTCCAAGCCAGATATTTCCAAACAAACTATACACTAACACACAGATCATGACATACCACACTAAGCCTGATGAAATACTGATAACCACATTTCCAAACAAATCATGACATAACACATATCCAAAAGTAGCAGCAACAAAAACATGAACTAACAGTTGGAGTAGAAACAGAATACATTGGTCATATATATTGCTCAAACAGCTGGAGTCTAACAGATGGCTGTACTGATGTCTCTACCACCAACATAAACAAACTATACATTGTTCATAGATCTTGCTGTCTCTACCACCAACATTGTTAATAGACATTGACACACAACGATATTGCTTATAAACATGAGCTATGCGGTCATCAAGCTACACTAAACAAACTCAGAAGCTTGAGGCTGCACTGATGTTTCCAAGATGAGTACTCCTAGTCATCAATATATGATGGACTGCATTTGCCTTCTCCAGCCCTCCCTTATGCAAATGTCCTCAATGTGGATGATGATGTTGTTGGGTCACACCAATGCCAGCCCCACCTGGAAGATTTGGTTGAGTGATCCCACATCCACTGTTATGATTGGGACCATGAGTCTGTTGAGAAGGATGGAAACACACAAATATAAGGCATGTATCAGAGATATATCACTAGTATGTATAAGACATGTATCAGACATATAGAAAAAGAAATAATAAATAAGACATATATCAGAAGTTTATCACTAGTCTATGTCAGACATATATCACTTACAACAGGATGGACTTAACCACCACTGGCAGAAGAAATTTGTCTTGCTCCCAATCTTCTACCTCCTCTTTGACTATGGGCTTGCTGGTGGGTAGGGGTACTCTGTAAACAGTTATGAGGAAATTATAGCATGACATCACAATTACAGCATGAAATCACAATAACGATTACAGTTATGAGGATATCACAATAACAATTACAACATGAAATGAAAAATGTAAGCAAGCATGTTGAAATCACCAACTTAGAATAGCACTTACAACTGGAGGTACTTGACCACCCCTGCCAGAAGAATGTTTTCTTGAACCCAATCTTCTGCCTCCTCTATGACCATGGGCTTGTTGTTGGGCAGGGGTACTCTGTAAAAAGATCTGATGAAATCACAATAACAATATAGCTGGGGTGTTCTGAAATGGCAGTTCAATAATGAACTTACAACATGGGAATTCTGGGCATCTCAGCTCTGGCTTCTACCATCAACATTGATACGAGCCCTCCTCAACAAAGCTAAAAACTCTGGTTGATTATCTTTGCTGAGCTCCTTCTGTTGAGATGTTGGCCTCCCTCTAGGAGTTACAGATCTTGAAGATGGCTGTGGGGCTGATGGATTTTTACAACTCCTCTTATTGTGCCCAACTTCATGACATATATAAGTCCACTGTCCTACGGCCCTTCATGTTCAAAATTTCAGAGGCCTGCACATCATCATCAATTCTACTACACCAACTGAAATCCTTTCTCAAGGGCTTGACGTATATGTAGAACCTGTCTTTATGTCCTAAATCATTAATCAGCATTTTTAACGTTTCCACTGTCAACAACCCAGCAACACAGTCAAGGAAAATTGCCAGCTGTCCATGTTCATAACTTCCTTTAGCTCCAAGTCTCAATACTCTCCCATGATGGATCTTCAAGTTAACTTTCTGACTCTGTCAACAACATTTTAGACATTTCTCAACATCACATATGCACAATATACCATTCACCATATGCAACATAACATATTCATTATGTTGTATAATAAAGACCTAGCAGATAACCATAATTAGCATTGACAAATTTACAACATTACTTGGATTAACAGACCATACTTAGCATAATTAGCATTGACATAGTTACATGCACCTTATCGTTTCTACAACAGATCATACTTAGGATACAGTTTAATTGACTTACAAATTCTACTACCTCACGCAACATAAAGTCATCATCTAAAATCTCTCAGCTTTGTATCCTAATTCAACCATTTCTACCAATTACCATTTTAATTTCACTTATTTTCGTCAAAAAAATTTAAAAATTTAAAAATTTACTTACCATCTTGCTCTTGCTACTGTAGGCCTTCAACTTGCTTCGATCACCGACCTCCAGCAGCTCCTCTTTCTCCCCCTTGCCTATGTTGCCCTCCGCCCTCCGCAATTTCCCTCCTTTCCCCAATTTTTTCGCTCTAGCTTTCCCTCTCCGCGATTCCTCTTTGTGGACACGACAACAGGTAAGTGTTCTTTGATGCTGTCGGTCTTCAACGTGCTTCGATCACCGACCTCCTGTGTTGCCTTCTGCCCTCTGCAATTTCCCTCCTTTCCCCAATTTTTTTGCCCTAGCTTTCCCTCTCACGCGATTTCTCTTTGGGGACACGGCAACATGCAAGTTATTACTTTAACCCTTTTTAAGTAAGGGGCAAAACGGGCAGTTTGTAAATAAGTTAACCCCCGTTAGCCAATTTTCGTTCTGGGTATCAATGTGTCCCAAAATGAACGATAGAGTATATTTGTGAGAAATGGTCAAACGTTAGGGTATTTTCCAGTCATTTACCCATTGTGAAATGCATCGTAGGTTGTTCCTCTCACCCACCATGGTTAGCGGCATCTTATTAATGAAACTATATGGTTGTTGAAACAAAATCATCGTGTATTAGTATCTGATGAGATCATTAGGTATCAGCGGAGGAGAGACGCAAGGCGAGATCAGTGAAGCAAAATTAGTCGTTGGGCATATTTGGAAAGTTTTGGGCTGATTTAGTAATTTTTATTTTTGGAAGGTTTTGGGCTGATTTAGTAATTTCCATTTTTGGAAGGTTTTGGGCTAATTTAGTGGTTTTTCTTTTATGACCAGATCTGCTCCTATATATGTTTAGGACATCCATCAATTGTTGGCATGCAAATTTTGAGTGCTAACCCTAGTCTCAGAGTGATAATTTTTAGATCTAGTGAGAGTTAGGTTTTAGTCGTAAATCTATTGTGGAGAGTTGTCTCCCTCTCGAAAGGGTCGTTTATCTTGTATTTCCTTTGATTCCAATCAAAATTCCCAAATTTCAGCCCTAAATCCTATCAAATTGGTATCAAAGTGACGATCCGACATGGCGACAAGGAGAGTAAGTTCCAAAGTGGAGGATCTGGAGAAAATGATGAGGGAGATTGATACCAAGGTTAACACCTAGGATGAGAAGGTTGATGCCATGGAGAAAAAGATCGACTCCGTCAAGGGGTAGGTCTCTGCTCTCAAAGCAATGATGAAGGCGTGGATAAAGATCCAAGACAACCTTCATCGCAAAGAAGATGAGTCCAAAAATGCTAAGTTTGTTGCCCTTTCTTCAGATCTAGGGACAAGGGAATCATCTTTAGACAAGGGGAAAAGCAAGCTCGTAATCTTGGGCGAGATGACAACCGGGGAAGACGGTGAAGCTCACGAGGGAGCAGATCCGAATGGAGCGAAGCACCGGTAGAAGACCGTCGGCACTCTAACCCTCATTGGGGATCCGGCGGCCCCTCTGGCATTGTGCACAACCCCAGGAGCAACCATGGAGCTGTGTGGACCCCCAGGATCATCCTGGGGCCCGCGTGACTCCCAGGGTCTATCCTGGGGGCCGCATGGAACCCCAGGACCACCAGCAGACCCCCTGATGACTCTTGGTGGCCGTGCGACCCCCAAGTCACCGTCTGGGGGCCTCGCGACCCCTAGGGAGGGGCGCATGGCCTTCTAGGAACCTCCTGGGGGGTGTCGTAGCCCTAGGGCATGGGTGGGGCCTGCAACAGCCCCTAAGAGTGGGTTCAGATGCTCGTCAAGGTTCGATGCATTCTCATTTTGCAACCAAGCACCCTGAAGATTATTCTTAAGGACTATGGACGCTGGCGAACCGTTCTGGAGGGGAGGGGCCTGCAGCAGGTGCACAACATCAAGGAGGAAAACATCAAGATCCTTGGGGTAACCCTTGGGAGCACCGAGGTCCAGTTGGGGATGCTGTAGGTTAGGAGAATGGTGATGCATGAGGAGGATTGTGGGATGAAGGGAGAGGCCAATGTAATGCGCAACACCAGTTCCATTTTGGTCTGCCAAGAGGGAGGACAAATCAGGGCAACGTAGGTTAGAGAACAGGCTCAGGAAGTTGAAGATGTATGTTTTCGATGGAGACGACCCGTATGCATGTATCTAGAGTGGAAGAGATATTTCCAAGTGAATGGGTTGACGAGCCTGAGAAATTGCAGGCGGCAGGACTCTTTTTGGAGAGGAAGGCCATTGAATGGTACCAATGGAAACATCAGTGGGGGCAGGTCAGATCCTGGGAGGAGTAAAAGGAATGCTTACGGGATCGTTTTCGAGATACCCGTGGAGGTGACTTGTAGGAGCAGCTCTTGGCTTTGCAGTAGGTAGGTACCATGAAGGACTATATAGAGCGATTTGAAACACTCAGTGGCCATGTGAGGGGGATTCCGGAGGCAGCCTTGATGGGAAGCTTTATGAAAGGGCTTAAGCCCAACATTCGGGCTGAGCTACTTATGCAACGGCCGAGGAGGTTGATGGATGTTATGGAGCTGGCACAGATGGCAGAGGATAAGAACACAGCTGAGCGGCGAGCGAAGGGAGGTTGGAGCGGGGCTACTTTTTGCAGTGCAGGCCAGGCAGGAGGGCAGGAGCCAGTAACAGTAGGAGGACAGACTGGGGGGCTCTAAACGAGCAAGGAGAAGAGTAGCGTCACACAGCCTAGTGTGCCTTTTCGGAGGATGACAGAGACGAATTGGGCGAATAAGAATGCAAATGGGCGGTGTTTTCGATGTGATGAGAAGTACAACACTAGACATAGATGTCGGGAGCGATCTGTGTTGGTACTCTTGGTACATGAGGATGGAGAGGCAGATATTGAGTAGGACGCTAGGCAGCCATTGGAGGAGACAGCGATGGAGCAGGAGCACACCCATTTTGGATCCATCGGAGGTGATAGGAGTTCGCCATGGGCAGATAGGAGAGCGCGAGGTTCTGGTTAGGTGGCCGGGCATACCCGACCATGAGACGATATGGGAGCCCTACGATGTCATTGAGCAGAGATTTTCTGATTTCCACCTTGAGGACAAGGTGGTTCTTTTGGGGGGAGTACTGATGAGATCATTACGAATCGACGGAGGAGAGATGCAAGGCGAGATCAGCGGAGTAAAATTAGTCGTCAGGTATTTTTGGAAGGTTTTGGGCTGATTTAGTAATTTTTTTTGGAAGGCTTTGGGCTAATTTAGTAATTTCCATTTTTGGAAGGTTTTGGGCTGATTTAGTCATATTTCTTTTATGACCAGATCTGCTACTATATACGTTTTTGGCAGCCGTCAATTATTGGCATGCAAATTTTGAGTGATAAACCATATTCGTAGAGTGATAATTCTTAGATCTATTGAGAGTTAGTAGTTAGTCATAAATCTATTATGGAGAGTCGGCTCCCTCTCGAAAGGGGTCGTTTATCTTGTATTTCCTTTGATTCCAATAAAAATTCCCAAATTTCAGCCCTAAATCCTATCTGCATCATTCTCTCTGTGGGTCTGTAATAAAGATTCATGCGTGTTAGCATCAAAAGTTGCATCAGCTAAAGCTTTTTGTGAATATCATTGTCCTTCTCTGTCTTCATGTCTCTTAGGGCATGTTTCTTTCGTTTACTTTGGGTTGGGATTTACTGTTTTAAATAGTAAACCTTGAGGAGAGAGGAGTAGAGTTTTGGGTTGGGATTTACTGTTTATGGGTCCCACGCTAAAGTAGTGTGATTCTTTGTGTTAAGTAGGATTACGATTGGATGAGAAAAGTTGGAAGTGGGAGAAATATTAATAATATATTTAAATATAAAACTTAAATTAAAAAACAAAAAAAAACAAAAACAATGGTGCTAATAGCACAAAATCAATGCTGCGCGCGCAAAATTTTTCGCTGGTGGCCCGCGATTGGAGCTCTAAGAAGTGGGCCCCGCAAATTGCGAAGGAGCATCTGTAATCCCCGCGAAATGAGGGGATTTTGCAGACTCTAAATGCTTTGCTCCACGTCAGAATTTTCGTGAGCTTTTGCTTTGGATTTTTTTCGATTGGAATAGACTAATGGAAAGTTTGGAGCTCTGACAGCAAACAGTGAGCAAATCTCGCTTTCCCAATCCAAAGCAGTGGAAAGAAACATGCCCATATATTCTCTATGTATTGAGCCTTCTGACACTTGTTTCTATTGATACACCAATCAGAGCTAGCTATGGATAGTTATCAAATAAAAATAAAGATAAAGCTCAAAATATTAGTCAGCTCACATAACATATTGCAAAGTGTAAACAAAATTTATTGTGGCTTTCACCAAAGGCCGGTCACCATTCAATTCAATTCAATCAAACTAAACTAGTTTTACAATTCGACCTCAATATTTCTTATAGGACCTTTGAACCAGTGCCTAGCACTCAGAAACCATGAAGAAAATGTGAGGATAATAATTGCTCCAAGGGCAATGGGAGTGTAATTCAGAGTAGCTACGGTGATAGGATATGAAACTGGCAGTGAGAAGAGGATGCTTATGGTCACGATCCATAGGACGGCCAACCAACTGATTAGCACGCTATAGCGACCAAGAGAAAACGGGCCTTGAACAAAAGACATCCTTCCCAGTGTCACTCGGAAAAATATGGGTAGCCCGTAAGCAATATATAGAGCAATGGTTGCTATTGATGCCATAGCTTGGAATGCAACCAGGCTTCCGAGTGACTGCAAAATTGGCAAGAAAATGAAGCTTAGTTAATCATAAAGTGACCGAAAGTCTTCTGAAATCAAATCTTTTGCGCATATGGTGAACAAACCCAAATAATAGTCTATAGAAGGCAAAGGATTTTATCGAGTTTATCACATTTAACATCTACATTTTTGCTTTTCTATTCTATATTTTAAATTCCATGCATATACGGGATCATTCTTTCTTCTTTTTAATTCTCGATAGCGCTGCATTAGGCGTAGTTGCTAGCATATCACTTTTATGAACTATTCATCTGTTATGAACTATACATTTTAGTGTTTCAGTCATCAAACAAGGGTTATTACAAGCATGAAGAGGTAATGTCTAGCATATCTATCATGGATATTTGTGCACGCCAGTACTAAACGTTTGATATTCTCTAGAAAAAATGTATGCAAATAATAAAACATGAATCTAGCACTGTCAATGCCACAGGTACTGATTTGTATATAGGGTATCAATGAAAATGTAATTGGAGACGCAAGTAAATTAAGAATATTTCGTATGTCTGTTAGAAAAAAACTATGCAAATAGTAAAACATGAATCTAGTTCTGTAACTGCTATGAATACAGATTTCATGTATCAGATATCAAGGAAAATGCAATTAGAAACATGAGTAGATTAACAAGAGTTCTGATATGTCTCAGAAAAATTTATGCAAAGAACAAAACATGAATCTAGTACCGTCAATGCCATGCAGAATGCTACAAACACTGATAACCAGACAGCATTTGTCGGAACCTCTTGCTTGTTAACTCTGTACCACACTGATGATAATGGCATCGCTCCATCCCTCGAGAACGCATATGCCAACCTGTAGCGTTTATGATGAAATTCGAAGCGAAGTACTATTTCAAACATATCGAAACTACTAAATATGAAATGTTCTCGTCAATCATTAACCTGGAATTGCTCGTCAGTGAACTGATACATGCAAAGAACAAAGCCACGGCAACAACCCCTAAACATAGTGTGCCCCCAACACCATTTCCATATCGACTCTTGAACGCGAGATAGAAAATTTCAGCAATGGCATTTCCAGCAGCTTCATTTTCACTGCTTAACAGATATGGGATGTCTCTCACGGCAAACATGATACCAATGAGGTAGGCCCAACCAACAAATCCTGATACAGCAACCGCAGCTATGATTCCCAGTGCGGGACTCTTATCTGCATTCTTTGTTTCCTCTGTCTGCTCAATCAATTTGATAACAGCGCAACATCAAGCTATTTTATCATTGTATTTGGTTGCAGTGATAATTTGATAAGCAGTACTTTAAAAGTCATAATATACTGAAAATCCATAAAATGAGGAGAACCTCTCACCAAATGGGCGGATGTATCGTACCCAGCTACCGAATACTGACTCATCAGGAGTCCTATAACGAAAATGTAAACCTTGCTATGAATACCGGCATCATTTTCAGTGTTGAAGTGTGTGAACACAAATTCAATACTAGCCTTCTTGGTGGCTACTGCAGGGATTAGTATCATGAGCACAAAAATACCTGCAGAAGAAACGTTTCAGAGAAAACTACAATGTTACCGATAGAATACAAACTATTATAAATTTTGTTAATCATATTTACCTATAACATTCCATATAGCACCAAGTCGACTAATTACAGATAACGATGAGATTGGGAGATTATTGATGAAGCCATGGATTAGTAGTACCCCGCCATGAAAACAAAGAACGACATATTTAGACGCCAAGTATCCTCCTCCATTGGTTCCTCCCGTGCTAAGCAGAATCATCACTTGAAGTAACTGTGCAAATGCAAATTCTCCACTTGCAGTGCCTGCCCACTGGGTGAAATTTAAATGGTACAAGATTTAACATAAATTTATGTGATAATTATCAAAGAGGCAGTCGTGTTCATGGATTTACCTGTCCAACTAAGTTGAACCTGCAAGAACCAAGGATGGAACAGCTGTTATCTTTCTTAAGAAAAATGTGTCCACATCCCAAATATCACTTGGATTAATTAAGAGAACAGAACAAAGGAAACTTCCATTATACAAATAAGCCTTTCAGCACATGCATTTTCATTTTTAGATTTTTACCAACTAATTAGCATAATGTGGATATTAGAACATTTAGCATCTAAAATGTTTGAATCTATGTCACAAAAACTATGTATGAGATTTAGATTATATCAAGCATAGGATTTTTCTCACGCTTAAAAGGTTGTTTCTATTTTTGAAAATGTTCAATACTAATGACTTCATGATACCAATAGTCAAGATCGTGCGGATGAAATAAGTTATCAAATTGTCAATGATGTGCCAAAGTGTTGGGAATTTGGGTCAGTTGGACTTGATCCGAAACCTGACACACACCCATGCCCACTGGATTAAGCTGGTTCGTCCCAATAAGGGCTGAACCTAACCCAATAAAAGTTTGTGCCTTCTATTGGAAATAGCAGAAGTGCCCTCGTACGCCACTTTATTGGTATCCTACGGATAATAGTGTTGAAGTTTGAGCTTCAAACTTCCTCCTAAATTTTCTGCTGTCATCGATAGTATATGATTATGCACTTGGTTCTGGCCTCTCCAAGTTATGTATCAAAAAACAGACACATCATGCGCCTGACTCTGTATAACCTGGTGCCAGACGTGGTATCAGACGCCCGACTGGGTGCCTTCAAACGGCTGAATGGCATATGATGTAATTTTCCACAATCTTAGAAACTCTGCAGTTTGAGTTAATCTACTGGCTCTGGTGTCTGACTACACTAGGTCAGATGCCTGACGACACAAGTTGTAGTTGGTGCAGAATTTGATGTGGGCCTTTGATTTGATAGTTAATCAAATCGAACGGTCGTGACTTAATATAGCTGGTATAACCCTAATTATTGATTCCTAACTAGCAGCACACATACATATACAGAAGTTTTTTACGTTGGGAGAGAGAGAAAAGACGACTACGAGCTTTGGAACGAAGGTAGTCCTTGTTCTTGGACTTCTGGTAAGATTTCTCCATTAGTAAGTATGTATGAGATCGTAATTGCTAGAGTGTTAGATTTACATTGTCAAGAGTTTTTACTTGTTGTTGGAGAAGATCTTGGTAGTTAGTATAAACTCTTGTGATACATTTCTGATCTAGTGGAAACTGTGACAGCTGAAGACTGGATGTATGCATTGATCTTAGTCGAACCAGTATAAAACATGTGTCTTTATGTTTAACGACTTGACATGTGTTTGTGATATATTTTTTGTGCTTTTTATGATTTCTTCAAGATAACTCTGTTTGTTAAGTTTGTGACAGATCATATATTATTCCGCTGCGAACACATCTTGTGTTTAACGTTATTCGTTTATCTGTCATCTTAATAAGTGGTAAAAAGAACTAGTGAGAAGAAAGTAGAAGGTCAAGATGTTGTCCTCTATGACATCATTCAAGCTAGATAAGTTCACTAGAAGGTATGACTTCAGTCTGTAGCGACTGAAGATGAAGACGTTCCTGATAAAAGAAGGGGTGCTATTAGATTGTCTTTGAGAAAGACAGGCTTGACAAGGACATCATGGAAGCTCAAAAATTAGAGATGAAGAGAACGACATTGAGTGCTCTACAGTTATCACTATCTGATGAAGTAATTAGGTAGGTGTTCAAGGAAGGAACTGCAGACATACTTTGGAAGAAGCTGGATGCACTATAAGCAAAGAAGAATCTAACGAGCCAGATGTACTCAATGTAACAGCTATATGTATTGAAGATGAGGGATGGCACTCATGTCAAGGATCGCATTGATGGGTTCACGAAGATCGAAACATCGATGATGAACAGTTGGCGATGCTACAATATTGTTTTCCTACAGATGACTTCGACCCATTGGTCCAGTCCATGGTATATGGACATGACACATTATCCTTGGAGGAAGTAGAGTTCACGATCATTCCAAAGTTCTCCATGTGAAGGTAACTGGTTGGAATAATGGTGATTAATGAGATTCTCCATTTATCAGAGGACGTCAGGATTCTAAGAATGAACGTAGTTCAATAAATGACAAAGGTTGATCGAGATCAATGTCATTTGGGCACAGAGACAAATGTCATTTTTGCAAAAAGACTAGACACTAGGAAGAGATTGCCCCAAGTTGACGAGCAAATGAAAGGGAAAGGAAGATGCTTCTGGTTTCGCTTCTATATGAAATAATAGCAACAATAGCGATGACGAAGAGATTCTGATGGTGACTACACCTGGAGATCATAGAATCTCTTGGCTCTTGAATTAAGGATACTCCTTCCACATGATGCTGCATAGAAGCTGGTTTAGTTCATACTGTTCTAGATAAAGTAGAAACATGATGATGGAGA
Organism: Scilla litardierei; assembly: GCA_030789695.1. Lineage (NCBI taxonomy): Eukaryota > Viridiplantae > Streptophyta > Magnoliopsida > Asparagales > Asparagaceae > Scilla > Scilla litardierei. Next base: position 82,716,304 of record CM061141.1, on the reverse strand, counting down.
ATAACATGGCTTGTAAAATGGTGGAAGTTGAAGAGGTGAAATAAATAATCATGATGGAGTTATTAGAACGTTAACAGATGTTCATCATGTACCAAACTTGAATAAAAGTCTGCTTTCCATTGGTGCTCTAGCTGGATTAGGATGCAGAACAGTCATTGAAGGTGACTTGTTGAAAGTGTCAAAGGAGTCTTTGATCGTGATGAATGGAAGAAGGGTGCATAATTTATTTACATTGAAGGGACACACCGTGGAAGGTGATGCTAGTATCTCTCAATGCTCGAGTGGTGAAGAGCCGATCAAGTTGTGGCATCTTCACCTTGGACATCCGAGTAAGAAGTCTCTTGATGTGCTTCGTAGGAGGAAGCTGATTGAAGCCAGAAATGATAGATTAGAATTCTACAAGAAGTGCATTAAAGGCAAACTGATGAACACACAGTTTGAAACCACAGAACATAGCAACAAGGGGCTACTTGATTACATGCATTTGGGCATATGGGGGCAATCATTTGTACCTATCATCGGAGGAGCGAAGTATTTCATGTTCTTCGATGACTAGTCGAGAAATGTATGGATCTACTTGATGAAGTCTAATGATCAAGTCTTCAAGAAGTTTAAGGCTTAGAAAGCCTTTATTGAGGAGCGTTCTGGAAGAGCCATCAAGGTATTGAGATCAGATAACGGCGAGGAGTATACATCGAGAGTATTCAAATATTTATGCATATCACAGAGTATTTTGAAGAACTACACTATGTATAGTGATCCACAATCGAATGGTGTTGCAGCAAGGTTGAACCGAACACTGATGGAGAAGTGCCATTATTTGAGGCTGACTGCTGGACTCCCAAAGGAATATTGAGATAAAGCTTTGACTACCATCATGCATATCGTGAATAGACCACCATCTTCGATGATCAGCTTCAAAATTCCAGAGGATGAGTTGATGGGAAAGACATGTGATTATTCCTACTTTCGAGTATTTGGATGTCCAGCTGATGCTCTATAAAGGGAGGACAATCTTGATTCGAGGGCCAGGAAGACCATATTGTTGGGATACCTTAAGGAGTGAAGAGTTACAAGTTCCTAGATCCTGATACCAAGATATTTACCTGTAGACATGTCACATTTGAGGAGTTGTTGATAGTCATGCAAGAGATGACTCAATCAAAAGTTAAACTGATGAGTCTGACGCTGAGGTCGAGTTATTCTCCCATGATGATATTAGACAAGAGGCTGAGACATGTTAGAATCTGATTAATGTAGAGAATCAGATTATACATACAGATCAGGTTCAGTCTCAAGGTAAAGTTCCTACCCAAGATCAAGTGGAGGTCAGGTGGTCAATGAGGACTAAGAGAGTATCAAAGAGAGTTAGAGAATAGAACTACTCTTCTTCGATGTTTACACTTGAAGATGTGCAAGCGTATGCCTTGAACATCGAGCATAAAGAGCCGTTGACTTTTGAATAATCCCAGACATTTAGCGTAGTTTCAGAATGGCTACTTGTGACAGAAGAAGCGATGTAGTCTCTTTACAATAATGGCACCTGGAAGCTAGTAGAGTTGACTAAGGATCAGAAGGCCATTGGATGCAAGTGGGTGTACAAAGTCAAGGCATGTGATGATGATGATGTGAGATACAATGACTAGCTGGTGACTAAAGGATTTGCACATAGAAAAGGAGAAGATTATAATGAGATCATTTTACCTATGGTAAGATACACGTCGATACGTGTATTGTTGGCTATAATGGCAACTCAGGACTTAGAGCTGAAGCAGCTGGAAGTGAAGACAACTTTCCTATATGGACAACTTAAGGAAGAGATCTACATGTGTCAACCTGAAGGATTCGTGATGGAGGGCAAAAAGCAGATGGTATGCAAGTTGAAGAAATCTCTATACGGCTTGAAACAAAGTCCAAGGCAATGGTATAAGAGGTTTGATTACTTCATGTTGAGTATTGGTTTAAAGAGAAGTATTAAGGATCAGTGTGTTTATGTTCGCACACTTGATGCTGGATCGAGGATCTACTTGCTCTTGTATGTTGATGATATGCTAATTACATCACGCAATATGATGGAAATCAATAAGCTGAAGAGAATACTTGAAGAGGAGTTTAACATAAAGGATCTAGGACCTGTGAAGAAGATCCTTAGAATGGAGATCAGCAGAGACAAAAAGAGAGTGTAGTTGATATTGAGCCAGGAGGGCTACCTCAAGAAGGTCTTAGTACGATATGGAATGAAGAAAGCAAAGCTGTCATCACACCACTAGGAGCACACTTCCAACTTTCTACGAAACATTCACCGAGCGCCAACGAGGAGATAAGATACATGTCTAAAGTCACATATGCGAGTGCCATGGAAAGTCTGATGTACGTGATGGTTTGCACACGTCTGGACTTGGCCTATGCAGTTAGAATCATCAGCAGGTATATGGAGAATCCTGGTAAAGAACACTGTCAAGTAGTGAAGTGGATACTAAGGTACCTAAAAGTAACATCTGGTATTGGATTGTGTCATGGCAAGGCTGACAGGTTGGTGATATCTAAATTTTGTGATTCAGATTATGCAGGTGACAGAGACAATATGAGATTAACGACTTACATATTTACGCTGGACACTGCTGCAGTGTCCTAGAAATCAATCCTTTAGTATGTTGTAGCATTGTCAACCACTAAGGCAGAACTGATAGATAAAGTTGAGGCGATGAAGGAAGGCAAATAAATGTGAAGTCTACTGACAGACTTCGATATTCTGCTACAGGTGATGAAGATTTATTGTGATAGTCAAAGTGCCATTCATCTAAGGCCTATAGCTCGAGAAGCAAGCATATTAAGGTGCATGACTTCTTTCTACAGGAGGAGAAGCATGTCATAGCCCTAGAAAAGGTCTCGATGAATCACAATCATGTAGATATGCTTACAATGATGGTTGCTGCAATCAAGCTCATGCATTGCTTGAGCTTGAGCTATACTTATTGAGTGGTTTGACTGATTCTCATTATCATTTGTGTTTCAGAGATTCTAGATCTGGGCAGATATGTTTGGAATTTGGATAGAGCCATTGTGGAGAGTTTGAAAGGTGTCATGGTGATAGTTGAAGTGTTGCTTGTGTGATGGAGAAAGTTTGAAGTAGGATAAAGTGTTGAAGTTTAATGCTTCAAACTCTCTTCCTGAATTTTCTGTTGTCATAAGGCACATGATGATTATATTTGATTAGGCGTCTGATTTTGGCCGCTCCAAGTTATGTATCAGAAAATAGACACATCAGGGACGTAACTCTCTATGACCAGGTGCATGACTGGGTATTAGATGCCTGACTGTGTGTGCTTTCAGAAGACCAGATGACATTTGATGTAATTTCTCATAACTCTCAGGAACTCTACAGTCTGAGCTAGTCGACTATCTCAGACGTCTGACTGCACTGGGTCAGATGCCTGACGGCAAAACTGGTCTGGAATTTGATCTGGGTCGTTGATTTGATAGACAATCAAACCAAATGGCCACGCCTTAATATGGCTTCTATAGCCCTAATTATTGATTTCTAGGCAGCACACACAGACATATGTTGATTTTTTTGCATTGGGATAGAGAAAAAGACAGGTACGAGCTTTGGAAGAGGAGGTAGTCCTTGCACTAGGGTTTCTGGTAAGATTTCTCCATTGTTGAGTGTGTATGAGAATGCTAAATTTACATTATCAAGAGGGTTTGCTCGTTGTTAGAGGAGATTGGTGGTTGGTGTAAACTCTTGTGGTACAGATCTGATCTAGTGGAAGCCGTGACAACGGAAGATTGGACGTAGGCAATGATCTTGACCGAACCAGTATAAACCATGTGTCTCTATGTGTGACTGCTTGACATATGTTTGTGGGGGTTTATTTTTGTGCTTTCTATGATTTCTTCAAGATCTTACTTTATTTGTTAAGCTGGTGGCAGATCATTCATTATACTGGTGCGAACACATCTTGTGTTTGACGTTATTCGTTTGCCCGTCATCCCAATAAATAAGATTACCTGGTAATTAACAAGGTATTCTTGAAACCTATATGAAGGGGCCTAAGGCCTCTTCTCCCCATGAACATGCGACCAATAAGACAGCCAACTCCATCTACTCTAGAGATTCCATAGTTGATACACAGTGGAAAGATTGGTGGAGATCCGATCGTGTCTCCATTGACCGTTGAGGAATAGCAAGGATTACTACATGCTAATCAAGGAGGTCCTAAGCATAATTCATGTATTCCTTCTTCCACTACGTACTATGTTCTAGATCCGCAGGATACATGCGATAAGTTAGATCTAGATCTAACTGGATGATAATTATTATTGAATTTCTACACAAAGTGAAGAAGCAATGGATATCAATGTTTGGACTTCTGACCCCAACAGCTTGTTTCTATTGGATCAGTATTTCAAGACCATGATGTAGTGTAAAATGAGACGAAACATGAACAATAGAAGGCAAGTATTTACTTAAAAACAGAAATCAGAACTTCAATCAACATACCAGCCAGTGATCCAGGCAGCAAAAGGAGCCCACTCCTTGCCGGCTAGCCTGGCACTCCAGTAGTACAGCCCGCCAGAAGTCGGGTACGCCGAGCAGATCTCCGCCATGGAGAGCGCGACGAACACGTTGAAAACCGAAACCACAAGCCATCCGATCGTCGCCGAGAAGGGCCCGCCATACCTGAGACCTGTGTTGAATGTTATGGTGATGCCCGCCAACACTGATATCGTTGAGAAGGAGAAGGCAAAATTGGAGACCATCCTAACAATCCAAAGCATTGACGCAGTCAGAATATAGATGAGATGATACAAAACAAGGGTTCAGGGAGGAAGAACGAGAGATTACGAGAGCTGGCGCTTGAGCTCTTGTTTGTAGCCTAGCTCATGTAGCCGGGCTGTGTCTGAATCTAAATTGAGAGCGACACTAGGTTGATCTCTTTGATGGCCCATCTCTCGTCGGAGATCGTTCCTGCAGTAGAGATGAAAGAGTACTGAAGTCTTCTAACAATGAATATCAATACTTGCCTCTAACCAAGAACAAATGAGACTGCCACTATCTTATCATCTAATTTAATAGATACATTATGCATAGGGAAGTGTTTAGGGACTGAGTTATGATCTTCAACAAATGTGAGGAATATAAAATTCATCTCCAAGTCAAAACTTGCCGGGAGCAGATGAACTGGACGGCATGTGCTCAAATCGAGCAGACGGCAATGAATTGAAAACAAAATAATTTGAAGAGAGAGGACAAGATAGAAGTCTTAATATTGAATCTAGGGATTAGGAGAAGATTGCGGAGGCGAAGCAACAATATAGAATTAAATATTTCAAAATCCAAATAAAATAACACGAAAATGCTTTTCTGAAATATTTTTCTGTTGGAAGAAGTCGTAGCATTATTCAAGTAATTTTTTAAGGTGGCGGTGCCCAGAGGTAGAGTGCGCGCGGGAGCGCATACATATGGAAACCAGTACAAAGATACTGTACATATATATGTCCAACTATATGGTCTTATAGGGATAATGCATCTGCCATTCTTCGACATGGAAATGTCTCTCCAAGCACCTAACAGCAACTTCATATGATCAGTAAAAGCATTGGAGAAGTCCGATTAGGAAGTCAGAAGTGTGGTGACAGTGAAGCTGAGGGACGCCATTGACACAAGGTCTGTGAGTGCCATGCGGTTAAAATAATTTGTGGTAGAATCTTCGTCTGGAGCCAGGTGAGTTTTGTTGGGGGAAACATTTCTCACAAACCACGATTCAAGTCCAGTCTGTGTGATTCTTTCAGCGGAAGCACCAACAAATTCAATGGATCTAGGGATAGAAAATATAGCACGAACAAGAACTAAGCATCACACAAGCAATAGATACAAATTCAATCAAACACAGAGAACACGAGTGATTTACACTGGTTCGGTAGCACCGATGTGATGAGACCTGCGTCTAGTCTTCCATTGTCAAAGGGAATCCACTAGAGCAGAGATGAAACATTTGGAAGTTAATTACACCCGACACCTTTAGATCTCCATCATTAAAAGTGCAACCATATATCTTAATATTTGAGTCTAGCACTCTAGATCTCAAACTATCTCACGCTCACTCAATGAAAAAATCTATCAAAATCCTAGAAATACGACTAGCTCTCTGTAGAATTGTAACCGTTAACAAATCTTCTTGCCACATCAAAAGCCGTGTAATTTCACCAAGGAATCCATCTTTAGGGTTATAGAGGCCGTTTTAAGTCGTGGCCGTTCGATTTGACCAAGTATCAAATCAACGGCTCAAAATAAAACCCATTTTAAGTCGAAACCCATCTAATATGATTGTGCCACATATCACACGATCGCGTCGACTGCACTGCTCAAAACCTAAACACTCTGCCAACACCACACGATCATGCCAACCTTTAAGTAAATTTGACACGATCGTGTCACTGACTCAGATTTCTCAACCAAGTCTGCACGGTCATGCCAATCATACTATATGGTTGTCACGATCGTGTCATGCCCAGTGGATGTGTTTGAAGCATAAAATTTAACAATCTACCTTACTTTAAACTTCCTCCATCACACGAGCACTGATCTATCTATCACCATGGCATCTCTAAACTCTCCCCAATGACTCTATCCAAATTCCAAACATCTTTATCCTGATCTAGAATTTCTGAAATTCAAATTGACAATGGAAAAATAGTTTCAACCACTTACTTTAAATGGATTAAACTCAAGCAATGATAGAGTTTGACTGCAGGAACTATCTTCGTGAGCATGTCTGCCTGGTTTTGATTCGTTGAGACCTTCTCCAACATGTTCTTCTCCTTCTTATCGTGTAGAAAAGAGTACCTCACTTGAATGTGTTTGCTCTTCGATCTTTCGAGTTGTAGGGCTGATACTTTGCCAAATGAATTACCCTTTGACTGTCGCAAAATACACGAGTCACTTCTTACTGAATCCACAAGTCTTGCATATAAGACTTCTCAAGTAAATGTCGTTCTTCACAACCCGACGGCAGCTATAAGCTCGGCTTCTGTGGTTGAGAGTGCTACAACAAACTGAAGGATTGATCTCCATAATATTGCAGATGTACCCATCATGAATACATACCCTGTAGTTGATCTCCTCCTGTCACGGTCACCCGCATAATCTAAGTCACAAAACCCAGAAACCACCAATCCCTCACCCTACCATAGCATAACTCAACATTGGTTGTACCCTTAAAATACCGTAGTATCCACTTCACTGCTTGCCAATGTTCTTTACATGAATTCGCCTTGCATCTGTTGACGACTTTGACTGAATGAGCTAAATCTGGCCTCGAAAACACCATTGCATACATGAGGCTACCACAGCACTTGCATATGGTACCTTGGATTTATAAGCTTTCTGTTCCTCTGCGGTAGGTGACAAATCTGCAGAAAGTTAGAAATGGACTCTTAGTGGTGTGGCAACAGGCTTTGCTTTCTCCAATCCAGAATGGACTAGAACCTTTTTAGTGTAAGCTTCATGGCTCAACTTCAACTTCTTCTCCTTTCTGTCTCGAACAATTTTCATTCCTAGGATTCTCCTCACTGGTCCCAGATCTTTCATCTCCAATTCCTTTGCAAGCTTCTTCTTCAAATTATTAATTTCATCCATGTCTCGTGATGCAATCAGCATATCGTCCACGTTTAAATAAATGACCAATCATTAAGTGTGCAGACATATACACATTGATCACTTAAACTTCGCCCTAAACCAACACTCAATATGAAACTATCAAATCATTTGTACCACTACCTTAGACACTAATTCAGTCTGTACAACGATTTTTTGAGCTTGCACAGCATCTGTTCCTTTCCTTCAACCTTGAATCCATCTAGTTGGATCATATAGATTTATTCATCTAGCTCTCTATCTTGGAAAGCTATATTCACATCTAGATGCTCTCTAACTCCAAGTCATGTGCATCAATCATTACCAATAGCACTTGAATAGATGTGTGTCGCACTACAGGAGAGAAGATCTCATTGAAGTCTTCTACTTCTGTGCAAAACCCTTGGCTACGAGATGTGCCTTATATCTAACTTATCCACCATCTTCCAAAAAAACCTTCTTTTACTTTATACACCCACTTACAGCCAATCATTTTTCTATCTTTGGGTAACTAAACTAGATCCCAAGTACCGTTTTTGTAGAGAGATTCCATCTCCTCCACCATGGCCAACTACTAGTTTGAACCTTCCTTTGCCTGTTGCGCTTGCTGAAAAGTAACAAGTTCTTCATGCTCAATATTCAAGGCATACACTTGCATGTCACCAACGAAAAAGTGGATGCTAAGTAAGTCCACTCACCAAAACTTTATGGCAGCCTCTTGACTTTGGTAGATCTGCACAACTCCAAATTTTCTCCTTGGACTGGGACGTCAATTTCTTTGTCTGGAGTCTAAACTTGATCTGGATTTGTCGTCTGTCACGCCCTGCTTCCCAAAACAACGGAGGCGAAGCGTGACTAAGGCCCTCTTAGGCCAGAGCTGAGAAGCCCAGACCCAATAAGCGTCTGTGTGGTACTCCAAGTCGAAGGTACATGTCCCTACATGTTAGTACAGAACAATAAAAGTACTAAAGAGAAATACAATCATTTTATTCCAAATTATTTATCCAAAGTACTGAGTCCAACAAAAGCCTGAGTCGGCTACAACGACAGAAAGAAAACTACTGGTGCAAGCACCCAACCTAAACCGAAGTAAACGGTGCTACACACCTAACAACTAAGATGGAACCTCTGGATCAGCAACGGAGATCTCTAACTCTGGTCCTCCTTGAGCACATACTCAGGATCGGCGTCCTCCGGTTCTACGTCCTCGGGTAGCTCTGCCTGGTCGTCGTACTCCGGCTCGACACCTGACGTACAACACCAACGAAAGGAACTGTACGTCAGGTAAAGTCTACCAAAGAAAGTCAGACTCTACTGCAAGTGTACTGAACTATTAGACATCATTTTACTGGTTGATTAGCATGCTGGGGTTATAACTGAGAAGCAAAAGAAGGAAGTGACGCAGCAGGAAAAGTAAAGCGTAGCAAGCAGTAGTCGTAGCGTGTGCTACCAACTACGAGACTATCCTAAAGGTGACAGGGCAAGAAGGAACTAGACAAGACAAGACGGACAGAACATGTGAGACACGAAGGGTTCACGCCTTACGGTTCGAGGGGGATCAGACCCTCTCCCCATGCGCACGCTCAACCCTACCCCAAAACGAGGAACTCGGGACAAGAAGTACAGAGATCACTTCCGCTAAAAAAGCACCTGAAACGCCCGCAGGCTTTTTGTATCACGGGGATCACTCTCGCATGGAGAGCATCCGAAACACCCGTAGGCTTTTTGTATCACGAAGATCACTCTCGCATGGAGAGCATCCGAAACGTCCGAAGGCTTTTTGTGTAACAGGGACATGACATGACAAGTGTAAGGGAAAGTTAGTCTAGGGTGTCCACACGCACGCACACACAAGATAATCCTACAGTGTCAAAAGTTGTTGTTTGTCGAGCTTAGACTTCGTCATCAAGTCTAAGTCGTCAGGGCGACCCGGACGCTATCATTTCACGTCCGGTTCTATGCACTCACAGTCTAACAGTTCTAACAATTTAAGACCAAGACGCGGTCAAAAATGCAAGTGGGTACACTTGCCTGTGATGGCGAGTGTGTCGTCTGTCCGGGGCGTTTCGTCCAGTCGTCGCATCCGCGGTAGTCTGTCTGAAAAGGATCACGACGACGGTGTCAAGTCGCGATTTCAATAAATTCTATTTAGGTGCGTTTCTAGGTTGGACGTGGCTACCCTAACAGCCACAAGTCAAAGTGTCCGTTCAGCCTATCCGACGATTCTATCCTATATTCACAGTCCAAAAAGTTTGATCGTCGATCTACGGTTTCACAACGTTTTAAGGGAGCGTAAAATAAATTTAATGTGTTAAGTTGCCGATTTTAGTTAGGTTTTGATGGCGTAAAGTTTAGGTTGCTACGAGTATAGGGGGACCCACCTCTCCGGTGTCTGGGGTAGTGCGGACGTAGCGTCTGGACTGCAGGAGCTCTACAGTGTCTACGGCATCTCGACTACGGGTAGCGTAGTGAGACTTGTCCGGGCAGCAGACGAAGTGCGGCAGCGAGCACGATCAGTCCAACTGCAAAAACAGCGAGCTACAGCGCGTAAAGGCGACGCGAAAACCGTTGGAACGCTAGTCCAAAGGGGCTGTGACTCGGGTGACGCGGCGTCGGACCAACACAGCAGCAGCTGAGCGGGGAAACGTTGCGCGGCGGCTGCAGAAGGCGGGCGGCTGCGCTCGGGAAGGCCGCAAAGACGGTCGGGAAGCGCACAGAAGCGGCGGCGCGACGTAAGGTGGCGCTGCAGGCGGCATTCGCGCTCGGCGAGTTGCAGAGGCAGCGCTGCAGGCGGGGTCACGACGGTAGTCGACGGATATCGGGGTGAGCGGCGCTGCGTGGAGCGCAGCAGGCGGCCGGCTGTGCTGCACGGCGGCTGCGTGGCCTGTGCGGGGAGTCACGGCGGCGAGAGGCGCCCAGCAACGACGACAGACGGCGCAACGCGCGCTCGGGATGCTGCGGCGGTGGAGAGGGGCGGCGCGGGCGGCGCTCTGCTGATGACCGTCGGTGGCTGTGAACGAGCGGGAGGAGAGATCGGGGGGGGGGGGGGGATTTGCGTACGGGAGAGAGAGAGAGGGAGAAGAGCCTCTCTCAGGAATTTGTGGCGGCGACTGAAAGAGGATTAGCCTTAGGTCAAAACGTGCTAGGGTATTAGGGTTTAGGTTTAGGGTTATAAATAATAATAGAATTTGATAAATAACTATATGTTTACGGTTAGAAGGGGGAGATATTGGGTTAGGGGGTGTAGAAAGAGGGGAAAACTAGAGGAGAATAGAAGAAGTAGTTTAGGGAAAATATTAATGAAAATATTTAGGGATTTAGCCAGATTTGGCTATCAAATTCGAATTTGAACTGGTTGGGCTAATCAACGGTCGAGGTTTGTCTGAGCGATATCTCCCAATCCAGGCGTCAGAAAAATAATCCGAAAATACCGGGGCGATCGTGGAGACGAGACGCACAGATCTGCAGAGCCCGATCGTGCGCTACGCCCACCAAAAATAAATGTAAAATTGGAAACGGCGTTTTGAGTCAAATGACTAAAACGTCCCTTTCATTCAAAGTCGTTTTGCGAGAAAACGAGCCGTGAAACGACGTTCCCAAAAATTACAATAAAATCCTACACTCCCAAATAATCACGACGGCATATCACATCGCATATTTCGGAATCCAGAAATAGCCAAATAAAATACGTGCACGTAGAAAATTCATAAGTTCGGAAAGCGACCGTCACATTCTATCCCACTAAAATAATGATTCCGTCTTCAGAATCAACAACTCTAATCAGTAAACAGGAACGGATAACGCTCTCTCATCTCCTCCTCGCGCTCCCAAGTGGACTCTCCAGGTGATCCGTGACACCACAACACTCTCACCAGGTCGACTACCTTATTCCTCAATTGCTTCTGTCGACGGTCCAAAATCTACACTGGCTGCTGGTCATACGTCAGGTCCGGGCGGACCGTAATCTCCGAGAAATCCACAGTGTGCGACGGATCACTGACGTACCGACGTAGCTGAGATACGTGGAATACGTCGTGAACTCCCTCCAAAGATGGTGGCAGAGCAAGGCGGTAGGCCACTGCTCCCACACGCTCCAGCACATCGAATGGTCCAATATACCTAGGGCTCAGCTTTCCTTTCTTCCCGAAACGAATAACTCTGCGGTTCGGAGAAATCTTCAGGAAGACGTGATCTCCAGGCTGGAACTCCAAAGGTCTCCTCTTGGCATCAGCCCAATGCTTGAATCGATCCTGCGCAACTCTGAGCTTCTCCCTGATGTCTCTACGACATCCATAGCTTCCACTATCATCTTTGGACCCAACAGCTCCCGATCTCCAATGTCATCCCAGCTCAGTGGCGATCGACATTTCCTCCCATATAAGGCAGCAAACGACGCCATGCCAATGCTCGCCTGGTAGCTGTTGTTATACGAAAACTCCACCAAGTGAAGATGGTCCTCCCAAGATCCCTTCAAATCGAGCGTACAAGCTCGCAGCATATCCTCCATTATCTGAATAGTCCTCTCGGACTGGCCATCGGTCTGCGGGTGGTATGCCGTGCTGAAACTCAGACTCGTACCCAAATTCTCCTGCAGACTTCTCTAGAACTGAGATGTGAACCTCGAGTCTCTGTCAGACACGATGCTCACGGGGACTCCATGTAAGCGTACGATCTCCTGCACGTACACGGTCTATGTCACAACTATTTCCAAGAGGAAAATTTAAAGAGGAGAAAAAAACAAAATTTTACCTCTAGATAATTCCTCGCTAAGAATTCCGTAGACTGGCCCACTCGAAAGGGGATGAAATGCGCAGACTTAGTTAACTGATCAACAATTACCCAGACTGCGTCATTCTGCTTCGGGGTCGGAGGCAAACCAGTCACGAAATCCATCGTAATATGTTGCCACTTCCACTCCGGAATAGAAAGCGGTTGTAGCAATCCAGCCGTACGATGGTGCTCAGCCTTCACCTGTTGGCATATCAAACACTTGGCAACGCTCCGTGCCACACTCCTCTTCATGCCAATCCACCAGTAATTCAGACGGAGGTCCTTATACATCTTGGTGCCTCCAGGATGTATAGAATATGGAAAGCTATGAGCCTCGCTCAAAAGCTCCTCCTGAACATCACCTGCAGGTACGCAGAGTCTGCTGTCGTACTGCAGCAAACCATCCTCATGAATCACGAACTCCGTCCGTAGTCCAGCTTCAACCCGCCTCCTGATCCTCTGTAGCTTCGGATCTCCTGCCTGTGCTGCCTTGATCCGATCCACGATCGTGGACTGAATCTGCAAATTCATGAATGAATGAACCACACCAGGTAGGACAACCTCGAAATCCATCTCTCTCAGCTCCTGCTGTATCCTCCAGTCGACAGTATGCATCATCGCAGTAGGAAGCCTACTCAAAGCATCAGGCACTACGTTCACCTTCCCGGGGTGATACTGCAAGTCTATCTCATAGTCAGCCATGAGCTCCAACCATCGCCTCTGACGCATGTTAAGCTCCTTCTGCGTAAAGATGTACTTCAAGCTTTTGTGATCGGTGAAGATCTTCATGCTCTCACTCAGCAAAAAGTGCCTCCAGATCTTCAGTGCAAAAATCACCGCTGCCAACTCCAGATTGTGCGTCGGGTAATTCTTCTCATGAGTACTTAACTGACGAGAAGCGTACATGACCACGTGGCCATGCTGATGCAAAACGCACCCTAGGCCCTTCCCTGATGCATCACAGTAAACTTCGAAGCCTCCGCTCCGATCCGGTACAGCCAAAACAGGTGTTGTGGTCAATCTCGCCTTCAAGATACTGAAGGCCTCCTCACAAGCATTTGACCAATGGAACTCCACATACTTCCTTGTCAGCTTCGTCATCGGCTCCGCAATCTTCGAGAAATCCTTGATGAACCGCCGATAATAGCCTGCCAAGCCAAGAAATCTCCTGATATCAGACGCTGACTGCGGAGTCGGCCACTCTTTGACTGCTCTGACCATCTCCAGATCTACAGATATGCCATCACCAGACACCACATGGCCCAGGAACACGACTCTGTCCAGCCAGAACTCGCACTTACTATATTTGGCATATAGCTTATGTCGCCTCAGCGTCTCCAGCACTGTCCTCAGATGACAGCTGTGCTCCTTCTCAGACTTCAAGTAAATAAGAATGTCATCTATGAAAATAACGACAAACTTATCCAGGAAGTCGTAGAATATCAAATTCATTAAATTCATGAACACAGCTGGAGCATTGGTCACGCCGAAGGGCATAGCCACGAACTCATAATGTCCGTACTTCGTCCGAAAAGCTGTCTTTGGAATATCGTCCTTCTTCACCTTTAGCTAATGATATCCGCTCCTCAAGTCCAACTTCGAGAAAACTCTCGAACCTCCCAGCTGATCAAAAATATCATCGGTGCGTGGCAGCATATACTTATTCGTCACGGTGACAGCATTCAGCCCTCGATAGTCCACGCACATCCTGCGGGACCCATCCTTCTTCTTCACGAGTAATACGGGTGCACCCCACGGTGACACACTAGGGTGGATGAAACCCTTCTGTAGCAACTCATCTAACTTCTTTCGCAGCTCCTCAAGCTCAGCAGGTGCCATTCGATACGGCGCCTTCGATATCGGCTGCGCTCCCGGCATAAGGTCAATACCAAACTCCAGAGCTCTATCGGGTGGCAGACCCGAGATATCCTCCAGGAAGACGTCGTCGAAGTCTCTGACGACTGCAGGTCGGTCGATCTCCATCTGCATAGATGCGACAATCGGCACCTCCGGCTTGGCCCGAAATCTGATGGGCCCAAGCGACTCGTCTCTGCTACGGAACTCGAACTCCGGATGGCCTGGAATCCAGAATACAACCCTCTTGCTGTGGCATTCGATCGACGCGTGGAAATCTCCCAGCCAATCGATGCCAAGAATGACATCGAAATGCGGTAGATCGTGAACGATGAAATCTGCAAATAATTCGTGTCCACTGACCACTAAGGGGATCGATCGACAACCCAAATTCACAGTCACCACTCCGTTCCCTGTGGTGATGTCCCAACACTTAGGAAGTGTATGGGTGGGAATGGAGTGCCTTGTTACAAATCTCCGGGATAAGATACACATGGATGCACCGGAGTCGAACAAGGCCAAGGCAGGGTAAGAGGACACTAGAATGGTGCCTAAGACGTAAAAGGGACTAAGGTCAACAACACTACTCTAGCAAACAAGGCCAACAATCAAAACTAACTACAAGATCTATACTATGAATGTAAGACTAGATTCGAGTATACCTGTAATAACTCCATCCAGCTCATCAGTCTCAACAGCGGTCATGGTGTAAGCCGGCCTCTGGGGTTGCACTGCCCGCTGAAACGTCTGCCTCTATAGCGCCAAGGGTGGTCCATGTACAACAGCTCCTCTCTGAACCGGGGCAGGTGCTCTACTCTGTAGCAGGGCTGGTGCTCCGACCATGGCATGACGCGCTCTCGGACAATCCTTAGCTGCATGCGAAGCATCTTCACAAACCAAGAACAATCCCAGCTTCCTCCTACAATCCTTCTGAACGTGTCCTGTCTTCCCGCAGTAATGGCATGGTCCCTTACTCTGAGTCTGCATAGGTGCTCCTGGCCTCTTAAAAGGCACTGTCTGGACTGTCCTCATCGACGGCCTAGCAGGTGGCCGGTACTGCTCCATGGGACGCTTCCCTCTATCAACTGGAGGGTCAGGTAGACGCAATATGGTCTCATGGTTCCTCGCGACATTCAGCACCGCTCCCATGGTCGTGAAATCTGCCGAAGACATCAAAGCCTGAATCTTCGGACGCAGTCCCTGACGGAAACGATCAGCTCGTTTCTCCTCCTTCCTCACCATATGTGGGGCAAACCGACTCAGCATCTCGAACTCCGCCTCATACTCGTCAACATTCATATCTCCCTGCTTCAGATCTACAAATCTGCTCAACAGCTCCCTCCTAGCAGCCTTGGTGAAGTACTTATCCTTGAACATTGAGCGGAAGGTCCTCCATCCCACTAGCTTCGGCAGGCGCCTCTCCTCAATGCGCCACCAGTTCCTAGCATTCGTTGTTAGCTGCGTCTTCGCTATCTCAACCTGGGTATCATCGGGAATCTTCACAGCAATCAGTTTCTCCTCAGTACTCAGAATCCACTCATCAGCGGCCAATGGTCATTCCTTCCCGGAAAATGTCTTCGGCTGAAGATCATTGAACTGCTTCACTCTGGGAGCAGCTCTAGGGGCAGGCGGTGGTGGTGGTGCTACTGGAGGAGCATGGGCAGCACGGTGGGACTGCTGAACCAACTGGTGCTGCACGTCCAGCATCTCTTTCATCACGCCCAGAAACTGGCGAAACTCTCCGCCCTGGTCTTTCAAAACTCCATCGCCTGAGTTCCCGGATCGGGTGACGCGTCGTCCTACCATCCTATTGTCAAGAAATACAGAGATTAGACTCGTACAATTACTGGATAACAATAAAATGAATGTCAATACTCCTATTGTTCCGTACTTGCAGAAAGAATGGGACCTGCATGGGCCACCACTAAAACCTGTCACGCCCCGCTTCCCAAAACAACGGAGGCGAAGCGTGACTAAGGCTCGCTTAGGCCAGAGCTGAGAAGCCCAGACCCAATAAGCGTCTGTGTGGTACTCCAAGTCGAAGGTACAGGTCCCTGCATGTTAGTACAGAACAATAAAAGTACTGAAAGAGAAAGACAATCATTTTATTCCAAATTATTTATCCAAAGTACTGAGTCCAACAAAAGCCTGAGTCAGTTACAACGATAGAAAGAAAACTACTGGTGCAAGCACCCAACCTAAACCGAAGTAAACGGTGCTACGCACCCAACAACTAAGATGGAACCTCTGGATCAGTAATGGAGATCTCTAACTCTGGTCCTCCTCGAGCACGTACTCAGGATCGGCGTCCTCCGGCTCTACGTCCTTGGGTAGCTCTGCCTGGTCGTCGTACTTCGGCTCGACACCTGACGTACAGTACCAAAGAAAGGAACTGTACGTCAGGTAAAGTCTACAAAAGAAAGTCAAACTCTACTGCAAGTGTACTGAACTATTAGACATCATTTTACTGGTTGATTAGCATGCTGGTGTTATAACAGAGAAGTAAAAGAAGGAAGTGACGCAGCATGAAAAGTAAAGCGTAGCAAGCAGTAGTCATAGCGTGTGATACGACTACGGGACTATCCTAAAGGTGACAGGGCAAGACGGAACTAGACAAGACAAGACGGACAGAACACGTGAGACACGAAGGGTTCATGCCTTACGGTTCAAGGGGGATCAGACCCTCTCCCCGTGCGCATGCTCAACCCTACCCCAAACCCAGGAACTCGGGACAAGAAGTACAGAGATCACTTCCGCTAGGGAAGCACCTGAAATGCCCGCAGGCTTTTTGTATCACGGGGATCACCCTCGTATGGAGAGCATCCGAAACGCCCGTAGGCTTTTTGTATCATGGAGATCACTTCCGCTAGGGAAGCACCTGAAACGCCCGCAGGCTTTATGTATCACGGGGATCACTCTCGCATGGAGAGCATCCGAAACGCCCGAAGGCTTTTTGTGTAACAGGGACATGACATGACAAGTGCAAGGGAAAGTTATTCTAGGGTGTCCACATGCACGCACACACAAGATAATCCTACGGTGTCAAAAGTTGTTGTTTGTCGAGCTTAGACTTCCTCGTCAAGTCTAAGTCGTCAGGGCGACCCGGACGCTATCATTTCACGTCCGGTTCTATACACTCACAGTCTAACAGTTCTAACAATTTAAGACCAAGACGCGGTCAAAAATGCAAGTGGGTACAATTGCCTGTGATGGCGAGTGTGTCGTCTGTCTGGGGCGTCGCGTCCTGTCGTCGCGTCCGCGGTAGTCCGTCTGAAAAGGATCACGGCGACGGTGTCAAGTCGCGATTTCAATAAATCCTATTTAGGTTCGTTTCTAGGTTGGACGTGGCTACCCTAACAGTCACAAGTCAAAGTGTCCGTTCAGCCTATCCGACGATTCTATCCTATGTGCATAGTCCAAAAAGTTCGATCGTCGATCTACGGTTTCACAACGTTTTAAGGGAGCTTAAAATAAATTTAAAGTGATAAGTTGCCGATTTTAGTTAGGTTTTGATGGCGTAAAGTTTAGGTTGCTACGAGTATAGGGGGACCAACCTCTCCGGTGTCTGGGGTAGTGCGGACATAGCGTCTGGACTGCAGGAGCTCTGCAGTGTCTACGCCGTCTCGACTACGGGTAGCGTAGTGAGACTCGTCCGGGCAGCGGACGAAGTGCGGCAGCGAGCACGATCAGTCTGACTGCAAAAACAGCGAGCTACGGCGTGTAACGGCGATGCAAAAACCGTTGGAAAGCTAGTCCAAAGGGGCTGTGACTCGGGTGACGCGGCGCCGGACCAACACAGCAGCAGCCGCGTGGGGAAACGTTGCGTGGCGGCTGCAGAAGGCGGGTGGCTGTGCTCAGGAAGGCCGCAAAGACGGTCGGGAAGCGCACAGAAGCGGCGGCGTGGTGTCAGGTGGCACTACAGGCGACGTTCGCGCTCGGGGAGTTGCAGAGGCAGCGTTGTAGGTGGGGTCACGGTGGCAGTCGGCGGATATCAGGGCGAGCGGCGCTGCGTGGAGCGCAGCAGGCGGCCGGCTGTGCTGCACGGCGGCTGCGTGGCCTGTGCGGGGAGTCACGGCGGCGGGAGGCGCCCAGCAGCGGCGACGGATGGTTCGGCGTGCGCTCAGGATGCTGCGGCAGTGGAGAGGGGCGTCGCGGGTGGCGCTCTGTTGATGACCGCCGGCGGCTGTGAACGAGCGGGAGGAGAGATCGTGGGGGGGGGGGATTTGCATACGAGAGAGAGAGAGGGAGAAGAGCCTCTCTCGGGAATTTGTGGCGGCGGTTGAAAGAGGATTAGCCTTAGGTCAAAACATGCTAGGGTATTAGGGTTTAGGTTTAGGGTTATAAATAATAATAGAATTTGATAAATAACTATAGGTTTATGGTTAGAAGGGGGAGATATTGGGTTGGGGGTGTAGAAAGGGGGGAAAACTAGAGGAGAATAGAAGAAGTAGTTTAGGGAAAATATTAATGAAAATATTTAGGGATTTAGCCAGATTTGGCTATCAAATTCGAATTTGAACTGGTTGGGCTAATCAACGGTCGAGGTTTGTCCGAGCGATATCTCTCAATCCGGGCGTCAGAAAAATAATCCGAAAATACCGGGGCGATCGTGGAGACGAGACACACAGATCTGCAGAGCCCGACCGTGCGCTATGCCCACCAAAAATAAATGTAAAATTGGAAACAGCGTTTTGAGTCAAATGACTAAAACGCCCCTATCATTCAAAGTCGTTTTGCGAGAAAACGAGCCGTGAAACGACGTTCCCAAAAATTACAATAAAATCCTACACTACCGAACAATCACGACGACATATCACATCGCATATTTCAAAATCCAGAAATAGCCAAATAAAATACGTGCACGATAAAGCACGTGCACGTAGAAAATTCATAAGGTCGGAAAGCGACCTTCACAAGTCTCTGGATCTTGAACTGTCTCTGAATCTTACTTCTATGCGTTGCAGGTGTGGATGCCAATGTTTGAATCTTGTTCATCAGATACCAAGTCACTATTTGATTGAATCACCTCCGGCCTAACCATTGGCGATTCATCAAATGTGACATATCTACTAACAAACGTCTTGTTGGATTCCAAATCCACCGGTCTTTATCCTTTTATTCCCTCTGGATATCCAAGTAGAACTGCTTTCTTTGTCCTTGAGTCCAATTTATCTTCCTTTTGTAGCGTGTATTGATGAGTGTATATTTTGTATATTTTTCATGTATTTTTTCTGTGCATTTCATACCACTCCACCACACATTCCACATCGTTTCTTGCGCCTTTTAGCTTCTTTTTGCTCTTGGATCTCATTGGTGTATTCAGGTGAAAATGTGGAGTTTTGGGACCATATAGCAAGGACGAGGCTTTGAAGAAGATCAAAGGAGCAAGAGATTCGAAATCATCAAAAGGAGTGAAGAGGAGAGGAAGATATACACAGTGGTGTGCATTGCACCACACGACCGTATCATTGCCCAAAAAGAAGATCTGAAAATGAGAAGCCACACGGTTGTGTAGCCTAGCACACATGGCTGTGTAGGACGCCACGGCAAAATCCCCCACATGCATGTTTACATGACCGAGTGGGCCACATTTGTTATGAGCTGAATGAAGATCTACACGACAATGTAGGATTCCACATGGTCGTGTAGCTGTATGAGAAGAAAAAGAGTCAGAATCTATTTTTGAGCCCCTGGAGCCACATGGTTGTGTAGAAATCTACACGACCGTGTCAAACCCTAGTTTCTGAGCCCTTTGGTCATCGCCATGTTAGTGAATTTGGGGATTTTTGGTTTGTTTAGTGGGATACAAATAGATTTTCTTCATCTTCTTTTGGAGATCCTCTCCAGAGCTTTTCAGAGGACCATTTTTCAGAGTTTTCTCCAGCTTTTCCACATTTTTTCCTGAGTGTAGCTGATTATTCCTTGTAACAAAGTTTGGAGTTTGTTATTGAATTTGGATTAAAGGTTGGGGGTTTTATTGCACTTTTCCATCGTGGATTTCTTAGATAAGCATGTGTATCATACCCTTGTGATTTCGATGCATCTATATCTGAATCGGATTGCATCTATTGCCATGGATTGTGAGTAGTTCATCATCTAGGGCATATGATTGAATCCTACTATGATTTGGCAATGGATTGAATTAGTGTTGCTTAGTTATTGAATAATTACGGATTAGGGTTTTGTTAGGATGATTATTATCAACATACATTGATTTCCCCCTTGTGGATTATTAGATTAGTCGCTAACGATAGTTAGGCTAATATAGGGTATCCAGTCACTATGTTGATTCATAGTATTTATGTCGCCAACGATAGTTGGGCGTAAATTAGAGCTTTTTCTAACATTGACTTAACTTCTATCCACGATAGTGGCGTGAAGAAAGGTTAGGCAATTTGTTAGACGTCATGCATTTATCTATGTCACTGATCAATGATAGTTGGCTGTGGCATATGGTAGATAGTTTTATCATAGGATCACGATAGTGGGGGATAGATGATAACATTTGTTGCAACAACCTCACCTAAGGCATAATTCAATAACCAAACAAGCTAGATAATCCTAATCTAAATCATAGTAGCGAGGATACATGGCTCTAGAGCTTTCCATATATGGATATCTCCTTTAGAAATTCTCATCTCTTGAGACCAATTGTGTAGCTAATTATAACCATGAAATAAATCAGTACTTAATGTATGCCTTCCTGTGGATCAACCCATAAGTACACAACTAAACTGTGCGCTTGCGGTTATATATTGAAACTTACATCAAGACAAACATATGTTGGGCATACAAAGACTCTCAGTAGGAGTAATCTCCAACTCTCCCCAATTGGATCTGGATCTAAGCCTAGAGGGGGTGGGGGTGAATAGGTGATGTGTCCATATTTTCTACCATTTTCATATCATCATTTCATTGCATCTCATACCATTTTCGCATCCAAATCCCACATTTTACTACGATATTGCATTTCTGACGATATATTCGAGTTTCATAGTGTTTTATGAGTTTTCAGGGATTTTGGAGCGATTTGGGACCCCACTTGAGTATAGACACATCCGACATACTCGTGAGCTCATTGGCGAGTCTCTGGAGGAGTTTGCAACACTTCTGGAGCCATTGGAGGAGAAGAGAGAGCAGATAGGAGAGAAAGCTCAGCAACAGCTCCAGATAATTTCCCAGAAAATGCTCGGTCCCAACAGTTCAGATGCTCGACCGAGCATCATCAATTTGAGAAGAGGAGCTGATATGGGCTGACTCGGACCGAGCAGTTCATCTTCTCGGTTGAGCAGCCTCAATTTCCACAGCTGAAGCAGTCCAGCGACGCGATCCGAGAAGCTGACCGAGTCGACTCCTGCTCGGATTGAGTAGAGCTTACTCGGTCTGGGTAGGCAGAGCGGCAGTTTCGAAGATTTTCAATTCCCTGTAGTGCTCGGTCGAGCAGCTCACCTGCTCGGTCCGAGCCACCAAACGAGCAGCATATTGCTCGATCGAGTCACCTACTCGATCGGCAATTTCAGGATCATCTTTGGAATGTTTTCAGAGGCCGTCGATTGCGCGATCTGTGGCGATTGAAGCTGGGAGCTATGCGAGCACTGCGAGGCGACTTTGATTAGATTTTTTTGAATAGTTTTTATAGGAGCTTAGGCGATTTTGCAGAGGATTGTTCTTGGATTTAATTTTGTAACAAAATTTTGGATCGAGATTGACTGGAAATATTATTCGTTCTCCTTGCGTTCTAGGAATCTGAATTTTCTCTGTGGATCTATTAGAGGCATTTCCCTTTATCTCTCCTTGTAAGTTCTCAATCTTTGTTTATCAATTTGTTATGGTGTCTGCGTCTACAAAAATTGTATCTTTGCTCGCTAATATTGCCATGTGTGAGTAGATTCTTTCGAGGGTTGATGGGTTAGCCCTAGGATCCTAGGGGGAAAATGTAGATCTGGATCCCTACATTGAATTGGGGACTTAGAAAAGTATTTCGGTAGATCCTACCAAATCCATAGATAACCCGTACTGAGATCATGCCCACGGTCTGTGGAATTGATGTGCTTAATGGGTATCTAGGGATTCGAATAGGGAAATCGGTGGATCCAACCAAGGCTCGTGACCATGCCCGGCTCGTGTCTTGAGGGGATCCATCGACGAACTATACCTCTACGTTGACGGCTACTGCCATTGCGTCAACGAGAGCCATCGAAATACCCCGCAATTCTAACCCAAGAGAGTGGTACGAATTGGGGGATTAATTTCCTAACCTTAATGCAATGCAAGGATCCTATCCCAATGTCGACCCCCAACGATCCTAGTGGTGATCCCTAACGCCCTAGTCCCTTTTATTAATATTACAACGACAACATCCCAACCAAATCTTTTACCCCGATAGCTATCTCACTTCAGGACTTAGAAATAAACTGAGAATCCATTGACACTATCACCGTCCCTGTGGGATTCGACATATTTTATACTATAACTCGACACCGTCCGCTTGCAGATTGAGCCTGGAATTGAAGCCTAGGGGCCATACCACGCCTGGCGATCGTGACACTGCCAGGTGGAACCTAGGTATAGGTTTCGGGTGCAATAAGTTTTTTGGCACCGTTGCCGATGACGGTAATAGTGTTCTATCCCAGTTTGTTTTTATTTTGTGAAGTTTGCTAGCACTCTGATCATTTCTCACCTTTCCACCATTTTCATTCTCTTCTATTTCCTCTGCCTTGCTACTAACATCTTCCTCCAACTAGCAATTATTTCCTTACCTATCAGGCATAATGGAGATGGTAATGCAAGTGCAGTGGACCTGTGAGTCTGATAGCGACTCAGAGGAGTTCAGTTTCTCTCATTATCATTTGCATGGCTTCCAAGACTCGCGCATTTAAGAGTCCATGATTGAATGCACGGCTAGAGAACTGATTGATGCAGTTCGATTTATCGGCTCAGGAACCTATGTTGCAGGTAACGTAAATCAGCAATTGGTTATGGATCATATAATGAACCAGGTTTCTGATGCAGGTATCATTGAAGACGGTATTCGCATAAGCTTCGAAGAGAACGTAATGCTCCTTCAGACTATTGAGACTCCACCTATTGATGCATACTGGGGAGAGACTCATCAATTGGAGTCATTGGACAATTCTCAGATGCTTGAGATAATGGAGAGCGTGGTAGCTGACGTATGGGCCCATGGCCCAGTTGAATTCCCTACAGACGACCCAGCTATGCAAGAGCTCTCCGCAAACGCTTTTCATAAAGCGGACGCCCTGGATGGTGTCACCGTCGCTGATGGAATCTATGTGCGGTACGAGGGAGATACATTACGCTTTTATAACGACAGCCTTCCGCAGATTTCAGCATATGAAGAACATGCCTATAAGGAGTACACAGACTCATCACCATCGCAAAACCACATCAACCAGGGAAGTATTCCAAATCTTATGTTCGATAGCGAACACATACCTGAAAACCTTGCCTCTGTTGACAGGTGTGCTATGGGAACAGAACCTGCAGACGTCTGCCTTGACGCACCATCATCTCCCTGCTCCTCTTATGATTTCACAAATGAGGAGTTTTCACCTTCTGAACCCGAGATCGAGGATGCATCTTTCTCACAGGCAAGGGATGACGGGGGTACAACACCCCCTCAGGTAGAACTAAAACACCTCCCCGCCAATTTGAAATATGCTTTTCTGGGGAAAAACTCCACTTACCATGTTATTGTTAATGCAGCCCTCACCGAACCCCAGCTAGATAGTCCCCTGAAAATCCTTAGGTCTCGTAGAAAAGTGATAGGGTACACCATCTCTGACCTGAATGGTATCAGCGAGACCATATGTACGCATAAGATTCACCTAGAGGATAAGGACGCCACCTCCATTGAGCCTCAAAGGCGATTGAACCCCAACATGAAGGAGGTGGTGAAAAAGGGACATCATTTATCCCATTTTTGATAGTAAATGGGTTAGTCCCGTGCAGGTTGTCCCTAAAAAGGGGGCATGATAGTCGTAAAAAATGAAAAAGATGAATTAATCTCCACTAGGCTTGTCACTGGGTGGCGCATGTGTATCGATTATAGGAAACTGAATAAAGCCACCAGGAAGGACCATTACCCACTGCCCTTCATAGACCAAATTCTTGAGTGCTTAGCTAAGCACAAATACTTCTGCTACTTAGACGGATACTCCGGATTTTTCCAAATCCCGTTGTATCGGGAAGACCAAGAGAAAACGACGTTCACATGTCCTTACAGCACATTCACTTATCGAAACATGCCGTTTGGGCTATGTAACGCACCAGCCACATTTCAAAGGTGCATGACGTCTATTTTCTCAGATTTCATCGAGAATATCATGGAGGTCTTCATGGACGATTTTTTCGTTTATGGCACCGAGTTTGATGATTTATTAGCTAATTTGTCCAAGGTCTTAGAACGGTGCCAAGACAATAATCTTACTTTGAATTGGGAAAAATTTCATTTCATGGTAACTGAAGGAGTTGTTCTTGGGCATGTCGTCACTTCTACAGGAATTGAGGTCGATAAGGCCAAGGTAGAGGTTATTAAAATTCTACCGCCACCCACTAACCTCAATGGTATCCGTGGTTTTTAGGGCATGCCGGTTGTTACTAATGTTTTATAAAGGATTTTTCCAATATTGCTCGCCCGCTCATGGAGCTACTAGCCAAGGATGCTCCTTTTGTGTTTACTGATGCCTGTTTGCTAGCTTTTAAAAGTTAAAGGAATCTCTCATCTCGGCTACGATTATACAGCCGCCAGACAAGAATCTGCCATTTGAGCTTATGTGTGATGCTAGTGACCATGCAGTGGGAGTTGTTCTTGGTCAAAGGAAGGAGGGGAAGCTCCATGCTATATACTACGCTAGCAAAACCTTGGATGACGCTCAAAGGAACTACACCACCACGGAGAAAGAGCTGCTAGACGTAGTCTATTCTATCGAGAAGTTCAGATCCTACCTTTTGGGGTCCAAGGTGATCATCCATATGGACCACACGGCGTTGAAGTATCTACTTAGCAAGAAGGATGCTAAACCACGTCTAATACGGTGGATCCTCCTGCTCTAAGAAATTGACATTGAGATCAGAGACAAGAAGGGAACAGAAAACATGGTAGCAGATCACTTGTCAGGGTTAATTCAAAGGCACTGGGATAACAGCCTGCCGATTGACGACTCATTCAACGATAAACAATTATTTGCAGCGAATTCCTCTGAAGCTCACTGGTACGCCGATATAGTGAATTATTTGGTGAGTGGGATAGTTCCGCATGGGTTGGCGACATATTCTAGGAGGAAGTTCCTACATGATGCCAAGAGTTACTTATGGGACGACCCGTATCTGTTCAGGACGTACGCCAACGGGATCATCAGACGATGTATCCCAAAAGAAGAAGCAATCTCCATCATATCGCATTGCCACGACTAACCATGTGGTGGACATGCAGCTGTCACCAAAACCACGACAAAAATTCTCCAAAGTGGCTTCTACTGGCCTACTATATTCAGGGATGCAAATGAATACATAAGGAAGTGTGACAGATGCCAGAGAACGGGGAATATCACGAACAAGAATGAAACGCCCCTTCACGACATCTTGGAGATAGAACTATTTGACTATTGGGGCATCAATTTCATGGGGCCTTTCCCATCGAGTAACGGCAACAAGTACATCTTGGTCGTCGTTGATTATGTCTCGAAATAGGTGGAAGCCATAGCCACCCTGACAAACGACGCAAGGATAGTAGCCAAAATTTTCAAGAATACTATCTTCCCTCGCTTCGAAGTCCCTCAGACGATCATAAGTGACGGAGGGAGTCATTTCATCGAGAGAAAGTTCGAGGCGATGCAGAAAAAATATGGTGTTCATCACAAGGTCGCCCTCGTCTACCACCCTCAGACTAGCGGCCAAGTGGAAGTATCTAATAGGGAAATAAAAAGCATCCTGGAAAAAACAGTTAGCGCCTCAAGGAAGGATTGCTCGCACAAGTTGGGCGATGCCCTTTGGGCATACCGCACTTGCCTTCAAAACTCCCATCGGCACAACCCCATACAGACTAGTGTATGGAAAAGCTTGCCACCTTCCGGTATAATTAGAGCATAGAGCGTATTGGGCGATAAAGAAAATGAATTTTGACTACCAAAGCGCCGCCGCCAGACGAGTCCTTCATAGCAATGAGTTGGACGAAATCCGGTGTCATGCTTATGAAAATGAGAAGATATACAAAGAGAGGACCAAAGCATATCATGATAGAAATATCATGGTTGTTCGCCATGATGTCGGTGACCAGTTACTTCTATATAACTCAAGACTACGCCTCTTCCTCGGGAAGCTAAAATCGAGGTGGTCCGACCCCTACAAGATAGTGAGCTTATTCCTAGGAGGTGCCGTTGAGCTCAAAGGATATGATGAAAACTTCATGGTTAACTGTCAGAGAATTAAACCTTACAGAGCTGGAGAACCCATAGGACCGGAGGAGACATACTTCCTCGAGGGATTCCCCGACAACAACTGATAAATTAAGGGGAGTCGAGCTCACGACTAAAAACGAGCGCTTATTGAGAGGCAACCCCATTTCTTGGATTCCGGATCTTCTTTTTCGGTTTCTTACTCTTATTTTATATATTTTAGAAATAAAATTTTGAAAACAACAGAAAATTGATGAATTTCTACTTTGTACAGGTTAGATATGAGAGCAAATCATTAGGAGGAAGATGGAGTGCAGCAGGAGATAGCCCATGAAAGTGGGGCAGAAAATGCACAGGTGACTCGACCGAGCAGCTTCCCTGCTCGGTCGAGCAGTGCAGACACAGAAAAGGAAGGATATATGGCCATCTCTGCGCAGCCCAAGCAGCGTCCTGCTCGGTCTGAGTAGAATTCGACTCGGTCTCGGTCGAGTGCTACAGGCTTTCGAAGTTGAGGAGAAAATGTCACTCTGCCAACTCGATCGATAATTATCGGCTCGACCCGAGCAATAGGAGTCTCGACTGAGCAGCCTTCTACTCGGTCGAGTACTACAGGATTTTGGAAATGTCGAAAAATCATCACTCTATCAACCTGGGCCGAGCATTTGTTACTCGGTCCGAGCAGTTTTAGCCTGACCGAGTAACCCTCTGCTCGACCGAGCAGGCTGAAGGTGTATCACTTTTTTATCTCTTTCTTTTCGCAGCTTACTCAACCGAGCAATCGTATTGCTCGGTCCGAGTCATCCTACCTCCAACTTACTCGATCGAGCAATCATGTTGCTCGGCCTGAGTTCCCTGTTGCTCCTTATCGGGCTGCATCGCTTCTGAACCGCGCCCGCCTATGCACTTCAGCGCCATAACCAAATTTCCTTTTCCCCCTTCGCTCAACCCAACAACTTCCTTCACCGCAGCCGTCGCCCCCTCTCCAGAGACCGCCCCTTCTCTCCACACGGCCGCCACCTCTCGTTTAATCTTCAGCCGAGCGCTCTTTGCATTAGAATTTACTTGTTTATGTTTAAAAATACTGACGTCCTCCCGTTCCCTATTACAGGTTTGCATTGCCAACGTCAGAAGACACTTCTTTGAAAAGCTTGGGGATACTCCAGATCAGCGGCAACCACGACACCGAAACAAAACGCCATCTCTTTCTAGTCGATAAACTCATTCCCCTATTTGCTTTACATAGTACATTACTATTCTCCTCCACTTGCACAATGCCTCCACACCGTGCTAGACCTACCAACACCGTCACATCCAACCCTAGGCCTACCCGACGTACACGTCGCACACGCTCGCCCACTCGAACCAACACCGTCGCCGAATCATCCACCACTACCCCTACACCACCCACCACCCCACGCCCCCTGACCCCCTTTACATAGGCGACGCAGAATACGAGGTTACATTCCGTGACGATGACCAAGCCAACCGGTTCTCCGCCATGCTCCTACTAGCAGGATATGGTGGTGCGATGACTCAACAGTCGGTCAAGCGTGACCTGCCCTTCCTCCAGAGCCTCGTTTGTCACTGGCGAACTGACTCACCCCATGAGTTCCAGCCGGATCTTCCACCCACCACTCCTGGTCCACAACAGAGGGACCCATCACTACCCCCAGAGGGTGGTGCCTCTGCTTGATGTATTCCTTTCCCACTTTTGCCTCCCCTATTTATTTTGTGCACATCTGTCTGTTTGGGGCCTTACACTTACACAGCTTGGGGGAGGAGCCACACATGCATCATATTTCATCCCGCACTGCATCATGTCATGTTTTTATTTTATTTCTGTTTGCATATTTTTGTTTATTACATTTTTTATTTTATTTACCCTCCCACCCCACCCCTTTAGCATCATCTCCTACTCACGAGCGATTTCTTAGCAGTGAGGACACTGCTAGGTTTAGCTTGGGGGGATGAGCGCTACCGCTTTATTTTTGATTTTTTCTTTTACATTTTCTCTCCTTATTTCAGTCTTTATTTCATTTTTCCACCGTTTTTCACGTCATTTTCTTTTTTCTCATTTTGCATCATATTTTCTATTTTCACCATGCATGCATCTGTTTTTCTTTATTTTCCATTTTTCTCCGTGACCGGACCCCCGTCGGGCGCGGCTCTAGCGCGCCAGATGTGTGCAATGATGCGAACGGGGGCGTGGGAAATCTAAATATTTGTAACCGCAAGCGCACGGTGTTGTAGTGTGGCTTGGGGGTCAAACACAGGGAGGCGAGGATGTGCTTGTGTCAAAGAGGATCAAAGTCACCCCATGGGCGAGCCAGCCCAGATTGATTGATGGGTTGTCACGGTAAAGAAATGCAAGGTGTAGAAAATATGAAGGAAAAATCCGGGACTTTGGTTTCGACCCCAACGAGCGAATCTCGCCGACAAGGCCTACGGGTAGGATGGCGATCGGAATTAGGGTCTAATGATGAGACGTTGCCTCTGAAAATGGTACCAGCATCCCATGGGCCCGATATTCCGGTCGGTGCCCAGGATGATACGTCGGACTTCCCAGGTACGATCAGTGGGCACTCCCGTGTCCATTAACACTGATCGACTCCTGACGTGCGTTTATATTTCATATATTCGCGCACATTTTCTTCCGTGTTTTTCCGTATTTTACCGCCGTCTTTTATTCGTTCTCTCGTGTTTTCTTGTATTTTCTTATTTTCTTTCACTTTTCCATTTTTTCTGTGTTTTGCAGGAGTTTGCTGGCATTTGGGACGCAAAACGTTGATATCATGTGTCCCCAGAGCAACGGGAGGAGTCACGCGTGATCCAGGGGGTCAAACGACGAAGATTACATCTTTCAGCCCCTCACCCGGTCGGTTGGTCATCTCCAACCGATCGGGTGATGCACGCGTGCACCACCCGGACGCAGCTTGGAGCCCCCGAGAAGTCACCCGGTCGGTTCAGTGACCGGATCAAAAGTTCAAAGTCTTTGGAATTCGGAGCTCAATTTCCAACCGATCGGGTGACCTTCACCCGATCGGTTCATCTGTAGCTGTTCTGAGGAGCCAAGACACGGGCATCCAACCGACCTCTTCACCCGATGGCGCCATGATCCAACCGGTCACCCAAAGAACTCAACCGACCGGTTCATCTAACCGGGTGAAGCTCCGCCGTTTTCTGTTTGTTATTTGTAACAGATCACCCGATCGGTTAACTTGTCAACCGATCGGGTGGCGTTTTTTCTGCGGGTTTGGACCCGAACCATTAGGGTTTCGAAGTGGGGCTATAAATACACGAGGCTGGCCGACTTGAGGGGGATCTCTTCTCAGTTTTTAGGGCTTTTGCCCCTTTCTCTTGTGAGCTTTAGGTTAGATTAGATTAGGTCTTTTTGTTAATAAATCTTGTATTTGGATTGAAGATTCAAACTCAAGATAAGTATTTCTTTCTCTTGTTCTCCATTTTTTGTGTTGTGTTTATTTTGCTTCATGATGAATGTTTGTATGTCTTTTGTGTTGTTTGTTTGTATGTTTTTCATCATGGAGTAGTATTGATGAACCCTAATACGGGTTAGGGTAGGATTGATGCTTGGAAATTTACATTAGACTTGATTGCATGGCACGTGTTCGATGAAATGTGTCAATGGGGATTTCTAGCAATCTGGGTCCAATTCATACGACGACACACTAGATGTGTTGGGGATTGGGGTCCGGTGCTTGTCCTGTCAAGATCCGCTTCGATGTATTGCTAGAAATCACATTTGACCTATTTGGCCATTAGGGTTACGCGGGGGTGTTTCATTGTCATTGGCAGGAGAAAGACCGCCTCTGACCGTCGGGCCAAGGGGGAATAAACTTGGCGGTTGACCCCCTAGCCATAGCTCACGCCCCCAGCGTAGACATCGAGTCCTCGCGCGCGGGAGCGGCTTGGACGAAGTGTTGGGAGATATCATTGTGGCCTTAATGCTCCCGGTTGCGGAAGGTGTTAATGGACACGGGAGTGCCCACCGTCCGGAACCGGGTAGGCCTAGCGGGCTTGGCACCGACCGGAATATCGGGCCATGGACGCTAGGTACCACCTTTTGGGGCAATGTCTCACCCTGGATCAAGTCAAATGCCAAGTGTCATGAGTACTCTAGCCCGTGTTAGCGGGGATTCATTTTGTGTCATTTTTATTTCTTTCTTTTATTTCTACACTTCCACCCATATCTTCCGCGTAGCTAGCACACGACCTAGGCGAGGCTAGTAGCCACTCAAGCCATCCACCTCCCTGTGTTCGATATACCCGCACCCTACACTAACCGTGCACTTGCGGTAAAACGACACCGCGCCCAAACCGTAAACGGGGCGTCGGTCAAGTTTTTGGCACCGTTGCCGGGGAGGCGTTCGGTTTGATATTAGCTTAGCTTGGGTTCGTTAGACTACGCATAAAAACAAAAAAAAAATTTTGAAAAAAAAACAAAAAAAATATATTCAATAATCAAGAAATTTTCCCCCACCATTATATTATCTTTTTGTTATTTTCTTGTGCTATTGACGCTCCTCTCTAGTTTTCCTATTTTTGTTGTCCAGGTATCTTTGATATTACCATGTGGAGATCAAATTTCGATGCTCAGATGGGAGGATACGATCCTTATCCAGTTGTGGTTTGTGAGACTTGTGGGATGGAGGGGCACGTGTATTATGATTGCCCATATACGCTTGAGAGCCTCCCCCTACACCATGGCCATACATTTTCCCACAACCATTGCCCAAACACCTCCCATCCATTTTCTCAACCTTATATCCCTCCACCAACACAAGAAGAATCAAGCCTCGTGTCTCTCCTTGAAAGTGCCATGTTTAACCAAGGCCAAATGTTACAAAACTTGATGGTACCGATCACCGAGCCTACACCGAGGAGAGAGGATGAAGGAGAGGATATACCCACTTTCATGGTTGAGACCACCATCTCATCGGCCACCATAGACACATCTCATGCCGATGCCCCAATTTTCCCACACTACCACTTGGATGACGAAGCATTTTTTGATGATGATAGTGAGGATGGGGAGATTTCTCTAGGATCTGTGGGAGAGACTTGTCATCTTTATTTGGATACCCCATATGAGTCCTATGAGAGCACCGAGGAGACCACAGAGCTTATGCATACCGGCGAGGAGGACGTGCGTGAGGACGACGACACCACGACCACATACGAGGGGTCCGCTCCACATCCACCTCCACAGCCATCTCTGTCACAGCTTCCTCCTTGGTCGGTGGTCAACCATGAGGATGTCATTCAGGACATCGAGCAGATGGAGAAGCATGAGCATATCGTCGAGGAGGATGTGCATGAGGGCTTGGATACGATCATCCACTTCATGGAGCCCGAGCCACATCTACCTCTACCGTCACGCTCCACTTCTTCTGCGGCTGAGCATCTACTTGAGCATATTGCCCCTATTCAGGGAGATTTTCATACTCACTCTCACTCCACATTTGAGTCTCGCTTTTCACGTCTTATTTCTTTAGACTCATATATTTTTGACACGCCATATCTCTCGCAGGACACAGGATCGACTTCCCTTGAGGTATGCTGCGGTGTGTCACCGCCTGGAGAGCAACTTCACATGGAGAGCGGGGATTTGATCGTCGCTAGCACAGAGGATAGCATACCATTTCCAGGGAGTGTTCACCACATTTCATATATTTTACCATCATTTACCGGCGACTATCTCTGGGATACATTTATTTTGGGAAATAATTTCTTGCCATGGACTAATGCACCTCATCCTTTGCAGGTCACAGGTGGTTACCTACTAAGGATGCTTGGAGGTGCATTGCTTGGGTCCATTGGCACACGTGGCACAGCGCTTCTGGCGGAGCCACAGAAGGAGCAGTTAGAGCAGCTACCTGCCCCACTTCAGATCTTGGATCCGCCTATGCTCAGGTGTATCCTAATCCAGTAGTGTAAAAATTTACCGCTTTCTAGTTTAGATTTGAATAATCTCGTCTCCTCTCATTAGCGAGGGGAGCGTATCTAGGATTTGCTTTTGCATCTTAATAACCCATCATGTCGTGCCCTTCTATCATTTCTCCCCACATCCTCTTCCGAGGAGAACGAGCTGTCTGTCTCTCCTGCATTCTGATTTCTTTCTTTTCCGATTTTCCCCTAGCATATTTCTGCATATCATTGATCATATCATTTTGCTAGCATTGTCATGTTCAGCTTGGGGGAAATCGACTTTTGTGTGCATGTTTTCGTGTGTCGTTGTCGTGTGTTTGTGTCTTTGAGTCCTTTGTTGCGTTTTATATCTTTTATTCTGTATGTTTCTTTTTCTTTATTTTCCAGTTTCGTTCGTGTGTTTTTCGTGTTTTTCATTTTTTGTGTCGGTGCGTAACTCCCCCCCATTTTCATTGCCCTCCCGTATTCACTACTATTGCATTGAGGACAATACAAGTTTCAGCTTGGGGGAGTCACACTTCGTGCGTCATTTGTCTCGTTTTTCTTCGTTTTTGAGTCGTTTTCCATCGTGGTTTTCTTTTTCTTCTCATCTTTTGTTCTTTTTCTCTCCTAGAGATGACCACATATGATGAATTGCCACAAAATCTCACACACACCTAGCACGGCTTCGATAATCACATTCACTAACCCTAGGATATCGAGTCCTCTTGCATTTCATGCTTCGTGGGTTCACTTTGCTTTTATGTGAGTCATGAGTCGTGACTAGCTAGGCGGAGTGCTTCTACTTTGTGATTTTGTTTTATATACCTATCCTTGGTTGACCCCTAGATTATCATGCTTCGATTTGAATATGCGGTATTTGCTTCTACTGTCTGCTTCTATATGCATGTTATTTATATCGTATACTTCAATTCGCATGCGTCGGGATTCCACAACTAAGGACTAGGATAACCCATTTAGCCTAAGCTCTATTTAGCAAGAATAGTCTCCTTTGCCCGAGTGTTTAGATTTCGACTTCTTTTTTGTTTTACTTGGTGCAAATCCCCTCGTCGTGTACCGTTCTCCCACTTCGGAGAGTACACAAGTGTATAGCCAAAAACCCAAAAATCCAAAAAAATGGGAGAAAAGAAAAGAAAAACCCAAAAAGAAAAGAAAAGAAAAATTTTGTATAGCCCAAAATCCAAAAAAATACAAATACCCAAAAACCAAAAAAAATTCCCGTGTGAATATTTTTTCCTACTTGCCGAGAATAAAGGGAAGGCGAGAATTTGCACCGAGTGTTCTACTCCACATCATCTCAACCCCCATCGTTTTCGAAAACACTTGGCTTAGGAACTTTTTGGCTATTATCTAGGCTATAGTGTGGTGATTTCCTTAACCCTAGTTGTGGAGTCCATGACACATGATATGTTTCGATTCTTGCTCTATTCTCATGCATGCTTGAGCTATATATTCACCGCTTTATTCGAATCGAATCGATATTTGGGTCTTTCTTTGGGTACGTGTATATGGAGCTTTATTGCACATGTAGATAGTGACACCGTTTGCTAGCACACGACCACGCTCACTCGCGCTTCACCGCGTGGGCCCACGGCACTTCTTTGGACTCACATTCCTTGGTTTAGTGTTGTGTTTTGTCGTATGCTTGCTTCGTGTGGCGTGTTTGATTTTGTTGGCCCTTATGGGCGATCTAGGATATAGAGTTCTCTTTTTCTCTCCTTCTCTCTATTTTCTCCCTCCGAGCTCCTACTCTCACTCGTCTTCCTCGAGGACGAGGAAGAGTTCAGCTTGGGGGATTTTGACGTGTGTTTATATTTCATATATTCGCGCACGTTTTCTTCCGTGTTTTTCCGTATTTTACCGCCGTCTTTAATTCGTTCTCTCGTGTTTTCTTGTATTTTCTTATTTTCTTTCACTTTTCCATTTTTTCTGTGTTTTGCAGGAGTTTGCTGGCATTTGGGACGCAAAACGATGATATCATGTGTCCCCAGAGCAACGGGAGGAGTCACGCATGATCCAGGGGGTCAAACGACGAAGATTACATCTTTCAGCCCCTCACCCGGTCGGTTGGTCATCTCCAACCGATCGGGTGATGCACGCGTGCACCACCCGGACGCAGCTTGGAGCCCCCGAGAAGTCACCCGGTCGGTTCAGTGACCGGATCAAAAGCTCAAAGTCTCTGGAATTCGGAGCTCAATTTCCAACCGATCGGGTGACCTTCACCCGATCGGTTCATCTGTAGCTGTTCTGAGGAGCCAAGACACGGGCATCCAACCGACCTCTTCACCCGATGGCGCCATGATCCAACCGGTCACCCCAAGAACTCAACCGACCGGTTCATCTGACCGGGTGAAGCTCCGCCGTTTTCTGTTTGTTATTTGTAACAGATCACCCGATCGGTTGACTTGTCAACCGATCGGGTGGCGTTTTTTCTGCGGGTTTGGACCCGAACCATTAGGGTTTCGAAGTGGGGCTATAAATACACGAGGCTGGCCGACTTGAGGGGGATCTCTTCTCAGTTTTTTTAGGGCTTTTGCCCCTTTCTCCTGTGAGCTTTAGGTTAGATTAGATTAGGTCTTTTTGTTAATAAATCTTGTATTTGGATTGAAGATTCAAACTCAAGATAAGTATTTCTTTCTCTTGTTCTCCATTTTTTGTGTTGTGTTTATTTTGCTTCATGATGAATGTTTGTATGTCTTTTGTGTTGTTTGTTTGTATGTTTTTCATCATGGAGTAGTATTGATGAACCCTAATACGGGTTAGGGTAGGATTGATGCTTGGAAATTTACATTAGACTTGATTGCATGGCACGTGTTCGATGAAATGTGTCAATGGGGATTTCTAGCAATCTGGGTCCAATTCGTACGACGACACACTAGATGTGTTGGGGATTGGGGTCCGGTGCTTGTCCTGTCAAGATCCGCTTCGATGTATTGCTAGAAATCACATTTGACCTATTTGGCCATTAGGGTTACGCGGGGGTGTTTCATTGTCATTGGCAGGAGAAAGACCGCCTCTGACCGTCGGGCCAAGGGGGAATAAACTTGGCGGTTGACCCCCTAGCCATAGCTCACGCCCCCAGCGTAGACATCGAGTCCTCGCGCGCGGGAGCGGCTTGGACGAAGTGTTGGGAGATATCATTGTGGCCTTAATGCTCCCGGTTGCGGAAGGTGTTAATGGACACGGGAGTGCCCACCGTCCGGAACCGGGTAGGCCTAGCGTGCTTGGCACCGACCGGAATATCGGGCCATGGACGCTAGGTACCACCTTTTGGGGCAATGTCTCACCCTGGATCAAGTCAAATGCCAAGTGTCATGAGTACTCTAGCCCGTGTTAGCGGGGATTCATTTTGTGTCATTTTTATTTCTTTCTTTTATTTCTACACTTCCACCCATATCTTCCGCGTAGCTAGCACACGACCTAGGCGAGGCTAGTAGCCACTCAAGCCATCCACCTCCCTGTGTTCGATATACCCGCACCCTACACTAACCGTGCACTTGCGGTAAAACGACACCGCGCCCAAACCGTAAACGGGGCGTCGGTCAACTCCGGGAGCACTAAGCTTGCAACGATAACTCCCAACGTCTCATCCTGCCGCTCCCGCGCGCTAGGATTCTGCGTCTACGCTAAGGGCGTGAGCTATGGCTAGGGAGTCAACCGCCAAGTTTATTCCCCCTTGGCCCAACGGTCAAAGGCGGTCTTTTTCCCGCCGATGACAATAAAACACCCCGCGTAACCGTTAGATTTCTAATCCCTATCGATTTCCTAACCCTATGGACGCATCGGGGAGAGCCCCCGAAGGGGTTTCCACCAAAATCCCAGATTTGGGAACTACTCACAAATATTCATTAAAAAGCGATCTAAACGAAAATGAACCGTTAAAATCATAATCAGACAATAGAAATGCAATGGTAGTAAAGCAATTAAGATAATACTAAAGTTTTACAAAGATCCGAAAACTTACAAAAACTGGAAAATTACAGCCGTCACAAAATGAAGAAAACAATAAAAAATAACCAACTCCTGAATCTGGGAAACCTATGGTTCTATTTATAGAAAATGACATCACCCGATCGGTTAACAAGTCAACCGGTCGGGTGAGCCGCTTCACAAAATTACAGCGCAAAGCGGGGTTTCACCCGGTCAGTATGAACCGATCGGTTGGAACTTGGTGCGGTCGGTTGGATCTTGGTGCCGACTGGTTGGATCTTGGTGCGGACCGGGTGAAGAGACCGGTTGGAACTTCGTGTCTCGGCTGTTGAAATTCAGCTACAGGTGAACCGATCGGGTGAAGGTCACCCGATTGGTTGGCAATTCAGCTCCGAATTCCAGAGACTTTGAGCTTTTGACCCGGTTACTAAACCGATCGGGTGACTTCTCGTGAGCTCCAAGCTGCGTCCGGGTGGTGCACGCGTGCATCACCCGATCGGTTGGAGATGACCAACCGACCGGGTGAGGGGCTGAAAGATGCAATCTTCGTCGTTTGACCCCCTGGATCACGCGTGACTCCTCCCGTTGCTCCGGGGACACAAGATATCATCGTTTTACGCACCAAATGCCAGCAAATTCCTGCAAAACACAGAAAACACGGAAAAGTGAAAGAAAACAAGAAAACACAAGAAAACACGAGAAAACGAATAAAAGACGGCGGTAAAATACGGAAAAACACGGAAGAAAACGTGCGTAAATATATGAAATATAAACGCATGTCGAAATCCCCCAAGCTGAACTCTTCCTCGTCCTCGAGGAAGACGAGTGAGAGTAGGAGCTCGGAGGGAGAAAATAGAGAGAAAGAGAGAAAAAGAAAACTCTATATCCTAGATCGCCCGTCAGGGCCAACAAAATAAAAAACGACACACCAAGCAAGCAAATGCCAAATCACATCACTAAACCAAGGAATACGAGTCCAGACAAGTGCTGTGGGCCCACGCGGTGAAGCACAAGTGAGTGTGGTAGTGTGCTAGCAGACGGTGTCACTATCTACGATGTACGATAAAGCTCGATATACACAAATCGAGGAAATGACCCAAATATCGATTCAAATTGAATAAAGCGGTGAATATAGTTCAAGCATGCATGAGAACAGAGCGAATCGAAACATATCATGCGTCGGGGACTCCACAACTAGCGTTAGGGAAATCACGCCACTATAGCCTAGATACTAGCTAAAAAGTTCCTAAGCCAAGTGTTTTCGAAACCGATGGGGGTTGAGATGATGTGGAGAAGAACACTCGGTGCAAATTCTCGCCTTCCCTTTATTCTCGGCAAGTAGGAAAATATTCACACGTGAATTTTTTTGGGTTTTGGGTATTTGTGAAATTTTTTTTGGATTTTTGGCTATACAATATTTTTTTCTTTTTTTTCTCTTCTTTTTGGGGTTTTCTTTTTCTTTTCTCCTTTTTTTTGGATTTTTGGGGTTTTTTGGCTATACACATGTGTACTCTCCCAAGTGGGAGAACGGTACACGACGAGGGGATTTGCACCAAGTAAAACAAAAAAGAAGTCAGAATCTAAACACTTGGGCAAAGGAAACTATTCTCGCTAAATAGAGCATGGGCTAAATGGGTTATCCTAGTCCTTAATTGTGGAATCCTGACACATGCGAAATGAAGCGTACGATATATATAGCATGCAAAAGAAGCAGACAGTAGAAATAAGTACCGCATATTCATATCGAAACATGGTAATCTAGGTGTCATTCCTGGACAGGTATATAAAGTAAATCACTAAGTTGAAGCACACCACAAAGCTAAAGAATGACGCACGACTCACAAAAAAGCTAAGTGGACCCACGATGCGTGAAATGCTGGGGACTCGATATCCTAGGGCTAGTGAGTGTGATTATCGATGCCATGCTAGGTGTGTGTGATTTTGTGGCAATTCATCATAGGGTTCATCTCTAGGAGAAAGAGATAAAAAGAAGAGAAGAAAAATTAAAACACGATGGAAACGACACAAAAACGAAAAAGAAAGACTCAAATGACGCACAAAGTGCGACTCCCCCAAGCTGAAGCTTGCATTGCCCTCAATGCAATAAGAGTGAGTACGGAAGGGCAATGAAAATGGGGGGGAATACACACCGACACAAAAAGAAATGAAAAACATGGAAAACATAGATACGAAACTGAAAATAAAGAAAAATCAAAATCAAACCACACGACACGAAAATAGAAAAAGAGAGAAAAATCACGAACAAACAACACGACACGACATGACAAAGAGTGAAACAAGCACGCACACACAAAGAAAATAAAACATGACAAAACATTAAAACAGACTTCCCCCAAGCTAGATATGACAATGCTGGCAATGAAATATGAACGTGAAAGTGCAGAAATATGCAAGGGGGATGTCAATCGGATTCGCTGGTACTAGAATGGTAGGGAGAGGGAGAGGAGGGTGGGGAATAGCGAATGAAAGAATCCTCAGAGGATGAGGAGGGTGTGCCTACAGGGGAAGGAGGGGCGACAGGCTGGAGCACGGGTGGATCGATATGTACCGGTGGGCTGTGGTGGAGAATGATGGTACCAGGTGGGCCGACAGTTGGGTGCCAATCGGGAGGATCCAAGGGTGGTAGATGCACTAATGGAGAATACCAAGGATCCGGGTAAAACTCCCATGGTAAATGAGACGGGGGGTAGGGTAGCCGCAAAGGTGCTAAAGGTGGCAGGTTCGTGAAAGGAGCGCATGCGGGGCTATAGAGATAGACTGCACGGTCTTCACCAAAGGGAGTGAGCATATTGATATCGATCAAGTAATCACGATCAATACGGCTACATCCATGCAAAATAGGGAGGTCGGGCGGCACTCTCAAAACACAGCTGACAACAAGAGTGATCATCCCACCACAACAGATGGATCCAGAATTGGCGCGGCTAACAGCAAAAATTTCGTGGATGATCCAATGCGCAGCGTTTATGGGCATAGGGATATGCCCAAGGATCCTGTCTTCGGACATGGCATAGAGAACGAAAAGCTCATCCCTAGATACAGTGGACACATCCACGCGAGCGAAAATAGTGTTGGTGAGGATGCAATGGGCGAGGCGGTAACACGGGTGAATAATGTAGGAGGCAAGGGCCTCAGGTGGAATGGCGGTGTACCGTGTAAATCGTTGCCAAACACCATCGGCCCGAAATTGAGAGTAGATGTCAGTTCGATCGTGGGTGGAATGTTCAGTATTAAGATCGGGGTGACGGAGATTAAGGATATTGTTCAACTCGATGAAACCCAGAGAAAAGTCGCAGTTGAAAGCGCGAAAGGAGAAACCCCAATCAAACACCTCGAGGGAACTGAGGAATTCAAGCGTGAGATTTCTGTGTGTGTGAGCATGGATGTAAGAAAGGGTATGGCACCCGATACAGTTGAAAATTCTATCGACGCCGTTCGAAAGCCCTAGAGCTTCGAGTGTGGGGCGATCGGCAAAGAGTGTAGGTCGCATTGGGTGATGAAGTAGTGCTCGCAAACGGTCGGACTGTTCTTCAGTAGAAGGGTTTATGCCAAGGAAAGAGGGTGAAAAGGGTCCGTAGAGCGGATCACGGCGTGAAGATGAGGCAATCTCTTTCCCTTTCTTAGACATGGCGACTATGTGGGTGGCGAAAAGGAAAGTGGGAGCGTGTCTATGATTATTATAAAGCAGGTGAAGTAGGTATAACACCAATTCAGGACATTACAGATAAGGTAAGAGATGTGTAGAGTGGAAAGGTGTTACCCATCAATGTAGCAAGATCAAGCCCCCGGAGGACTCATGTAGTATGAGGAAGCAGGTTGGGAAGCCGCCGCTCGCCGATCCGACAAGATACATGATTTTTGAAAATTTTGTGGGCTAGGGTTAGGGTTTGGATGTTTTGATGATGGAATGTTGATGATGGCAAGGTGGCGAGGGTGGGGAAGTATGGGGGTGAAGATCTAGGGGCAGTATGTTGGATGTAGGAGGTCGATTCGACAGTTGAAGGGTGGGTAATCACGTGAAGGGGAGTTTGGGGGTCAGGTGGCGGTCATCGTGCGGCAGGGGTATTTATAGGGGCGAAACTGAACTGATCGGGTGAGTTCTCACCCGATCGGGTGGAGGAAATTCGAAAATTTCCTGTCGGCCAACAGCTACAGGTGAACCGATCGGATGAGTAGTCACCCGATCGGTTGACCGCTTCCTAAATCTTTCCCGAGAACATGTGATATTTCACCCGGTTACTCACCCGATCGCGATATTACTCAACCGATCGGTTGATTTGATCTCCAAATTTCCCGAAAGTTCAGCTCTACCTGCACGGTCAGCGACCCCATTTCGGCTGTCTTCACCCGATCG
Source organism: Scilla litardierei (assembly GCA_030789695.1). Lineage (NCBI taxonomy): Eukaryota > Viridiplantae > Streptophyta > Magnoliopsida > Asparagales > Asparagaceae > Scilla > Scilla litardierei. The sequence continues at coordinate 82,675,374 of CM061141.1, read as the reverse complement.
ATTCGTTAGGTAACTGTTACGGCCATTTAGCTGATACATCCAAACCAATCGGGTGAGTTATCACCCGATCGGTCGGGGTCTTGTTCCCTGCAAAAAATGCACACATGGCCTCAGTCCTCAACAGAAGTTCTTGCGGCTGGATTTATTTATCAAAATAGATAAAATAAAGTTAGAAATAATTCCAAAAATTGGAGATAGAGATTTAGAGCATGGGTTGCCTCCCATGAAGCGCTTTTGTTTAATGTCGTTCGCTCGACGCCTCTAGCGATCAATTAGGATCCGGATGGTTAGAGGAAGAGTTGTCGCTCGTTGGGGATCCGACCGGAGAGAATTCTGGTTCTCCAACCGCATAGTGTTTCAGACGCTGTCTGTTGACTTTAAACGGCTCATCCCTTCCCATTATCTCGATAGCCCCATGCGGGAAAACCTTGGTGACGCGGAACGGTCCCGACCACCTTGACTTGAGCTTTCCAGGAAAGAGCTTCAGCTTTGAGTTGAATAGGAGAACTAAGTCCCCTTCTTTGAATTCCCTCTTCAAGATTCGCTTATCGTGCCACCGCTTCAGCTTCTCCTTGTAAATCTTGGCGTTCTCATATGCATTGAGCCGGATTTCGTCGAGCTCGTTGAGTTGTAACTGCAGGTGCTCCCCTACCTCCTTGGCGTCGAAGTTCAGATTCTTAATTGCCCAAAATGCCTTATGCTCCAATTCCACAGGCAGATGGCAAGCCTTCCCATAGACAAGCCGGTAGGGGGTCGTGTCGATCGGAGTTTTAAATGATGTCCTGTAGGCCCAAAGCGCGTCAGGAAGCTTTGATGACCAATCCTTTCTAGAGTTGGCCATCGTCTTTTCTAGTATGCTTTTAATCTTCCAGTTAGAGATTTCTGCCTGACCGCTGGTCTGCGGGTGGTAGGCACGCCCCACCCGGTATTGCACCCCGTATTTTTTTAAGAGAGCCTCGAATTTCTTCTCTATAAAGTGGCTCCCTCCGTCACTAATCAGGACACGAGGTACACCGAACCGCGGGAAGATGTTGCTTTTGAAGAACTTGGCCACCACTCTGGAATCATTGGTTGGACTGGCTATCGCTTCAACCCATTTCGACACGTAGTCCATAACCACTAAGATATACTGGTTCCCTGAAGAGGAAGGGAACGGTCCCATGAAGTCCACTCCCCACACATCGAAGATTTCTACCTCCAGGATGTAGTGTTGAGGCATCTCATTCCTTTTGGAGATATTCCCCGTCCTTTGGCATTTATCGCAGGCTTGGACATAAGCATGTGTGTCCTTGAAGAGTGTAGGCTAGTAGAATCTGCTCTGGAGAATTTTTGCGGTGGTCTTGTAGGTGCTCGCATGCCCTCCACATTGCTACCCGTGGCAGTGGGAAATGATGGAGGTCGCCTCAGTTTCAGGGATGCATCTTTGTATCACCCCATCATTGCAGGTTTTGTATAGATGTGGGTCATCCCAGAAAAATTTGCGGACCTCATGGAAAAATTTCTTCTTCTGCTGAAAGCTCACATTGTGGGGGACGATGGCACAAGCTAGATAATTTGCGATGTCGATGTACCAGGGGGTCCAGAAGGAAGAGACAGAGAAAAGATGCTCGTTAGGGAGTGAATCATCGATCGGCGTAGCATTTAAATCGAGGGTAGGCATCCTGGACAGGTGATCGGCAACAATATTCTCCGCCCCCTTCTTGTCTCTGATTTCCAGGTCGAATTCCTGGAGGATGAGAATCCATCTAATCAGCCGCGGCTTAGCTTTCTTCTTGCTCAATAGGTATTTAAGAGCCACGTGATCAGTGTGCACGATCACCTTGGCACCAACGAGATATTGCCGGAACTTGTCAATGGCATAGATGACCGCTAGCAATTCTTTTTCTGTGGTCGTATAATTTCTTTGGGCGGCATCAAGGGTTTTGCTCGTATAATATATGACATGAAGATTTTTATCCTTCCTCTGCCCCAAGACGGCTCCAACCGCATAATCACTAGCGTCACACATCAGCTCAAAGGGTAGATTCCAGTCCGGTGGCTGTATTATGGGCGCGGAAATCAAAGCTTGCTTCAGGGTGTGGAAGGCCTCCATACACTCCTTGCTGAAGACGAAAGGCACGTCCTTCACGAGGAGTTGGGTCAGCGGCCTGGAAATCTTCGAGAAGTCTTTTATGAAGCGGCGATAAAATCCCGCATGTCCTAAAAAACCACGGACTCCTTGAAGATTGAGCGGTGGTGGAAGCTTTTCAATCACCTCAACTTTAGCCTTATCAACCTCGATTCCCCTCGAAGAGATGACGTGCCCCAGCACAACCCCTTCTTGGACCATGAAGTGGCACTTCTCCCAGTTTAGGACTAATCCCTTTTCTTGACATCTCTCCAGGACTTTAGTTAGATTACTGAGGCACGAGTCAAACTTAATTCCATAGACGGAGAAGTCGTCCATGAAAACCTCCATGATGTCCAGGGAGTAGTCAGAGAAGATAGCGGACATGAGTCTTTGGAATGTAGCAGGGGCATTACAAAGTCCGAGCGGCATTCTTCTATAGGCATATGTCCCGAATGGGCAAGTGAAAGTCGTCTTCTCCTGGTCATCGTTATGAATAAGGATCTGAAGAAATCCTGAGTACCCGTCCATGAAACAGAAATAGTTATGCTTCGCCAGTCTCTCGAGCATCTGGTCAATGAAGGGGAGAGGGTAATGATCCTTCCTCGTTGCCTTGTTCAGCTTTCTATAGTCAATGCACATCCTGTACCCCGTGACGGTCCTCGTTGGTATTAGCTCGTTCTTCTCGTTGCGAACCACCGTCATTCCTCCGTTCTTGGGTACGACGTGCACCGGGCTAACCCAGTGACTATCGGAGATTGGGTATATGATACCGGCATGTAGAAGCCTAACAATCTCCTTTTTTACAACTTCCATCATTATGGGATTGAGCCTCCGCTGCGGCTCAATCGAGGAGGCTTGCTCATCTTCAAGCAGAATTCTGTGTGAGCAGAGGCCTAAGCTAACCCCTTTTAAATATTCAATTGCATATCTGAAAACTCCTATAAATATTTTTAAAACACCAAGAAGTTTGGTCATTTGGTCTTCAGGCAGTGAAGAGTTAACTATGACCGGAAGGGTCGAGCCAGCCCCCAAATATTCATACTTCAGCCCCGGGGGTAACTCTTTCATCTCAACTTCATGAGGCCCCGACGCATACTTCTCAAGCTGAGCATCCTCAAGGGAAAGCAGTTCTTCGTGGATTTCTTGGAAACTAGCATCCGAAATCTCACTCCCAGCTGTGGTTTCGCATGGTAAAGTCTCGCAAGGTATTGTGGGAACGATCGGGGAAGGCACTGGGTCTCCTTCAAGCTCATAATAATTGTCCGGGAAGAAGTCTTCTAAGTGAAAACAGGTTTCAACTGTCGATGGTTCCCCACAACTGTTCCTAGCTTCGTCATTGTCCAAAGATCCGGGATGCTCGCTAGAAGTCTGCAAAGAATAGGTCGGTTCCTGTCCAATGTAGCCCACAGACTCAGCCTGATGGTTCTCCTAACAAAACTCCGCGAACAACTCTTCTTCACTAAATTCGGGACTAGGAATGTCGATATACGCCACTTCACCATGAGGAAAGAGAGTTGCCGTGGCAAGGTGCTCCTGCGTATCTTGATATCTCCTCTGATTTTCCACGGCGGCAGACAGGAGGGATAGTATATTCGAAGTATTCAGGGATTCCGCTAAGCTTCATGCCAAACAGCGGATATGGTGCGAGTGATCCCAGATGTCTCCTGAAACTGCATGCAACATCCTCGTTGTGGGGCAAAGAACCTATACGAAAGGAGAGAGAGAACTGCACAAATAGCAAACACGTCAAAAGCACGGGTTGCATAAACGGGAACCGAATGTAGCGATGGTAGCACGGCGATTCAGTCAATTAGTACTATACAATTACTATCTACAATATGTACAAGTGAAATTGAAAAGTGTAGAGTGCAAAAATTATCGCGAGGTAGGGATGAGAGCTAGACACTAGGGTTCATGAGATCCAAAAATAACAAGCATGTTGCCTCCCCGGCAACGGCGCCATAAACTTGACCGGACCCCAGCCGGGCGCGGCTCTTGCGCGTCGGATGTGTGCAATGATGCGAACGGGGGCGTGGGAAATCTAAATATTTGTAACCGCAAGCGCACGGTGTTGTAGTGTGGCTTGGGGGTCGAACACAGGGAGGCGAGGATGCGCTTGTGTCAAAGAGGATCAAAGTCACCCCATGGGCGAGCTAGCCCAGATCGATTGATGGGTTGTCACGGTAAAGAAATGCAAGGTGTAGAAAATATGAAGGAAAAACCCGGGACTTTGGTTTCGACCCCAACGAGCGACACTCGCCGACAAGGCCTACGGGTAGGATGGCGATCGGAATTAGGGTCTAATGGTGAGACGTTGCCTCTGAAAGTGGTACCAGCATCCCATGGGCCCGATATTCCGGTCGGTGCCCAGGATGATACGCCGGACTTCCCGGGTTCGATCAGTTGGCACTCCCGTGTCCATTAACATTGATTGATTCCGGGAGCACTAAGCTGTAATGCCCTGAAAGCTACTGCACAAGTACTAGAGGGGGGGTGAATAGTACTTTAAAATAACAAGGAGTATAATTCCTAATTATCGTGCAAACTACTACCAACAAATGTGGAAGCTAAAATTGACAACAACAAATATTCAATGCAAACAATTGATATTACTGGGTTCGGATCCACCCAAGTCTCACCGACTTGTTCCCGGTGATCCTACGTCCCAACCACCCGGATCCCCTCCGGATACTTAGGTTAGAAACCCTAACCCAAGATTTTCACTATGAATATCTTGTGAAAAACCTTCACAAGATCAAATCATACAATCAATAGCAATAGTGAATCCCACAACCTGGGATCACAACCTTCTCTCACAACCGAGAGAATCAAAAGCAATAAATGAGTTTATATGAAATAAACAACAACTTACCACAAACCATATACCTTGAGTATTCTTACCGAATTAGGGCAAGGAGGGATTTGAGGAAGGAGAAGTCACCAAGACCTAGCACCACCAATATGAGCAGCAATGGGTGCCTAGGAATGAGTAGGAGACTTGATTCAAGCAATAGCTTGGATGGCTCAACAAGAACAAAGTTCTCTCAAGATGGATTCTAGATCTCAAATGAGGGAGAGAATGATTTCTTGTGAGGAAGAGAGCTTTGGAAATGAGTTTCAATCTCTAACTCTTTCAATCTGAATAAGTCTCTTAATAGCAGCTCTTACCTAGAGAGAAATGACCAAGCTTCGTATTTATAGGGTCCCATAAAAACGAGCTAGGTCAAATCCCAACGGATAGAAATCTGAAGCAATTAGTCGGTCAAAGAACAACCACTGACCGACTAGTTCATCAACTAGTCGGTCGGTGAAACAACATGAACCGACTAAGTGATGAACAGTGAACAGATGAAATTTCAGACCTAAAGAACTAGTCGGTCCAAGAAGACTTTCTGACCGACTAGTTTCTCAACTAGTCGGTCGGTCAGTTAACTTAGACCGACTAAGAGTCAACAACTATTAGTCTGAATACAAATTGATTTAGTCGGTCCAAGAACAAATGTTGACCGACTAGATCATCAACTAGTCGGTCGCCAAATGTTCTTAGACCGATTAACGATAAGCATTAGCTCAGGAGAATATTGGCATGTACAGTAAAGCTCAACTAGTCGGTCAAAGAAGCATCACTGACCGACTAGTTCACAAACTAGTCGGTCGGTGAGTCAACGTAGACTGACTAACTGTAAACAGTACCGAGCAAGAAAAGATTGACTGAAACTAGTCGGTCCAAGAAGCTTTGCCGACCGACTAGATCACCATCTAGTCGGTCAGTTCTTCTTCTTGAACCAACTAACATGCACAAGAAGTCCGAATCGAAGCGCGATGCTTCGGGGAAGTTAGAATGGACTTCTACTAAGATCCTAGAGCTAAGATATAAGCGTTATGAAGATTTAAGACGTAAGACCTACTCAAGGCTTAACATACTACGAAAGAAGCTTAAAGACTATAAATAAAACTTGACGATACCGTCTTCAAAAGCTTCAATCGAATCTTCATGACTTCTAAAGTGATCCAAAAGCTTCAACGAAGCTTTAGGCATATGAATATGTGCTTTGAGAAGTCTTGAGACATCGCTTTGGATGTTCACGTGAATTTGGCGACGATCTCCATAACTGCGCTCACAAAGTGTTAGTTCATAATTTATTTATGTTTGCTCATCATCCAAAATCAAATCCGGGGAGTCCAATACTCAACATTCTCCCCCTTTTTGGTGATGACAAACCAACATAAATAATAATAAAAAATAATGATTCAAATGTAAAATACTTACTCCCCCTGCAATGATGACACGTTAATTCCAAATTGAATAAATATAATACGCATCAAGCAGAAGTGAGACATATCAAACATGATCCAAGTATAGAAATTTAGGATCGTAATCCATTTTTATATATCTTCACTCCCCCTGAATCTAACATAATAAATTAGATTCATGGACAATAGAGTTAAATTTTCATTTTGCCCTTGTCATTATTACTATCTCTCCCCCTTTGGCATTATCCAAAAAGAGTGGAGGCATACAATGACAACAACAAGGCTAAAGAAAAATCCAACATCGGGAGTCGAAGAATACGACGATGGTCCAAAAGACACCAAGGAAATATTATTCATGAAGAAAATCAAGGTGTGCCAAATTGACCATTATCCAAAAGCGAAAAAAAATGAAATCATCAAAATACCAAATATAATTCACTTATTGAGCAAAGGAACGTGCTCTCCAATCTCAACATTTTGGTTAAATTAGTGCATGGAAAACAATTCTATGTTTTCATAGAAATAAAATCTTTTTAACCAAGTTATTATCGTCGAGCGACGAAATCGAACATCATAGACATTAAGACGAATATAAAATGTGCACAATGAAGTAAAAGAGAACAACGATGTAAATATATATATATGAAGCATCATGAGTACAACCAAAAGATACATCGTCTCCATAACATCAAAGGCATAAAGAACATCGAGTACATCAAAATGTCACATAGTATATCAACATCAAAAACGTCAAAATCCATCATCGACAACAACATCACCACCATACATCCCAAAAAGATACAACAGCGACATCAAGCATCAACACATCCAAAAACATCAGAAAACACCACCAATCCTGTCCTAACCCAAAACTCTCTTTAAAAGATGAATCATCCAAGGAGCATCAGAGAGTCTTCCAAACAGACTCTCAAGAAGGAGCGGCAGGATCAACAGTCTCCGTAGATCCAGTCGAAGGAGTGGACTCTGGCTCTGCTGGGAGGAGTGGTGTGTCAACTGAAGGAATCGTCGGGGCAGGAGTGGAAACAGTAATAGCAGGCTCAACAGCAGAGGTATCAATAGGAACGTCAACAGGAGCAGACATCACTGGAGCAACAGTAGACTCAACCACTGGAGCAGAAGACTCTGGAGGACCTGAAGAAGTGGCAGCCCCAGCAACAGATGTGGTAGCAGCAGCAGGAGTGGCCTCAGCGCCACGACCAAGAGAATCAACGAGCTCATCTATATCCTCATCATCCATCTCCTCATCCTCAGAAACAGGAGGAGGGACCTCAACACCAATAACACGAGCAATACGACACAGAATCTCCTCGGAACGAGCATACCGAGACTCGAGACGACGAACGTCACGAGCGAGACTCTCAAGTGTGGTGGGAGGTCTGGAAGTAGCCGCTGCAGAAGAAGTGCCCTGAGAAGCTGAAGGAGTCGTCCGCTGCACGTGACAGAGTGCCGCAAGAGATTTCTTTACGGCCGTCGCGTTCAGGGGAGGACCAAGTGGACGCTCATCGTCAGGAGGCAAAGGCACGTGAAAATGACGAAACACCAAAGTCAACAGACAAGGATAAGGGATATGCGCAGATTTAGTGGTCTTGCGAATACACTCGAAAGAGTCCATCTTATCGAGTATAACGCGAGCCCAATTAATCTCGCAACCCAAGAATAGCGCGTAAATCAACTTTAGGAAGGGCTGAGATGGCAGAGAAGATGAGCCGTACTTGGGAAGCAAGCACGACTTCAGAATGAGATTGAGCACCCATGCATTTGGCTTAAATGACTTCGAAGGGACACCAATGAAAGTAGGAGGGATCACATGGAAGATATCAGCGAGAACAGACTGATCCAAAGAGGAGATATCATCAACAGAAATGTCTGACGGGAGGAGACCAGATGAGGAACAACCAAGCAACTCCCCCAAGATTTCTGCCGTGAGGACTATAGGAGTCCCCAAGACAGTAGTCTCGATGGAGTGGCTCTCATCGTAGTGGCCCCGAATACGATTTGCATAGAAAAGTTTGACCAGGCGAGGATAGGGTCGAGGGTTCGCCTTAGGGTTGAAGTGAAGGTAGTCTAGGAGCCCACTATAGGATAGGAGATCTGCTAAGCCAAGGAAGTCGGAAAACTGAACAAAGTGCTCCAATAGCAGCGGGCAGTGCTCAATACGGTTGTAAGCCGCTAGACACATAGGGTCGTCGCGACACAACGATATGTCTACACCACCTGCTGGCATTGGGGCCTTTCCCTTAGGCTGTCGAGTCCTAGGACGAAGTGGAGGAGTGGGTTCCCTATGGCCAGACTCATCCTTGGGTCTAAACTCAGTATTGGAATCAGGAGGTGTAGTGGGGGTATGGAGTATAGGCTTCCTAGACTTAGAATGTTTACCGGGTTTGACGGTCGCCGTCCTCTGCTTTTTCAGAGGAGGCGAAGACGATGAAGGTTGGGTTGATTTAGCTCGGCGTTTGGGTTTCGAAGAATTCCTAGGGTGTGGTTCTACAGACATAGGAGATGCACCGGAGGGAGTGATCGGGATTCTCGTCTTTGCCATAAGTCGTGACAAAACGAGATCAAGCAACGCAAGAATAAGATCAAACAACCCTAAGTATAAACCCTATAGCTGAAATCAACAAACCCTAGGAAGAAGGAAACAACCTAGAATAGAACCCTAGATGAAATCGAATGAACCCTAACCCTAAACACTGAAAAACTAACCCTAGAACTAGGAGAGAGAGAGAGAGATATCACCTAGGAGGAGGTTGACGGACGGATGGCCGGAGATATGGCCGGAAAATGATCAGATTCGACGGAGGGAGAGGGACGGTCTTGGGGGTTTAGGCTGAGAGAGCGAGCGTCGATCGATTAGAAAGAGAAATAATCGATTAGATGCGAGTTTAAGTCGATCGGAATGCGAAAAGACACAGCTGTCCCTGAGCACTTAGTCGGTCACAGTTCAAGCACTGACCGACTAGATGACAATCTAGTCGGTCGGTAAATGAGCTTGAACCGACTAAGTCGAAACAGGGGCCAGACAAAGTTTTTAGGGCTGGAGTTAGTCGGTCTAAGTTCAAGTACAGACCGACTAGTTTGCATTCTAGTCGGTCGGTAAGTGAACGTGGACCGAATAAATGAAGTCAATAGCAAAGAAAACTTATAAGCTTGAGCTAGTCGGTTTGAGTTCATTAGCAGACCGACTAGATATGCATCTAGTCAGGTTGTTGATGAACTGAGACCGACTAGATGAGTCCAAAAATAGATGAATGAGTTTTCTCCTAAATGCACGTGGACGAAACATCGTTCAACTCTCAAAAATCATCATACTACCCCAATAAACATCGAAAAACTTAAATACGACATTCAAGGGTAAATTTGAGCATAAATTCCAAAAATTCACAAAAATCCCGAAAGAATCCAATAAGTCTAGCATGAATAAATATAGCGAAATAGAATAGCATGCAAGAATATTGAATAAAAATGAATCCTATATCTCGGATTCAACCATAATCCCCAATTCTCGACGCAACCACACAAAGGAATCCTCCTTTAGGGGTTTTGTGAAAATATCGGCGATTTGCTTCTGGGTTTCAACGTACACTAATATGATTTCCTTTTTAGCAACATGATCATCTAAGAAATGGTGTTGGACATCTATGTGTTTCGAACGGGAATGGTGTACCGGGTTCTTGGAAAGACATATTGCACTTTGGTTGTCAACCATGATAGGGCAAGTATCACAGTTTATACCAAAGTCTTTAAGTGTGTGTCTCATCCAAAGAACTTGAGCACACGCGGCACCGGCGGCAATGTATTCCGCCTCGGTGGTTGAAAGTGATACGGAATTTTTCTTCTTGGAAAACCAAGAGACAAGAGAATTTCCTATAAAATGGCAAGTGCCACTAGTACTTTTCCTGTCGGATTTGCATCCCGCATAATCGGCATCACTATATGAGATTAACTCATATGTGCTAGATTTTGGATAAAGTAATCCAAAATCAAGTGTATAACTTAGATAACGGAAAATACGTTTTACCGCTACTAAGTGAGACTCCTTAGGTTGAGACTGATAACGAGCACATACGCATACGGCAAACATAATATGGGGCCTACTTGTGATAAGATATAGTAAACTACCAATCATACCTCGATATAGACGAATGTCTACATCCTTACCGCCCGTATCCTTATCAAGATGCGTAGTCGTGCTCATTGGAGTCTTTTTCCCGGAGGCACTCTCCATTCCAAATCGCTTTAGCAACTCCACCGTATACTTCGTTTGGTGGATGAAGATTACATCGTCCATTTGGCAAATTTGGAGACCTAAGAAATACTTGAGCTCACCCATGTGGCTCATCTCAAATTGTTCCTTCATAACATTAGAAAACTCTTCGCAAAGAGCAAAGTTAGTAGCACCAAAAATGATATCATCAACATATATTTGAACTAAAATTATATCATTATTCGAATGCTTAACAAAAATTGTAGAATCGGCTTCTCCCATTTTAAAATTCAAATCCAAAAGAAAATTCTTTAGGCGATCATACCAAGCACGAGGAGCTTGTCTCAAACCGTAAAGCGCTTTCTTTAGTTTAAAAACATGATTTGGAAATTTTTCATTAATAAAGCCCGGAGGTTGAGAAACATAAACTTCCTCAACGACATCTCCGTTTAAAAATGCACTTTTTACATCCATTTGAAATAGTTTGAAATTTTTATGGCATGCAAAAGACAATAATAATCTAATTGATTCTAATCTAGCTACCGGAGCGAAGGATTCTTTGAAATCAATACCTTCCTCTTAACGGTAGCCTTGAGCAACTAACCGAGCTTTGTTCCGGACGACGACTTGGTTTTCGTCGGTTTTGTTCTTGAAGATCCACTTTGTCCCTATGACGGTGTGGTTCTTCGATGGCAATGGAACAAGCTCCCAAACTTCATTCCTCTCGAATTGAATGAGTTCCTCCTCCATGGCTAAGATCCAAGCGCTATCTTCGTATGCTTCATTAACATTCTTTGGCTCTATCGAGGAGGCAAAGGCACAATGAGTGAAGTAGTTCACTTGCGATCTCATCTTGACACTATCATGGATATTGCCAATGACTTGCTCATGAGGATGGTCACGAACGGTATGAAGCCGTTTGGGAATACCTTGATCACTAGGAACATTCTCAACAACTTCATTAGACGGGTTAGTCTCAATAGAATCAATAGAATCATTAGAGTTAGAATTACCAATTGAATCACATAAGACAACCATAGAGTCATCATCATTAGTAATTCTAGTTGGAACAAATCCTTCATTAAATGGCACATGAAGCGACTCCTCGATCGTTGAGGTTCGTTTGTTGAATATCCGGTAGGCTTTGCTACGCGAAGAATATCCAACAAAAATCCCCTCATCGGATCTTGGATCGAATTTGTCCAAACTACCATACGTGTTCTTAATAAAACATTTCGAACCAAAAACACGAAAATGTTTAACTTGAGGCAACCTACCAAACAACAATTCATAACAAGTTTGTTTAGTGCCGGGCCTCAAAAGTATTCTATTAAACACATAGCAAGCGGTATGTACCGCTTCCGGCCAAAATTGATGGCCAAGTTGGCTATCATCAAGGTTAGTGCGAGCACATTCCACTAGCGTCCTTTTCTTTCTCTCAACAACACCATTTTGAGGAGGTGCACGAGGGATAGAGAAGGTGTGTAAAATACCAACTTCATCACAAAATTTCTCAAAAGACTCATTCTCAAATTCCCCTCCATGATCACTACGAATAGTGACAATGGTGGTTCCAATGAGATTTTGTACTTTCTTAACAAAAATTGTGAAGTTTTCAAAAGCTTCATTTTTATTACACAATGAAAATACCCAAGTAAAACTAGAAAAGTCATCAACGATGACAAGTCCATATCTAGCATTACCTAATGAAGCAACTCTAGTTGGCCCAAATAAATCTAGATGTAATAGCTCTAGAGGCCGCTTAGAAGAAATGCTTTTCTTAGGTTTAAATGAAGATTTTGGAAGCTTGCCTCGTTGACACGAGCCACAAAAGCTTTTCTTTTGAAAGACAAGCTTAGGGAAGCCTCTAATAGAATTTAACTTGGAAAGCTTAAAAAGTGTTCCAAAGTTCACATGACCAAAACGTCGATGCCATAAGTGTTGTTCACTTGTGTTGGAAATAAGACATTGTTCATGTGATCTTGGAAGATCTAGGATATATATATCCTTATGGCGTGTGCCAGAAAACAATAATTCATTATTATCTTTTCTTAAAATATGGCACTCACAAAGTTAACTTTGTAACCTTTGTCACAAAGTTGACTTATTGAAATAAGATTGTGGTTTAATCCTTTAACAAGGTAAACATCACATATAAGGGGTTTAGAAGGATTACCCACTTTACCAACACCTATGATGGTTTCGCTCTCGTTGCCTCCAAAGACGACGCGGTTCCCATTTGCAATGGGCACCACTCCGGAGAGCAATTGAGCGTCACCCGTCATGTGTTTTGAACACCCGCTATCGAGTATCCAATTCCCCTTGGAGCTAAATTTAAATTTGTTGCTCCTTTTCTTTTTCTTTTTCTTGAGTACCTAAAGATAGACAATTTCATACCATGGTACCCAAGGTCATTGGGTCCACAAGATTAGACCTTTGGAAGCCAAGTCCAATTGGACTTAGACTTCCCCACATAATTTCTACTATGCACAACATCCGAAAAATAAGCATTCATGTAAACTTGTTTTTCATCCATGCTTGTGTCCTTTGGGCTCCAAATAGTGAAAATCTTGGGAGCCCTCATCCTATTGGGTGCATGCATGCGTTGTTGGTTTCTACGTGATGCATGTAGTGGATAGGCATAAGGAGCATGATGGAAGGGTGCATGTGGATAGTTATTCATACGATGATGTGGGTGAACATATGCATGTGGATGAACACGTGCATGAGGGTGTCTCACATTGTGTGCACGTGCCCGTGGACGTGTAGCATAGAAATCATCATATGTGTGAGCCGGTGGAGTAGGATGTGTGTTCCTACGTGGCATAGTATTGGTGTACATATAAGCATGCCCCTTCTTTGGAGGTCCACCTAAAGTGGGTTTCTTTTTGAAAGAGGGTGTGGACGAGGTGGAAGCACCATTGGTAGAAGAACTACCAATAGAGTGTTTGCTACCACTCGTTGAGTCACCGGAAGTTGTCCTAACAAAAGTAGTGGCCGATTTGGATGAACTTCCCATCGTATACCCCAAGCCAATGTGGTGATTGGCCGGAAGTAAGTCACTTAGGATTTTATCCAAATGGTCCTTACCCTTATTGAATTTATTAATTCGGCCTAATGTGTTCTCATATTTCTCGGTGAGAGAACGCATAGAAGTATCCAAATTGGATACTTGCGATGTGAGCACATAAACAAGAGATTTAAGACTCTCATTCTCAATACTCAAAGTCGAGTTTTGAGAAGTCAAATCCGCTATCTTGTGTTCCTCCGGATCTTCAATGCTAACATGTTCAAGTTGAGTCTTGAGATTAACAATCTCAGTCTTCAACCCTTCAACAATGGTGTCGTTGTTGGTGATGATAGTTTTAGGCGAGGTTTGAATGCTAGTTAAGTCATCTTTTACTTTAGTATACCTATTTACTAATTTAGTATACTTAGACCATAATTGAGAATTAGCATTCCTAAGGTCATCCATAGTTACCTCATCGCCTTCGTTGTCGCTATCATCGGAAGAGGAGGATCCTTGATCATGCTCCTCTCTCTCCATGAAGCACATATGCACTTGCTCCACTTTCTCATCGTCCGACTCTCCGCTTGAGGAATCCTCGGAGTCGGTGAATGTTGCTCCGACAAGTCCCTTTTTGTACCCCTTTTTGTACTTCTTGGACTTGTCAAACTTCGGCGCCTTCCACTTCTCCTTTTGATTGTTTAGAGGACACTCCGCTTTCATGTGTCCTGGCTTGTTGCATTTGAAACACAAAGGAGATGAGGCGGTAGATGAATTGAACTTCGATTTGTTTTTGAAGTTACCTTTCCGGAAGAACCGGTTGAACTTCTTTGCCATGAGTGCCATGGACTCCAAGTCCAACTCGTCTTCCGAGTCTTCATCATCGGTTGATGTGGATGTGGATGGAGCGGCCTTGAAAGCAATAGCCTTCTTCTTTGGCTCGTCTTGCTTTAGGTAGGACTTCATCTTTTCCTGCAACTTCAACTTGCTATCCTTGCGTACCTCGTAAGACATCAAGGTACCCATTAGTTGAACAACGGTGTATTTGTTCATATCGTTACCTTCCTCGATGGCGAAGGTGCGCTTTTCCCAACTAGAAAGAAGTCCTTCTATAAGCTTCGAACATTTCTCTTTTTGGGTGTAGGTTTTGCCGAGAGCCTCTAACTCATTTATGATGTCGACGAAGCGAGCATAATACTCCTTCATCTTCTCACCCTGTTGCATATGAAACATCTCGTAATCTTTATTGACTACAACGAGTTTAGAGTCTCTTACCCTACTCGTCCCTTCATGTAATATGAGGAGGGAGTTCCATATTTGATATGCACTCTTACATGTGCATATCTTGTTGAAATCCTCGGGCTCCAAAGCACATTGCAAGGCGTTCATTGCCTTGGCATTGCTTTGTAGGAATATGATGCCCTCAAGGCCATTTATTCCTGTGTGAATAGCACAAACATCTTGTTCGAAATAACAGTAAGCTGTTTGGTAATAATTTATCTAAGTTATATTGTAATGTAGTTAACATTAGATATCAACTTAGGTAAAGTCCTGAGACTTTATGCAAGGTCAAACGGATATCGAGATGAGTATCTCGATCATGGAGAAATGTTTGACTGTCTGTAGCATAAGTCTAAAATGGTTCGTGGTCGTAGATGTTTCGAGACAAGGATATCGAAACATCGGATAGACCATTGTGTCTTAGTCTTCACCGTTTAGCGGTGGCGATGATCTCATGATCGCTTGACTTGGCGAAGTCGAAGACGAGACACAGGTGCTCATTAGAATGAGTTCACTGAACGATCCACTAGAGTTATCATATGGTTATATTGACCAATCTGTCAGTGATAACTCTGAGTGATGATAGGATAGTTGGCCTTTTGACTTGAGGTCATTTTGACGGACCTGTGCGTGAACGGTGCCACTTAGATCAACTGACCTAGCTTCGAGGCAAGGCCTGTCGAAAGGTCTTTTGATTGGGTGTCACTTGAAACGTACGAGGCGAGTAATGACCAAGAGAGGATTCGTCTCTCCCGGTCAATGGGAGTTAGTGTCGTAGAGTTAGTTCGGTCTTTAGTAAAAACTCTGCGCAGAGTATGTTGGAAGAAGTCCAACATTTATTGACTAAAGATTGATCGAAACTAACCGGAGTCAAGTTATTGGGGTTGACAGTTTAACCGTACCCCAGACTTGATCTACACGACACAATTTAGACGAAGAGACTATAACTGCGGAATTCATCACGGAAACAGTCAGGGTGGTCCCGACAATACTCATGTCAATGAGTTAACCACATAATGGTGATTCCTGAAGCAGGGACGGCAACCACTGCTCGTGGTCACTGCCGTATAGGGCTTCGAGCCCAACCTGTTGTAAGGGTCAGGCTGTAGGGTCTCACACAGAGTGCAACGCTTCGTCTAGTAATAGGTAGAAATTAGTTAGGGAGAATATTTGCATTTGATGCAAAAGAAGAGATAATTGCATTTGATGCAATATGATAATTTAAGCTTAGATAGGGACTATTTTGCATTTGATGTAAAAGCGATTAAATGTGTATTAAATTGTTTAATACAATATTTAATAAAATAAACGCAAGGAAAAGTTCACGGGTAAGACGGGAATGTCCCGGTCTAGACCCAGGTTCGAACGGCGTCTAAATCAGACACCAGATGCTCAAGTTAGAGCCAAAACAGCTCATTGGATCAGATCGGGTCAGACCAGACTGACCCAGGCCAGACTGAGTCTAGCCTGGGCGCCTGGCCGGACCCAGGCTCAACCCAGAGACAGGAACCCGGCCCGCCCGCTTTAAAGCGGGCGGAGCCCGCGCCAAAAGGCGGGCTGCAGCCCCGCCCGCCTCTATGTGGGCGGGGGCCCGCTATCTGAAGCGGGTGTGGCCCGCCCGCTTCATGCGGGCGGGACCCTCCCCGCGCCTGGCAGGCGCGTGCTCAGCACGCGCCCGCAGGCGCGTGCTGAGCACGTGCCTTGCCTGGGAGAGCGCGCGCGCGGGGCCCACTCTGTGGGCCCCCACAGCCTAGGTTTCCGTGACCTAGTTTCTTTTGAATGAAGGCTCAGTTTTTTGCGAAAAAACTAGCCTAGGGCTGATCTTTGGACACTCAATTGGAGGGTCAAACGAACTCCGATTGACGAACAGTTTTTTCCTATGCGTTCACCGTTGAACGCTTGTCGTATTGATAGGTTGTATCGATCCTGCAGCTCAACGGTGAGTGAGTTAAAATTCACGGAAGTTTGCACTTTGTGAAGTGCAAACTTACTTGATTTTAATTAACTCATTATTTAGTCCCACATCGGATTTTGAGAAAAGGGGAGAGTCCGCCGCCTATATAAATAGTGGTCTCCCCCCTTCCTCAAAACTCGTCCCAAGCTCTAGATCTGAGCTGCTCTCGTAAATGTTGGAGCACGCTCGGATCTAAGCTTAAATTAATATTTTCTCTTCTCCCTAAATTTCTGCCTTACTCCTGCGGGCTCTAGCAAAGCCGTAAAGGAGTTCAGATTCTGGATCCGAAATCTTGGCGGAGGTTTCACTCGCGTGAAACTTTCTTCGGCGCGTGGTTGGCTCGGCGGCACGGGGATTGATCGCCTCGGGATGCGGAGCGGTTCGAGGAGCGGTTCGGGGATCGGTTCAAGGAGCGGCTCGGCGTGGGACGGGAGCAGCTCGGAAGACGGCGCGGAACATCTCGCCTGCTCCAGGGCTCAGATTCCGGGTATGTGGTTAAAGTATTTTATTAGCATTAGTTTAGTTTAATCGCAGTAGGCTAGATCCTTCTTGGGATGGTCAGATCCATCCCAAGTCGGCATAGATCTTGGCATAGGGTCTTGGACCTTAGGGCAAAGTTAAAAATGTTTTAACTGCATGTTAATTAGTTAACATAGTTTTTCTTCCGCTGCTTTTTTTTCCTTTCTATGTTCCGTCCGACTTAGGACGGGACTAGAGTTTTTGTGCCCTAAGGGACCGCCAATTTCCCAACAGTGGTAACAGAGCCTAGGTTTGCGTAGTCGATCTAGGTACTGCGATTTTATTAAACTTGTTAATGCTTTTAAATGCTTTTAAATTTTTTAAAGTTATTAGATAATTTTAAAATTTTTTTTTGAAGTTCAAAATTCTATGTGATAAATTTTTTGGACATGAAAATTTTTAAAATAACGTTTTAAAATTTATGTGATAATTTTAAAACTAATTTTAAATCTTTAAAAGTTTAAAATTATTTTGGATGCCCAAAAATTTTTATATGATAAATTTTTTTAAGCATGGAAATTTTAAAATGGTGTTTTTAAATTTATGTGATAAATTTTAAAATTGATTTTAAGGCTTTAAATTTATGCGATAAGTTTAAAATAATTTAGATGTTTAAAAATTGTATATGATAAATTTTTGAACATGGAAAATTTTTAAAGTAATGTTTTAAATTTATAAGATATTTTTAAAACTGAATTTAAAAGTCTAAAAATAGTTTATGCGATAAACTTAGTTTATTTAATTGTTAAATAGATATTCACTTTCATTTTATGTTGATAAAATTAGTGTAGCTTTATTTTAATGGCATGTTAATCTTGTCCCTTATTTGATAACACAAGACAACCTTTTAGGTTAGCCATTAAAAATGATTAAAATTTATTACTTGAATTTTAATGACATGCTATGTTTTAATAAATCATTAACAACAATATTAAGACCTAATTCCTGATTAGGGTAGTCCTTTAAATGAATTTTCAATTCTAATTGTTATAATTAATTTTCATTAAAGGACTTCGCTTCTAGCGTTGTTAATAAAATTTATTAAAATCCTGATAATGATTAGGGTAGCACGTGAACCTTATAGTTGATAAGGACTTAATAAAAGTTATTAAACAAATCCTAAAATTTTGAATTTAAGGATTCAACTAGTTGATATGATTAATTAGTTGTTAATAAAAGCTGTTTAGTCTATGGCATACATACAAAAATGAAAAGCTTCATTCAATGGACCATGATCCAGTCAATGTGCTTGGATAAGAGTTCTGGATCACCCTTTAAGGGATAGTGATCTTGGCTTAGTCAATTCCCTGGCTGAGTTCCGCTGGACCGCAATGTCGCGAATCATGATTGTATGACACCCTGGACTATATCTAAGTCAAATACGTTAATGATCTTTTTCAAGATTAGCCGTAGCCCTCCTTGTTTTAGGGGTTAGCAACTATAGGGCCTGTGTTACAGTTGTTGAGATACACTCAAGCTGTGACATGGCAATCTTATAGGAACCAACTTCTTCAATACATAAGATGTAGTCTAAGACCTGACCCTAACCAACGTGTCGTGCATACACCGAGCTGAGGGGCAAGTCAGGCTAGACATGAAAACAAGGGTCAGACTAGACTAGACATTTTGATTTGGATGAGCACACTCATGATCACGAATGGCTAGGGGCAAAAACCGATTAAGAGAGTCATATCCGATATGATCGATGAAGAGTCATCTTTCGATCGCATAGTCAATCAACTTGTTGAGCTACACTCAAGGTTGTTTAGACTCAAGGTGATTGGAACTCTTACCCATTAATTTTAATTCGATTAAATCATTCGTTATTAAGCTTTAAAACGTTCGTAAAATAGTGGGAGGATATAGATAGATAAAAGCCAATCTACCTATATTTAATATTGAACATATGCTAAAACTAGGGCAAGACTATGTTTACCGAAAGAATCAATTGATAATATTGGAATTAGTTAACTGGTCAATAAGTTGATTAATTGAATATCGAGTTAAATTCTAATTGATAGAATTAAAACTATATTCTCGTTGACATTGAATGACCTTCTAAAGAATAGACTTAAGAAATATGATTTCATTAAGTTCTAGGTCCAACAAATAAATTAAAGCTACATGTCACTCGTCTCTATATGAGGCAGCTTGAACATATAGGACATTCAAAGTATGTTTCTCCCTACAACTTGTCGAGCTACCCTCAAGGTTGTATGGACAAACAATTTTGATCCGCAAAGTTCGAAAATTCGATCAAACCGTTTGAGTCGAATACGAGTGCATGAGCGATGCAAGACTATGTATCCCAACCGGATCTTGAGACAATCAACTTCTTGAGCTACACTCAAGATTGCAAAGCTCAAGCGTTTGGATACATAAGTTGCTTGCATAGCTATTTATTTGTGTTGATATCTAAATGTGATTTAGAAAAGGAAAAAGGCACTCTGGAAAGTCAATCGAGTTAAATAGTTTAATTTATCATTAGTAAAGGCATAAGTAGGAGGAAATGAAAATGTGACATATTTTGATGTCACGATTTCAGAATAAGTTGTTATACAAAAGACGTTTAACACATTTTGACGAATGTCGTCACATTACTTCTGAAGTAATGTTTTATGTTAAGTAATTTGTAATAACTATATATATATTAAATGTTAATATATATAAATACACAAGATAGTAGCATACTTATATGGTAAAATTAGACTAGGCCGTATCAAGAGATTAAGCTTCACAAGTCACATAAAGAGGGGTCTGACCTCTCGTATTATGAAGTCTACGGACACTTGTGAGTCTTAGCCTCTTAGATACAATGGTCGAAACCCATTTGTGAGACAATGGGAGAATGAGTTGTCGAACTCAGTCTAGTACATACTGATGTACCCGAGTCTATTTTAACAAAATAAGTTATTCGTATATTTTACTAAGACATATGTTCTTGATGAAACACAAGTCTGATAAAATAAAGAACGAAATGACTAAAGTATTTAAACTGATTGGATTAGATCGAATGGTCAAATACTTAGCTACATAAAATCTTGTGTAATTAAAAGAAAATGTGATTTTCTCTCAGGTCAAGTCTGTTAACACATCAATGTGTTAAAAGGTATGAATCACACTTAATTAGATTTAGTGTGATCCATTGTAAGTGACTCTGAGTTAAGTCCTCCCTCTGGGTTAAGTCCCAGATAGTAATGCCTATGTTTTGATAAAGTTCTATGAGAACATTATCTATAAGATATTCATTAAATCAATCGTAAGGAAGTTGTAAAATTACTCAAAATTTCGTAAGACGAAGAGTCGAGTTAGACATCATTACTGATGATGACTTAGTCAACTTCTAGGATGAAATTCGGAGTAGTAACTCCGATTTAAAACTTGATGAAGGTCCGTGTGCGTAAATAAATTTGAGAATTTAGTTTACGTGCCCAAGGAAAATGTTTCCTCACTTTTTGTAAGTAAATCTTTAAGTTGAAAGATTGGTGCAGAAAAGGAAATAGTGAAGTACAATAATGTTGGACGGGAACGGTTTTCATCCTAATTTCTTTAAAACGGATTATGATGAAACTGGTTTCGCCAACAGATATGTACAGATCTACTCGGACCAAAGCTCGATGTAAACACTAAAGTTGACCACGAAAATAGGAGCATTCACTTATAAGTTCGTTTTTCTAAATATGATTTAGACGAACCAACTTATATGAATTAGCCAGATAGTTTTCAAGGTCAGTGGGAGCGTGTAAATTACATGCGAGACATCAAAGAGATGGAACATATATTTTGATTAAGTAATCAAAGAGTTTGATACTTTATCAGAAATGGATATGAACCACTTGAAATGACCAGTAACTAATTTAAATGATTATCGTAAAGTACGATAAACTGGATAAGATCCAGGGAAATAAAATATTATAGATTCCGACAGACCAAATGAATTATTTGAATGAGATTCAAATGGTTGGTCTAACATAAACATAGAAACCCCTTAAGTCTATAGTGTAGACGGTTTTAGCAGATCCACTCACGAAGGCTCTACCACATGAAGTCGGGAAAACTTATGTGTAAAAACGGTATAAGATACCGAGATAAATGGGCCTGAGTGCAAGTGGGAGATGTAGGAATATGATGCCCTCAAGGCCATTTATTCCTGTGTGAATAGCACAAACATCTTGTTCGAAATAACAGTAAGCTGTTTGGTAATAATTTATCTAAGTTATATTGTAATGTAGTTAACATTAGATATCAACTTAGGTAAAGTCCTGAGACTTTATGCAAGGTCAAACGGATATCGAGATGAGTATCTCGATCATGGAGAAACGTTTGACCGTCTGTAGCATAAGTCTAAAATGGTTCGTGGTCGTAGATGTTTCGAGACAAGGATATCGAAACATCGGATAGACCATTGTGTCTTAGTCTTCACCGTTTAGCGGTGGCGATGATCTCATGATCGCTTGACTTGGCGAAGTCGAAGACGAGACACAGGTGCTCATTAGAATGAGTTCACTGAACGATCCACTAGAGTTATCATATGGTTATATTGACCAATCTGTCAGTGATAACTCTGAGTGATGATAGGATAGTTGGCCTTTTGACTTGAGGTCATTTTGACGGACCTGTGCGTGAACGGTGCCACTTAGATCAACTGACCTAGCTTCGAGGCAAGGCCTGTCGAAAGGTCTTTTGATTGGGTGTCACTTGAAACGTACGAGGCGAGTAATGACCAAGAGAGGATTCGTCTCTCCCGGTCAATGGGAGTTAGTGTCGTAGAGTTAGTTCGGTCTTTAGTAAAAACTCTGCGCAGAGTATGTTGGAAGAAGTCCAACATTTATTGACTAAAGATTGATCGAAACTAACCGGAGTCAAGTTATTGGGGTTGACAGTTTAACCGTACCCCAGACTTGATCTACACGACACAATTTAGACGAAGAGACTATAACTGCGGAATTCATCACGGAAACAGTCAGGGTGGTCCCGACAATACTCATGTCAATGAGTTAACCACATAATGATGATTCCTGAAGCAGGGACGGCAACCACTGCTCGTGGTCACTGCCGTATAGGGCTTCGAGCCCAACCTGTTGTAAGGGTCAGGCTGTAGGGTCTCACACAGAGTGCAACGCTTCGTCTAGTAATAGGTAGAAATTAGTTAGGGAGAATATTTGCATTTGATGCAAAAGAAGAGATAATTGCATTTGATGCAATATGATAATTTAAGCTTAGATAGGGACTATTTTGCATTTGATGTAAAAGCGATTAAATGTGTATTAAATTGTTTAATACAATATTTAATAAAATAAACGCAAGGAAAAGTTCACGGGTAAGACGGGAATGTCCCGGTCTAGACCCAGGTTCGAACGGCGTCCAAATCGGACACCAGATGCTCAAGTTAGAGCCAAAACAGCTCATTGGATCAGATCGGGTCAGACCAGACTGACCCAGGCCAGACTGAGTCTAGCCTGGGCGCCTGGCCGGACCCAGGCTCAACCCAGAGACAGGAACCCGGCCCGCCCGCTTTAAAGCGGGCGGAGCCCGCGCCAAAAGGCGGGCTGCAGCCCCGCCCGCCTCTATGCGGGCGGGGGCCCGCTATCTGAAGCGGGTGTGGCCCGCCCGCTTCATGCGGGCGGGACCCACCCCGCGCCTGGCAGGCGCGTGCTCAGCACGCGCCCGCAGGTGCGTGCTGAGCACGTACCTTGCCTGGGAGAGCGCGCGCGCGGGGCCCACTCTGTGGGCCCCCACAGCCTAGGTTTCCGTGACCTAGTTTCTTTTGAATGAAGGCTTAGTTTTTTGCGAAAAAACTAGCCTAGGGCTGATCTTTGGACACTCAATTGGAGGGTCAAACGAACTCCGATTGACGAACAGTTTTTTCCTATGCGTTCACCGTTGAACGCTTGTCGTATTGATAGGTTGTATCGATCCTGAAGCTCAACGGTGAGTGAGTTAAAATTCACGGAAGTTTGCACTTTGTGAAGTGCAAACTAACTTGATTTTAATTAACTCATTATTTAGTCCCACATCGGATTTTGAGAAAAGGGGAGAGTCCGCCGCCTATATAAATAGGGGTCTCCCCCCTTCCTCAAAACTCGTCCCAAGCTCTAGATCTGAGCGGCTCTCGTAAATGTTGGTGCACGCTCGGATCTAAGCTTAAATTAATATTTTCTCTTCTCCCTAAATTTCTGCCTTACTCCTGCGGGCTCTAGCAAAGCCGTAAAGGAGTTCGGATTCTGGATCCGAAATCTTGGCGGAGGTTTCACTCGCGTGAAACTTTCTTCGGCGCGTGGTTGGCTCGGCGGCACGGGGATTGATCGCCTCGGGATGCGGAGCGGTTCGAGGAGCGGTTCGGGGAGCGGTTCAAGGAGCGGCTCGGCGTGGGACGGGAGCAGCTCGGAAGACGGCGCGGAACATCTCGCCTGCTCCAGGGCTCAGATTCCGGGTATGTGGTTAAAGTATTTTATTAGCATTAGTTTAGTTTAATCGCAATAGGCTAGATCCTTCTTGGGATGGTCAGATCCATCCCAAGTCGGCATAGATCTTGGCATAGGGTCTTGGACCTTAGGGCAAAGTTAAAAATGTTTTAACTGCATGTTAATTAGTTAACATAGTTTTTCTTCCGCTGCTTTTGTTTTTCCTTTCTATGTTCCGTCCGACTTAGGACGGGACTAGAGTTTTTGTGCCCTAAGGGACCGCCAATTTCCCAACAGTGGTATCAGAGCCTAGGTTTGCGTAGTCGATCTAGGTACTGCGATTTTATTAAACTTGTTAATGCTTTTAAATGCTTTTAAATTTTTTAAAGTTATTAGATAATTTTAAAATTTTTTTTTTGAAGTTCAAAATTCTATGTGATAAATTTTTTGGACATGAAAATTTTTAAAATAACGTTTTAAAATTTATGTGATAATTTTAAAACTAATTTTAAATCTTTAAAAGTTTAAAATTATTTTGGATGCCCAAAAATTTTTATATGATAAATTTTTTTAAGCATGGAAATTTTGAAATGGTGTTTTTAAATTTATGTGATAAATTTTAAAATTGATTTTAAGGCTTTAAATTTATGCGATAAGTTTAAAATAATTTAGATGTTTAAAAATTGTATATGATAAATTTTTGAACATGGAAAATTTTTAAAGTAATGTTTTAAATTTATAAGATATTTTTAAAACTGAATTTAAAAGTCTAAAAATAGTTTATGCGATAAACTTAGTTTATTTAATTGTTAAATAGATATTCACTTTCATTTTATGTTGATAAAATTAGTGTAGCTTTATTTTAATGGCATGTTAATCTTGTCCCTTATTTGATAACACAATACAACCTTTTAGGTTAGCCATTAAAAATGATTAAAATTTATTACTTGAATTTTAATGACATGCTATGTTTTAATAAATCATTAACAACAATATTAAGACCTAATTCCTGATTAGGGTAGTCCTTTAAATGAATTTTCAATTCTAATTGTTATAATTAATTTTCATTAAAGGACTTCGCTTCTAGCATTGTTAATAAAATTTATTAAAATCCCGATAATGATTAGGGTAGCACGTGAACCTTATAGTTGATAAGGACTTAATAAAAGTTATTAAACAAATCCTAAAATTTTGAATTTAAGGATTCAACTAGTTGATAGGATTAATTAGTTGTTAATAAAAGCTGTTTAGTCTATGGCATACATACAAAAATGACAAGCTTCATTCAATGGACCATGATCCAGTCAATGTGCTTGGATAAGAGTTCTGGATCACCCTTTAAGGGATAGTGATCCTGGCTTAGTCAATTCCCTGGCTGAGTTCCGCTGGACCGCAATGTCACGAATCATGATTGTATGACACCCTGGACTATATCTAAGTCAAATACGTTAATGATCTTTTTCAAGATTAGCCGTAGCCCTCCTTGTTTTAGGGGTTAGCAACTATAGGGCCCGTGTTACAGTTGTTGAGATGCACTCAAGCTGTGACATGGCAATCTTATAGGAACCAACTTCTTCAATACATAAGATGTAGTCTAAGACCTGACCCTAACCAACGTGTCGTGCATACACCGAGCTGAGGGGCAAGTCAGGCTAGACATGAAAACAAGGGTCAGACTAGACTAGACATTTTGATTTGGATGAGCACACTCATGATCACGAATGGCTAGGGGCAAAAACCGATTAAGAGAGTCATATCCGATATGATCGATGAAGAGTCATCTTTCGATCGCAGAGTCAATCAACTTGTTGAGCTACACTCAAGGTTGTTTAGACTCAAGGTGATTGGAACTCTTACCCATTAATTTTAATTCGATTAAATCATTCGTTATTAAGCTTTAAAACGTTCGTAAAATAGTGGGAGGATATAGATAGATAAAAGCCAATCTACCTATATTTAATATTGAACATATGCTAAAACTAGGGCAAGACTATGTTTACCGAAAGAATCAATTGATAATATTGGAATTAGTTAACTGGTCAATAAATTGATTAATTGAATATCGAGTTAAATTCTAATTGATAGAATTAAAACTATATTCTCGTTGACATTGAATGACCTTCTAAAGAATAGACTTAAGAAATATGATTTCATTAAGTTCTAGGTCCAACAAATAAATTAAAGCTACATGTCACTCGTCTCTATATGAGGCAGCTTGAACATATAGGACATTCAAAGTATGTTTCTCCCTACAACTTGTCGAGCTACCCTCAAGGTTGTATGGACAAACAATTTTGATCCGCAAAGTTCGAAAATTCGATCAAACCGTTTGAGTCGAATACGAGTGCATGAGCGATGCAAGACTATGTATCCCAACCGGATCTTGAGACAAGCAACTTCTTGAGCTACACTCAAGATTGCAAAGCTCAAGCGTTTGGATACATAAGTTGCTTGCATAGCTATTTATTTGTGTTGATATCTAAATGTGATTTAGAAAAGGAAGAAGGCACTCCGGAAAGTCAATCGAGTTAAATAGTTTAATTTATCATTAGTAAAGGCATAAGTAGGAGGAAATGAAAATGTGACATATTTTGATGTCACGATTTCAGAATAAGTTGTTATACAAAAGACGTTTAACACATTTTGACGAATGTCGTCACATTGCTTCTGAAGTAATGTTTTATGTTAAGTAATTTGTAATAACTATATATATATATTAAATGTTAATATATATAAATACACAAGATAGTAGCATACTTATATGGTAAAATTAGACTAGGCCGTATCAAGAGATTAAGCTTCACAAGTCACATAAAGAGGGGTCTGACCTCTCGTATTATGAAGTCTACGGACACTTGTGAGTCTTAGCCTCTTAGATACAATGGTCGAAACCCATTTGTGAGACAGTGGGAGAATGAGTTGTCGAACTCAGTCTAGTACATACTGATGTACCCGAGTCTATTTTAACAAAATAAGTTATTCGTATATTTTACTAAGACATATGTTATTGATGAAACACAAGTCTGATAAAATAAAGAACGAAATGACTAAAGTATTTAAACTGATTCGATTAGATCGAATGGTCAAATACTTAGCTACATAAAATCTTGTGTAATTAAAAGAAATTGTGATTTTCTCTCAAGTCAAGTCTGTTAACACATCAATGTGTTAAAAGGTATGAATCACACTTAATTAGATTTAGTGTGATCCATTGTAAGTGACTCTGAGTTAAGTCCTCCCTCTGGGTTAAGTCCCAGATAGTAATGCCTATGTTTTGATAAAGTTCTATGAGAACATTATCTATAAGATATTCATTAAATCAATCGTAAGGAAGTTGTAAAATTACTCAAAATTTCGTAAGACGAAGAGTCGAGTTAGACATCATTACTGATGATGACTTAGTCAACTTCTAGGATGAAATTCGGAGTAGTAACTCCGATTTAAAACTTGATGAAGGTCCGTGTGCGTAAATAAATTTGAGAATTTAGTTTACGTGCCCAAGGAAAATGTTTCCTCACTTTTTGTAAGTAAATCTTTAAGTTGAAAGATTGGTGCAGAAAAGGAAATAGTGAAGTACAATAATGTTGGACGGGAACGGTTTTCATCCTAATTTCTTTAAAACGGATTATGATGAAACCGGTTTCGCCAACAGATGTGTACAGATCTACTCGGACCAAAGCTCGATGTAAACACTAAAGTTGACCACGAAAATAGGAGCATTCACTTATAAGTTCGTTTTTCTAAATATGATTTAGACGAACCAACTTATATGAATTAGCCAGATAGTTTTCAAGGTCAGTGGGAGCGTGTAAATTACATGCGAGACATCAAAGAGATGGAACATATATTTTTGATTAAGTAATCAAAGAGTTTGATACTTTATCAGAAATGGATATGAACCACTTGAAATGACCAGTAACTAATTTAAATGATTATCGTAAAGTACGATAAACTGGATAAGATCCAGGGAAATAAAATATTATAGATTCCGACAGACCAAATGAATTATTTGAATGAGATTCAAATGGTTGGTCTAACATAAACATAGAAACCCCTTAAGTCTATAGTGTAGACGGTTTTAGCAGATCCACTCACGAAGGCTCTACCACATGAAGTCGGGAAAACTTATGTGTAAAAACGGTATAAGATACCGAGATAAATGGGCCTGAGTGCAAGTGGGAGATGTAGGAATATGATGCCCTCAAGGCCATTTATTCCTGTGTGAATAGCACAAACATCTTGTTCGAAATAACAGTAAGCTATTTGGTAATAATTTATCTAAGTTATATTGTAATGTAGTTAACATTAGATATCAACTTAGGTAAAGTCCTGAGACTTTATGCAAGGTCAAACGGATATCGAGATGAGTATCTCGATCATGGAGAAACGTTTGACCGTCTGTAGCATAAGTCTAAAATGGTTCGTGGTCGTAGATGTTTCGAGACAAGGATATCGAAACATCGGATAGACCATTGTGTCTTAGTCTTCACCGTTTAGCGGTGGCGATGATCTCATGATCGCTTGACTTGGCGAAGTCGAAGACGAGACACAGGTGCTCATTAGAATGAGTTCACTGAACGATCCACTAGAGTTATCATATGGTTATATTGACCAATCTGTCAGTGATAACTCTGAGTGATGATAGGATAGTTGACCTTTTGACTTGAGGTCATTTTGACGGACCTGTGCGTGAACGGTGCCACTTAGATCAACTGACCTAGCTTCGAGGCAAGGCCTGTTGAAAGGTCTTTTGATTGGGTGTCACTTGAAACGTACGAGGCGAGTAATGACCAAGAGAGGATTCGTCTCTCCCGGTCAATGGGAGTTAGTGTCGTAGAGTTAGTTCGGTCTTTAGTAAAAACTCTGCGCAGAGTATGTTGGAAGAAGTCCAACATTTATTGACTAAAGATTGATCGAAACTAACCGGAGTCAAGTTATTGGGGTTGACAGTTTAACCGTACCCCAGACTTGATCTACACGACACAATTTAGACGAAGAGACTATAACTGCGGAATTCATCACGGAAACAGTCAGGGTGGTCCCGACAATACTCATGTCAATGAGTTAACCACATAATGATGATTCCTGAAGCAGGGACGGCAACCACTGCTCGTGGTCACTGCCGTATAGGGCTTCGAGCCCAACCTGTTGTAAGGGTCAGGCTGTAGGGTCTCACACAGAGTGCAACGCTTCGTCTAGTAATAGGTAGAAATTAGTTAGGGAGAATATTTGCATTTGATGCAAAAGAAGAGATAATTGCATTTGATGCAATATGATAATTTAAGCTTAGATAGGGACTATTTTGCATTTGATGTAAAAGCGATTAAATGTGTATTAAATTGTTTAATACAATATTTAATAAAATAAACGCAAGGAAAAGTTCACGGGTAAGACAGGAATGTCCCGGTCTAGACCCAGGTTCGAACGGCGTCCAAATCGGACACCAGATGCTCAAGTTAGAGCCAAAACAGCTCATTGGATCAGATCGGGTCAGACCAGACTCACCAGGCCAGACTGGGTCTAGCCTGGGCGCCTGGCCGGACCCAGGCTCAACCCAGAGAAAGGCACCCGGCCCGCCCGCTTTAAAGCGGGTGGAGCCTGCGCCAAAAGGCGGGCTGCAGCCCCGCCCGCCTCTATGCGGGCGGGGGCCCGCTATCTGAAGCGGGTGTGGCCCGCCCGCTTCATGCGGGCGGGACCCACCCCGCGCCTGGCAGGCGCGTGCTCAGCACGCGCCCGCAGGCGCGTGCTGAGCATGCGCCTTGCCTGGGAGAGAGCGCGCGCGGGGCCCACTCTGTGGGCCCCCACAGCCTAGGTTTCCGTGACCTAGTTTCTTTTGAATGACGGCTCAGTTTTTTGCGAAAAAACTAGCCTAGGGCTGATCTTTGGACACTCAATTGGAGGGTCAAACGAACTCCGATTGACGAATGGTTTTTTCCTATACGTTCACCGTTGAACGCTTGTCGTATTGATAGGTTGTATCGATCCTGAAGCTCAACGGTGAGTGAGTTAAAATTCACGGAAGTTTGCACTTTGTGAAGTGCAAACTAACTTGATTTTAATTAACTCATTATTTAGTCCCACATCGGATTTTGAGAAAAGGGGAGAGTCCACCGCCTATATAAATAGGGGTCTCCCCCTTCCTCAAAACTCGTCCCAAGCTCTAGATCTGAGCGGCTCTCGTAAATGTTGGAGCACGCTCGGATCTAAGCTTAAATTAATATTTTCTCTTCTCCCTAAATTTCTGCCTTACTCCTGCGGGCTCTAGCAAAGCCGTAAAGGAGTTCGGATTCTGGATCCGAAATCTTGGCGGAGGTTTCACTCGCGTGAAACTTTCTTCGGCGCGTGGTTGGCTCGGCGGCACGGGGATTGATCGCATCGGGATGTGAAACGGTTCGAGGAGCGGTTCGGGGAGCGGTTCAAGGAGCGGCTCGGCGTGGGACGGGAGCAGCTCGGAAGACGGCGCGGAACATCTCGCCTGCTCCAGGGCTGAGATTCCGGGTATGTGGTTAAAGTATTTTATTAGCATTAGTTTAGTTTAATCGCAGTAGGCTAGATCCTTCTTGGGATGGTCAGATCCATCCCAAGTCGGTATAGATCTTGGCATAGGGTCTTAGACCTTAGGGCTAAGTTAAAAATGTTTTAACTGCATGTTAATTAGTTAACATAGTTTTTCTTCCGCTTCTTTTGTTTTTCCTTTCTATGTTCCGTCCGACTTAGGACGGGACTAGAGTTTTTGTGCCCTAAGGGACCGCCAATTTCCCAACATGCTTACCTCCGCGGCGACCTCCACGGGAGTCCACTTCTCAAAGTCATCTTCGACGGGCTCGACGTATTCCTTCATCGTGGTCCTCCATAGAGATGCACTCCGGAGGAAAGTTTCCATCCGGCATTTCCAGTACCCGTAGTTGGTACCGTTGAAGAATGGAGGCCTCGTTGAGGAATGTCCTTCCATCACCGAAGATGCTCCTTCACGGTTCCTGAAGGTGCTATAGTCGGAAGGTGGACGCACGGTCTTGTTGTCGTTGGCAGACATAGCGTAGACTTGGCTCTGATACCAAATGTAATGCCCTGAAAGCTACTGCACAAGTACTAGAGGGGGGGTGAATAGTACTTTAAAATAACAAGGAGTATAATTCCTAATTATCGTGCAAACTACTACCAACAAATGCGGAAGCTAAAATTGACAACAACAAATATTCAATGCAAACAATTGATATTACTGGGTTCGGATCCATCCAAGTCTCCCCGACTTGTTCCCGGTGATCCTACGTCCCAACCACCCGGATCCCCTCCGGATACTTAGGTTAGAAACCCTAACCCAAGATTTCCACTATGAATATCTTGTGAAAAACCTTCACAAGATCAAATCATACAATCAATAGCAATAGTGAATCCCACAACCCAGGATCACAACCTTCTCTCACAACCGAGAAAATCAAAAGCAATAAATGAGTTTATATGAAATAAACAACAACTTACCACAAACCCTATACCTTGAGTATTCTTACCGAATTAGGGCAAGGAGGGATTTGAGGAAGGAGAAGTCACCAAGACCTAGCACCACCAATATGAGCAGCAATGGGTGCCTAGGAATGAGTAGGAGACTTGATTCAAGCAATAGCTTGGATGGCTCAACAAGAACAAAGTTCTCTCAAGATGGATTCTAGATCTCAAATGAGGGAGAGAATGATTTCTTGTGAGGAAGAGAGCTTTGGAAATGAGTTTCAATCGCTAACTCTTTCAATCTGAATAAGTCTCTTAATAACAGCTCTTACCTAGAGAGAAATGACCAAGCTTCGTATTTATAGGGTCCCATAAAAACGAGCTAGGTCAAATCCCAACGGATAGAAATCTGAAGCAATTAGTCGGTCAAAGAACAACCACTGACCGACTAGTTCATCAACTAGTCGGTCGGTGAAACAACATGAACCGACTAAGTGATGAACAGTGAACAGATGAAATTTCAGACCTAAAGAACTAGTCGGTCCAAGAAGACTTTCCGACCGACTAGTTTCTCAACTAGTCGGTCGGTCAGTTAACTTAGACCGACTAAGAGTCAACAACTATTAGTCTGAATACAAATTGATTTAGTCGGTCCAAGAACAAATGTTGACCGACTAGATCATCAACTAGTCGGTCGCCAAACGTTCTTAGACTGACTAACGATAAACAGTAGCTCAGGAGAAAATTGGCATGTACAGTAAAGCTCAACTAGTCGGTCAAAGAAGCATCACTGACCGACTAGTTCACAAAATATTCGGTCGGTGAGTCAACGTAGACCGACTAACTGTAAACAATACCGAGCAAGAAAAGATTGACTGAAACTAGTCGGTCGAAGAAGCTTTGCCGACCGACTAGATCACCATCTAGTCGGTCAGTTCTTCTTCTTGAACCAACTAACATGCACAAGAAGTCCGAATCGAAGCGCGATGCTTCGGGGAAGTTAGAATGGACTTCTACTAAGATTCTAGAGCTAAGATATAAGCGTTATGAAGATTTAAGACGTAAGACCTATTCAAGGCTTAACATACTACGAAAGAAGCATAAAGACTATAAATAAAACTTGACGATACCGTCTTCAAAAGCTTCAATCGAATCTTCATGACTTCTAAAGTGATCCAAAAGCTTCAACGAAGCTTTAGGCATATGAATACGTGCTTTGAGAATTCTTGAGACGTCGCTTTGGATGTTCACGTGAATTTGGCGACGATCTCCATAACTGCGCTCACAAAGTGTTAGTTCACGATTTATTTATGTTTTCTCATCATCCAAAACCAAATCCAGGGAGTCCAATACTCAACATAAGCTTGCAACGATAACTCCCAACGTCTCATCCTGCCGCTCCCGTGTGCTAGGATTCGGTGTCAACGCTAAGGGCGTGAGCTATGGTTAGGGAGTCAACCGCCAAGTTTATTCCCCCTTGGCCCAACGGTCAAAGGCGGTCTTTTTCCCGCCGATGACAATAAAACACCCCGCGTAACCGTTAGATTCCTAATCCCTATCGATTTCCTAACCCTATGGACGCATCGGGGAGAGCCCCCGAAGGGGTTTCCACCAAAATCCCAAATTTGGGAACTACTCACAAATATTCATTAAAAAGCGATCTAAACGAAAATGAACCGTTAAAATCATAATCAGACAATAGAAATGCAATGGTAATAACGCAATTAAGATAATACTAAAGTTTTACAAAGATCCGAAAACTTACAAAAACTGGAAAATTACAGCCGTCACAAAATGAAGAAAACAGTAAAAAATAATCAACTCCCGAATCTGGGAAACCTAGGGTTCTATTTATAGAAAACGACATCACCCGATCGGTTGACAAGTCAACCGGTCAGGTGAGCCGTTTCACAAAATTACAATGCAAAGCGGGGTTTCACACTGTCAGTATGAACCGGTCGGTTGGAACTTGGTGCGGTCGGTTGGATCTTGGTGCCGACCGGTTGGATCTTGGTGCGGACCGGGTGAAGAGACCAGTTGGAACTTCGTGTCTCGGCTGTTGAAATTCAGCTACAGGTGAACCGATCGGGTGAAGGTCACCCGATCGGTTGGCAATTCAGCTCCGAATTCCAGAGACTTTGAACTTTTGACCCGTTCACTGAACCGACCGGGTGACTTCTCGTGAGCTCCAAGCTGCGTCCGGGTGGTGC
Organism: Scilla litardierei; assembly: GCA_030789695.1. Taxonomy (NCBI): domain Eukaryota; kingdom Viridiplantae; phylum Streptophyta; class Magnoliopsida; order Asparagales; family Asparagaceae; genus Scilla; species Scilla litardierei. The sequence continues at coordinate 82,641,967 of CM061141.1, read as the reverse complement.
ACGCGTGCATCACCCGATCGGTTGGAGATGACCAACCGATCGGGTGAGGGGCTGAAAGATGCAATCTTCGTCGTTTGACCCCCTGGATCACGCGTGACTCCTCCCGTTGCTACGGGGACACAAGATATCATCGTTTTACGCCCCAAATGCCAGCAAACTCCTGCAAAACACGGAAAACACGGAAAAGTGAAAGAAAACAAGAAAACACAAGAAAACACTAGAAAACGAATAAAAGACGGCGGTAAAATACGGAAAAACACGGAAGAAAACGTGCGTAAATATATGAAGTATAAACGCACGTCACTCCGCCTCTTTTTCTTTATTTGCTAGGGATGTGCCGCTTGATGATATCTCTCGTGGCCTTATTAGTATTTTGCGATGCTCATTTCTGTTGACATGCTATTAGGATAAATTTCAGTTTTACTATCTATATGCATGCATTTCTTTTGCTGATCTATCTGATTTAATGCCTAAAATGATTTGAAAATCGAATGCATGAATTAGTATCTAGTATGATCTATGTTGGAAATGCACCAAGGCTCACGCATCACTAGAACACTTGGAGTATCTGTTTTTATCTTATTCACTTCTGATTGCATGCCTGCTGCTATGGTACTTTTTACTGCATGCCATTTTCAGTATTCATTTAGAGAAGTGAAAATATCCATGCTATCTATGAGTTTAGTTAGTGTTTTATTTTATCAAACCGTTGTGCACCCTCTTATGAGTGAACCGAGAGTGCTATTATTTTTCTTTCTCCACATATTTATTTATATCTCTACATATCAGTTGGTTACACCCCCATAGCTATCTTTACCGCATCTCACTTCCAGTACCCATAAAGAAAAGTATAGCTTCTAATGAAAAAAAGGGAAAAAATTGTCTATATATTCATATGTGAAAAAGAAAAGAGAAAGAAAGATAATGAATAAATTTTATATCATTGCATTAGAAGCTATCATTTATTCTGGGAAGAAAAAGAAAAAAATTCCATATCATATTCTTAGATGCGACGCCTCAAGCTAAGCTTGGGGGGGGGGGGGTAAACCAACTGATCACATGAGTGAGCATGACATTAGAGTGGAGACGGTGCATAACAGGGTGATTTAATAACACCCAAACTTTACGAAATGATTTAGTTTTGGAGATTTTTCATGGATCGAAATGAATATTTGAATGGCATGAATTTTTCTATTCTCTATTGCATGTTGTGTGATTTCTTTATGCTCCTTGTGTATCTGTGATTGAAAAACGCGTTGCCAACTGCTTTATACTAGACTCTAGGGATTGCATGAGATTGATATGATTTGAAGGCGTTATTTCAGTAGATCCCTATTCTTTGCCTGCATTGCATGCTAGTCATATGATTTGTAAAACTAGAAATTGCCAATAGCATGTATGTTTATCATTCAGAGCATCGTGATATACTATTTAGGCCTGAGATCTGACCGATCATCCTTAGCACTCTCCTCTCACTTCTCGTTTTACTTTTCCTCTCTTTCTATTTTCATTTTTCTTATTTCTTTTTGTTTTCTTCCCGGCGTACCAATTATTCGTCTTCCTCAAGGACGAGTAAGAGGTAAGCTTGGGGGATTTTGATGTGTCCATATTTTCTAATATTTTCATATCATCATTTCATTGCATCTTATACCATTTTCGCATCCAAATCCCTCATTTTACTACGATATTGCATTTCTGATGATATATTCGAGTTTCGTAGTGTTTTATGAGTTTTCAGGGATTTTGGAGCTATTTGGGACCCCACTTGAGTATGGACACATCCGACATGCTCGTGAGCTCATTGGCGAGGCTTTGGAGGAGTTTGCCACACTTCTAGAGCTATTGGAGGAGAAGAGAGAGAGCAGAGAGGAGAGAAAGCTCAGCAGCAGCTCCAGATAGTTTCCCAGAAAATGCTCGGTCCGAGCAGTTCAGATGCTCGACCGAGCAGCTTCAATTTGAGAAGAGAAGCTGATACGGGCTGACTCAGACCAAGCAGTTCATCTGCTCGATCGAGCAGCCTCAATTTCCACAGCTGAAGCAGTCCAGCGACGTGGCCCGAGTAGCTGACCGAGCCGACTCCTGCTCGGACCGAGTAGAGCTTACTCGGCCTGAGTAGGCAGAGCGGCAGTTTCGAAGATGTTCAATTCCCTGTAGTGCTCGATCGAGCAGCTCATCTGCTCGGTCCGAGCCATCGAACGAGCAGTGTATTGCTCGACCAAGTCACCTACTCGGTTGGCAATTCCAGAGTCATTTTTGGAATGTTTTCAGAGGCCGTCGATTGCGCGATCTATGGCGACTGAAGCTGGGGCTGTGTGAGCACTGCGATGCGACTTTGATTAGAGTTTTTTGAATAATTTTTACAGGAGCTTAGGCGATTTTGCACAGGATAGTTCTTAGATTTAATTTTGTAAGAAACTTTTGGATCAAGGTTGACTGGAAATATTATTCGTTCTCCTTGCGTTCTAGGAATCTGAATTTTCTCTGTGGATCTATTAGATGTCATTTCTCTTTATCTCTCTCTGTAAGTTCTCGATCTTTGTTTATCAATTTGTTATGATGTCTGCGTCTACAAAATTTTTATCTTTGCTCGCTAATATTGTCATGTGTGCGTAGATTCTTTCTAGGGTTGATGGGTTAGCCCTAGGATCCTAAGGGGAAAATGTAGATCTGGATTCCAACATTGAATTGGGGACTTAGGGAAGTATTTCGGTAGATCCTACCGAATCCATAGATAACTCGTACTGAGATCATGCCCACGGTCTGTGGAATTGATATGCTTAAGGGGTATCCAGGGATTCGAATAGGGAAATCGGTGGATCCAACCAAGGCTCGTGACCATGCCTGGCTCGCGTCTTGATGTGATCCATCGACGAACTATACCGCTACGTTGACGGCTACCGCCATTATGTCAACGAGAGCCACCGAAATACCCCGCAATTCTAACCTACGAGAGTGGTACGAATTGGGGGATTAATTCCCTAACCCTAATGCAATGCAAGGATCCTATCCCAACGTCGACCCCCAATGATCCTAGTGGTGATCCCTAATGCACTAGTCCCTTTTATTAATATTACAACAACAACATCCTAACCAAATCCTTTACCCCGATAGCTATCTCACTTCAGGACTTAGAAATAAATTGAGAATCCATTGACACTATCACCGTCCCTATGGAAATTCGACATCTTTTATACTATAACTTGACATCGTCCGCTTGCGGATTGAGCCCAGAATTGAAGCCTAGGGGCCATACCACGCCTGGCGATCGTGACACCGCCAGGTGGAACCTAGGTGTAGGTTTCGGGTGTGTTAATAGGCTAATAAAAATTCTCGTGAACACAGGCAATTATTCAGCAATCACATGGAGTTATAATCATATGCAGATAAGCAATCACAGAGTGCACAGATGATTTACCCTGATCCGGTCGTCCCAACGACCTGCTCCAGCCCCAAAAGTAAATACTAGATTAATAAATTTACTGGTACAAGCTGTAGCTAGAGCACCCACCGTACACTCACCTGGTTCTCCGTACCGCACTCCCAAAGTGCTAAACAAAACTAATCCTAGTATAAGCAGACTAGCCCCAACTAGTCAAATCCCTCTCGTCTAACACGAACTAGACAAGACCCCAAAAGAATGAATATAAAGTAACTACAAAGATCAACACATCAATACACGAATATAAATAAGTATTGAGTTCAGAAAATCGCAGTTCGTGTAGATATCGTCGTCTCTATCGTTCAACGCTGGTCAGATCTTGTCTGACAAGATGTTATCTCACGTCTGCCATTGGATGATCCTCTGAAGTTGCGGCTAGCCCCCTTGGATGAACTTGTGGCCTTGTGACTCCCCTTGTTGCGTAATGTATGAAGGAGATGGAGTTGTGTCTCTTCTGCAATATTGGAGAGTATAGACTTGAAGCTTTGTTGTGGCCTTAATGGACTTGAAGCTCTTGCTTGCGCAATATAGAGGCTCTTGGACTTTGGGTTGCGCAATGTGGAAGGACTTGCTTGCGGCAATGAACTTGAAGATGGATCTCTTTGAGTTTCTTCCCTTTTGCGCAATGGATGAAGATGAACTTGACAATGTAGCTTGCGCAATGATGCTTGAGTTGCTTCTCATTGGTTGGTTGTGGCTAGTGCTTTGAAGATAGCTTCCCTTGCTTGAAGATGTAGAAGATGGCCTTGAGAGGATTGTTGAAGCTTGAAGCAATGGAGTTCTTCCCCTTTGGACTTGCGTCAATGGAGGATGAATATCTATAGGCTTGCAACAATGGTATGAGACTATGAGGCTTACGGCAAGGGTGTGAAGCTTGGGAAGAACTTTGCTTGCAGTTATAGGGAATAGAAGCTAGGGTTGGCCGACTCCTCTTTACTCTCTCTAATTTTTTTTGGCCGCATACATTAAGGTTCCTTTGGAGAGGGGTTTAAGTAGGAGAGGGGGTGAGTATGGTCGGCTACGGTGAATCCCTAGGACATAGGGATTTTGCAATCTTTAATTGGTTTGAAGTTTGAACTTGGATGGTAATAGGATTTGATTTGATCTTCAATTGCAATTCAAATTGGATTAGGAGTTGTAGTAGGATTTGAGTTGATCTCATTTGCAATTTGAATATGAAATAGGAATACACCTTTGAATAGGATTTGAAACAATCACCAATTGATTTGTTTCAATCACTTTTGATTTGAATGAGATCCTCTACTTATCTCTCCATATTCGACCAAGTCCACTTTCTAATTTGAATAGGAATTTCTCCATCACTTTGACTTAGTCTCCTTTGAATAATTTGCGAGCTTGCCATTCCTGAAAACACTTAGCACACACATCAAATCGTTCACACATGTTTGTTATCATCAAACACGAAGTCGTCGATCATTCTAACCCACTACATGATGTATCCAACAATCTCTCCATTTTTGATGATGACAAACCAATATAAGATTTGAGCAATAGCGATTCATATAATATCATCGTGGCATGTGTATATGAAGTGTGATGATGGAGAATGTATGCAAGATTCTAAAAATGATGTTCAAGCATTCAAACTTGTATGCATGCTCCCCCTTTATTCATGCCCCCCTTGAACATATATTCACATATTCATTAAGCACATGCGCGCATTCATTATTATTCATTATTCATTAATGCTCCCCCTTAAATCAATATTCATATATGCACATAGAAGCATGTATCCATATATTCATAAGTATTATTGCACAAATCTTCTCAATATTTCTCTCCCTTTTGTTATCATCAATAGTGTATGTACGAAGTCAAATTCATACCATATGCAAAATAGTGAGCATTATAAATTATAACATACACTTGCATGGTAACATTCGTATAATGAGCAAGTCAAATCCAATGAGAATTATAACATAGACTTATACACCTTCGTGTAAGTGTGATGATTAAACATTGAATCACATGAGGAGAACTTTCATGGAATTCAACTAAAACCAATCCACATTTTCTATGTAACATGATATCACCTAGGATTGATTTTTTTCCATCTCATTAAAAATGAGTTCAAGTTACCACACCCAAAACATAGCCTATGAGGACTCTTAGATGTGGGGTGGTATTGCTTGACGAGTATAACACCACCGCTAAAGTTTACTCTTAAAGCCTATGTTGGATACTCGTGGGTAATGTTGTTGCCATGGATCGTATCCATTTTTCATACGGAGCTCTTTTCTTTCTTTTTCATTTATATATGTATATATTTTTTTTCATTTCAATTCTTTTGAGCTCTATTTTTTATCCAAGGCAAGACACATCATATCTCTTAGATTTTCAGTTATTTTTCATCCTACATTCACTTTCCAATATTTCATAAAAGATGTCTCCAAATATACAACAAAATTTAATGCTCGTGGAAGTGAAAGTGTAGGTGTAGAAATCATATTATTCAAATCATTGAACATGTCATGCCTTTTTAGAAAATCAAACATGCACATGTAGCTATAATAATAATACATCAATTTCTACATGGATATGATTATCATTCATTAATACCACTTAAATGATTCAAAAGAAAGATATATATATTTGGCTCCAATTTTTTTTCTTTTTGTATTTTTCATTTTTTTAATTTTTGTTTATAAAGAACTAAGCTAGCATGCAAACAAACTAGCACATAAATAAAAAACAAATCAAGCACACAAGAAAAATGCTATGAAGGTATGCATTAAGTACTTCAAAGTAGAAACTATAACTTCGTGTTGTCGTTTGGCTAAGGAACTAAAAAATGCGACGTCCAATTCATAATTCCTCGCCACCACCATCTTACCTACAAGAAAGATATTATGTGTGACCTTGGAATCCAACACGGTCCATTTATGTTAGTCATCAAATTTTTAGGAACCCTATTTGCTTAAACTTTATGTTTGTTTTACTAAATTTGCAATAATAAGAAGTATGACCAACACTACCACATGTAAAGCAATTTGCATGAAAGTTTCTAAATTTAGTAGGCTCATTGTGAATTCTCTTATACTTAGACTTTTCAGCATGTTTCAAATCATATCCAAGTCCATGTCTATTATTGCCATATAATTGATTTCCAAGAATAATATCCCAGGATTATTTTCCAATAGTGAATTTCTTTGTGGACAATTCTAGATTCGTGACTTTGGATTTTAAGAAAGTACTTTCATTCACAGGCAAAGTGCATTTACTAATAAAAGCTTTCTTATTGTCCTCTTCATTCTTTTTCATGTTTTCAGCTTTCTTTTCAAAATCAGTTATTTTTTCTTTAAGCTCATTTTTAGCATGCTCATCTTCTCAATAAGCTCTTTGTTTTCATCTTTTAACATGCACATATTTTCATTAAGCTCTCTAATTTCATTTTCTAGCTTAGTAATGTTTTCTTTATGCATACTAATATCTTTTAACAAAGTAGGACAAGCAAGACATCAACTTTTTCATGGAAGCTAGATTTTTCCTTTTTCAACAAATTAATGGTAGAATTATATGCAACAAGGTTTTCTTTTAGTTCATTAATTTCTAATGACATGGTGTAAGTGTCTTGTTGCAGTTCATCATTAGCACTTCTGAAATTTTGTAATGTAGAATCGCGTTTCTCTATAACAGATTCTAGGCTATCAATTTCATCTTGCTTTTCATTAACAGTGCTTAGAAGTTGAGCTTTAGTTAACTCATCTAGTTTTCCCGTCAAGCAAATGAAGGTATGTGTAGTCTCCTCAGGCTCATCCTCACGTTATCGCTAGAGATTTTCCTTTCTTTTCTTGTGGGCAGTCCTTCATAAAGTGTCCCTGCTTTTTGCATTTAAAACATTGAACATTATCAGTAGCAGTCTGCTCAGAAGATTTTTTAGAAGAATTAAATTTATTAGAATGAATGAACCTTTTTTGCATTTCTGCTCTTCCTTGAGGATTCCTGACGTATTTTCTGAAATTTTTGACGATCAGTGATATCTCCTCCTCCTCATCGTCATCGTCATCTTCCTTAGCTTGAAGAGCTAGAGGGTTGGGAGATTTGGCCTCTGGTTTCTCCCTTGATTCGACGCTCTGTAGCTCAAGCCCATGAGACATTAAGTTCCCTATCAAGTCCTCCACTATCATCTTTGATAGATCTTTAGCTTCTTGAATGGCAGTGACTTTAGGACGGAACGAGCTTGGTAGTGCCCTCAAGATTTTCCTTATCTGCTCCAGACTAGAGTATGGCTTACCAAGGGAGCTAGACTTGTAGATGATGTCTGTGAACCTCGCAAACATCTCTTTGATAGATTCTGATGGAAGCATGTGGAGCTCTCATACTCTGTACTCAGCAAAGCAAGTCTAGACTCCTTCACCTATGACGTTCCCTCATGCGTCACTTCCAGTGTATACCATATTTTCTGCGTAGTTAAATATTGTGAGATATGATTAAATTCAGCTTTCTTTAAAGATCAAATAAGCGCATTCATAGCTCTACCATTAAGGGAATAAAGTCTCCAATCAGCATCATCCCATTTTTCTTCGGGTTTAATAATTACAGTGTCTTCAATTTAATCATGGGTGGTTTATATCATTTTCAACAATATTCCACACTTTATAATTAACAGACACTAAATAAATTTTCATTCTAGATTTCCAATAAGCATAGTCTACACCATTAAATTTAGGGTGTCGTGATATTGACTGACCTTCAGCAAAAGAAGAATCAAAAGTATTCATGGTCAATCTAGTCTAGATCCTCTAACCTGCTCTGATACCACTTGTTGGATCTGGATCTAAGCCTAGAGGGGGGGGAATAGGCTAATAAAAATTCCTGCAAACACATGCAATTATTCAGCAGTCACAGGCAGTTTTAATCAGATGCAGATAAGCAATCACAGAGTGCACATATGATTTACCCTGGTTCGATCGTCCTAACGACCTACTCCAGACCCAAAAAAGAAATACTAGATTAATAAAATTACTAGTACAATCTGTAGCTAGAGCACCTACCCTACACTCAACTGGTTCTCCATACCGTACTCCCAAAGTGCTAAACAAAACTGATGTTGGAAGCGACGATCTAGGATATTTGGTTTGATGATGACAAAAGTGTTGTTATATTTAACGTGTGTGCTAAGTGTGTTTCAGGATTGGCAACAACAATTCTTAAGAATGATGACATGGCCAACTGTTGGAGGAATTGCTATTCATATAGAAAATGGGCTTTGTCAAAGTGCTATACGGAAAGCAAATTGGACTTGGTCCAATATGAGATGAGATGGAGAAAATCTCATGGAGATTTAGTCAAATCAATTAGAGATCTCATTCTATTTCCTAATCCTACTCCAATACAAAATCCCAATCAAATAATAAGATTCCTATATCATAGGGATTCCACATCATCTTCTTAACCACACTTCATCAAAACCCTAGCACAATGATCTAGCCCTACCATATATAAATCAATATCATATAGGGGTCATTTTTTGCGGCAGACACCAAGATTCAAAGTCCAAGATATCATCTCCCACAAAATTTCAAGGCAAAAAACCCTTCACGACATCATCTACAAAGCTCATCTCCATTACTTATCAAGCCACGCAAGCCAAGCTTCAAACTCCAAAACCTCGCTGCCATCAAACAGCAAAAGCCCCACGTCCATGATCATCACATCCTATTGCTAAGCATGAAGGAGAGCTCCGATCGTCCACGCTCGCGCTGCCGTCGAAGGGTTGCTGCCGTGAATCGTGTGCTCGCAGTCGCTGGAGTAGAGGAAGCGCAGTCGGAGTAGTCATCGTGCTAGTCGCTGTGTTCGAGGAAACTTGCCATGAAGAGCGCCACCGACTACCTGTTTTGATCACCGACGTCATCTCCGAAGAGCCCTCCGCCACGAAGTCATCACCGTCACCGATTGAAGTGCACGATTGTCGAAAAGAAGGCGCCGCCGCTGCTGTCGACCGTGAGCACCACCACCAAAGTCGACTGCTACCATCAATGAAGTCAGACAGCTAGAGTTCTTATTGCTGCTACTGCATGCCCTAACACAGCGACGGAGAGAGCTTACTGTCGCCGCTGTTATCTACACCAACGAGAGATTACCGAAGAAGCTGAAGCTCTAGTCTCTATCGTTGCCACAAACTCGAGGATCACCGGATCCTGCCCGCCGCTGCAGTAAACGAAGTCGTTGTTGCTGAAGAACTCGCCATCGTCGATCGCTTCATAGTCACTGCTCGAAGGAGATCACTGTTGTAGATGAAGATGTCGAAGAGGAGACGTCGACATCTGAGTACGAGATCCTCGCCACCGTCGCTTGCTTTGAAGCCGCCGCTCGACGCCTGCATGCCCTAGCGAGCGGAAGGAAGATCATTTACGGTGCTGATGTGGAAAAGCTGGAGTGAAAACTAGATCACGTGAGGAGCCCGAGCAACACAATTAATTGGCTGACGTAGAGAGTTAAGGGAATCGCTGAGCGCACAGACCACTCATTATTCAGTTTGAACTGAAACTTATTTGCACACAGACCAGTGTGCTATTTGCGATCCAGGAGTCGGATCGAGACACCGTTTGCGTCAGATTGGAGCTGACGACGTACTGATTGACAGAGATGCCTACACGACACGAACTGAGCATTTCTAAACTCTTTACTCCTTTTATTCGTGTCTTAGTGTAACGTTCTCTATAGGGGAAACCTTACCATTTTTGGGGGATTTTGGGACTTGTCTGGTTGGGGCTAGACAAGTGGGACCCAGCTAGTTTGGGACTAGCTGGTAGAAAGCGGTACTAGGATTGATAGTAAGATAAAAAACAGTATGTGTGGTACTGAGATCCTGGCGAGTGTAGAGACATAGAGTGTGCTCATAGAATGCTCTAACTTGTGGTTTTGTACCTATTACGCTATTCAATACTAGTATCTGCTTTAGGGGTTGGATGTAGGTCGAAGAGTTGACCGAACCAGGGTAAATCTGCTGTGTACTCTGCGTCTGGATTTTATTTACCTTGCTGCTACTATAACTGTGTGAGTTTGTTCGTGGGTTGCACAAATTATTTTATAAGCCTATTCACCCCCCTCTAGGTTAGGATCCAGATACAACAACTAATCCTAGTATAAGAACTCTCTTAACAAGTCCCTCTCATCTAGCACCAACTAGACAAGACCCCAAAAGAATGAATATAAAGTAACTACAAAGATCAACACATCAATACACGAATATAAATAAGTATTGAGTTCAGAAAATCACAGTTCGTGTAGATATCGTCGTCTCTATCGTTCAACGCTGGTCAGATCTTGTCTGACAAGATGTTATCTCACGTCTGCCATTGGATGATCCTCTGAAGTTGCGGCTAGCCCCCTTGGATGAACTTGTGGCCTTGTGACTCCCCTTGTTGCGCAATGTATGAAGGAGATGGAGTTGTGTCTCTTCTGCAATATTGGAGAGTATAGACTTGAAGCTTTGTTGCGGCCTTAATGGACTTGAAGCTCTTGCTTGCGCAATATAGAGGCTCTTGGACTTTGGGTTGCGCAATGTGGAAGGACTTGCTTGCGGCAATGAACTTGAAGATGGATCTCTTTGAGTTGCTTCCCTTTTGCGCTATGGATGAAGATGAACTTGACAATGTAGCTTGCGCAATGATGCTTGAGTTGCTTCTCATTGGTTGGTTGTGGCTTGTGCTTTGAAGATAGCTTCCCTTGCTTGATGATGTAGAAGATGGCCTTGAGAGGATTGTTGAAGCTTGAAGCAATGGAGTTCTTCCCCTTTGGACTTGCGTCAATGGAGGATGAATATCTATAGGCTTACAACAATGGTATGAGACTATGAGGCTTACGGCAAGGGTGTGAAGCTTGGGAAGAACTTTGCTTGCAGTTATAGGGAATAGAAGCTTGGGTTGGCCGACTCCTCTTTGCTCGATCTAATTGTTTTTGGCCGGATACATTAGGGTTCCTTTGGAGAGGGGTTTAAGTAGGAGAGGGGGTGAGTATGGTCGGCTATGGTGAATCCCTAGGAAATATGGATTTTGCAATCTTTAATTGGTTTGAAGTTTGAAGTTGGATGGTAATAGGATTTGATTTGATCTTCAATTGCAATTCAAATTGGATTAGGAGTTGTAGTAGGATTTGAATTGATATCATTTGCAATTTGAATATGAAATAGGAATCCACCTTTGAATAGGATTTGAAACAATCACCAATTGATTTGTTCCAATCACTTTTGATTTGAATGAGATCCTCTCCTTATCTCTCCATCTTTGACCAAGTCCACTTTGTAATATGAATAGGAATTTCTCCATCACTTTGACTTAGTATCCTTTGAAGAATTTACGAGCTTTCCATTCCTGAAAACACTTAGCACACACGTCAAATCGTTCACACACGTTTCTTATCATCAAACACAAAGTCATCGATCGTTGTATCCAACTACACGTTGTATCCAACATCACCATCCACACTTCCTCTGGGATCTTGAAGTATATCATTGATTATGGTAACATGTAAATAAAATGAAGGGCTATATTGATGGCTTCTCCCCAGTAATCTTTTGGAAAATCTACAGTCAATCTTAGGTAGTGGCACTTGTCCAACAATGGGCGATTCATCCTTTCAGCTACTCCGTTTGATTAAGGATCACCTGGAGTAGTGAAGTGTCTCATAATACCATCTATTCTGTAATACTCTATAAACTCTCTTGAGGTATACTTGCCATCGTAGTCAGATTTAAGAATCTTCACCGGTTTTTTGACTGCTTCTCCACTAAGGCCTTCCAGGCCTTGAACTTCTCAAAGACTTGATCTTCTGATTTCATCAAGTAGATACAAGTCTTTTTGAGAAGTCATCAATAATGGAAATGAAATATCTCGCTCCCCTCTTGAAGCTACTGACGTGGGCTTCGAAATGTCCGTGTGCACGTAACTCGAGCAGCCCTTTACTACGATGCTCTACTATTCTGAACTAGATCTTCTTCACTTTTTCTTCCACACATATTTTCACAAAATTCAAGGCTTTCTTTGTTGACATCAATTAGATTCCTCTTATGAATTAAATACAATGTCTTTTCACAAGGTGACTGATCACTCCACATTTTACACCTTTTTTCCGCATGTTTGCATGCCATTTAGATCGTTCAAATCATGTTTTTCACGATTTATCGACAATATTACGATACTTTTCACGATTTGTTGTTTTTGTCGTATTTCAGGAGATTTGGAGCGATTTGGAGTGATTCCGAGATACACCTACTCCGGAGTGCCACCGAAGACTTCCCTGAGGGGTATTTTGAGATTGGAGAGGAGCGAAAGAAGAAAGAACGTCGTAGGAGCGACGAGGAGGCAAAAACACTCAAAATGGGCATTTTCAGTGTCTCACTCGGCCGAGTGAAGGAGTCACTCGGCCGACCAGCGAGACCCCGCTCGGCCGACCAGATCGGACATGCTCCAAGTGTGCACTCGGTCGAGCATCAGAAGCCGCCTCGGCCAAGTGACGTATCCCGTCCGCCCGAGTGGCACTCAGACGACGCCCCTCAAAAAGAGCCAACTTACTGTTTTTCGTCAGTCTGAGCAGCAGAAGCCCGACTCGGCCGAGTGGCAATTGCCGACCGCCCGAGTGAAGAGAAGCCCATCGGCCAAGTGACGACAACTCACTCGGCCGAGTGACGCCCGAAGTGAAGACCCCCAAGACCCCGGACTTACTGGAAATTCTCAGGGTCTCTCACTCGGCCGAGTGACGCCCGAAGTGAAGACCCCCAAGACCCCGGACTTACTGGAAATTCTCAGGGTCTCTCACTCGGCCGAGCGACTTTTGTCACTCGGCCGAGTGAGCAGCGCTGCCTGTAGCGGAAATCACGATTTTGGAGCTACGCAGGGGCAGTTTGGTCACGAATTTTTGGGCAGTTTTGGGGAGTATTTAACCTCAGATTCTAACCTAGTTTAGGGAGCTTTTTCCTTGCTTTTGGCAGCCTTTTTAGATTAGACTTTTTAGAGTTTTATTCTTGTGATTGGAGAGGAGAGAAAAGTGTTATTTTGTTGGATTCTTGGAAAGCTACATTGGTTTGTCTTCCTCTCCATTAAAAATCCTATTTTTATTGTTATTTTGATTATTGCTATGAATTCCATTGCTATTTCTATTGATTATTCTTTCATTAGCAATATGATTTGTGAGTAGTCCTAACGTTTTAGTGCGTGGGGATGAACCCTACGAGCCCAATTTCCGATTTGTGATGATTTGGTAGAACTATTGCTAGAATTGCTATTAGGGTTAGTTTGGGATCGATATATTACGGATAGCTAGGTGTTCATATCGATTGGGATTTGCAAGAGATTGGATCCCAATTCGATAGGAACCCCTAGAAATCCAAATTGGGTTGAAATCGAGTTTCCGTAGTATCGGTTTGCAAGAGATTGGACCGATACTAGGGTTCTCGGTTGCAATTCTATACTGATACCCGTTTGCAAGAGATTTGACGGGTAGGAACTATCCCAACCTAGGTCGTAGCCTGAGTTTGCACAAGAGTGGGCTCGGGATGCGATTGAACAATGATGTTGATCCTAATGCTAGCTTGCCTAGGCTAGGGTTTGCAAGAGATTGGACCCGAACCTAGGTTCGCTATAGACCGGCAATAGCGCGAGAGCGTGAGCCAGGTTTCACATTCTGTTGCAACTAGTTCACCTGAAATTCTACCCTAGCAATCGTGATACCGATGAATCACATTGACGAGATACGGTGAGTAGCGGGGATTCCCTATTCCCTAGGCGTCTTTATTTGATTTTATATCTCTTTACATTATTTGATGATTGTGACAACATCGCCGAAAGGCAAATTCCTACTCTTCTGTCCCTATAGCCAGGTTGTTCGGAGAAGGCACTGTCATACGTCCTCCCTGTGTTCGATACCCGCTCGCCGCTACACCGTGCGCTTGCGGTAAAACTACACGGTCGCTCTTTAGGGTGTACGCCCGGGCGCGATCAAGTTTTTGGCGCCATTGCCGGGGAGGCGATTGTGTTTGATCCTACCACCCTAGCTATTTCTTTCTTTTTGTTTTATTTATTTATTTTTATCTAACTCTTCCATTGTGCTAATCACTTCTTTGAAACTTTGTTTTCCCGTGCATGTACACGAGATCCACAGCGGACCTCGTCGATATATTGTTTGATCCTGAGATCGAGCGTACATTGCGGAGAATCAGAGCGGAGAGGAGACCCGATACGGAAGGGAGGTTTATGAACGTCCGGGAGACGCCTGAAGAGTTAGCGGCAAGAATGGCGAGGATTATTTCTATTCGAGATAGGCTTCGGCCTAAGACTTCCTCCACGACCTCGTCCATAACCATGCCGGAGTTGGCGGCCGACAAGAATTTTGAGTTGAAGACTGGGCTTGTGGTTTTGATGCAGCAGGATCCATTTCATGGGAACGCCCATGAAAATCCCCACTACCACATCCAGCTCTTCCTATCAAAGTGCGCCACCTTCCAGATGCCAGGCGTTAACCTAGATGCCATCAGACTGCGCCTTTTCCCCTTCACATTAAAGGATAAAGCTCTTTATTGGTTGAGGACACAAGCTGAAGGAGTCTTTACCACATGGGATGAGTTGGCGAGCGCGTTTATCGACAAGTTCTATCCGCCCTCCAAGACGGTAAAGATTAGGAGTGCTCTCATGTCCTTCAAGCAAGGACCTCAAGAGACACTCTACGAGGCTTGGGAGCGCTTCAAAGACCTGCAGCATCAGTGCCCCCACCATAGCATTGAAGATTGGGAGCTAGTCCATAGCTTCTACAATGGTCTCCAACCGGGGACCAAGCAGATTATTGATGCCGCAGCAAATGGGGCCATCCTATCGAAGACTCCCGACGAAGCTACGGCCTTAATTGAGGAGATGGCCTCGAACAATCAACAATGGGGCGACGAGCGAGGACACTCTTCGTCCTCCTTGAAGACATCTAGCATCTATGAGGCAAAGGCCGTAGCGGAGCTGACCAACAAGTTCGATTCTCTCCACAAGGTAGTGGAGAGACTGGAGAAGTATATTACGGAGCCCCAAGGAACCCCTTCCACATCCACACCAACAAATCAAATGTGTGATTGGCAAGACCAATCCCAAGCTATGTATTTGGGAGGAGAACAAGGAGAGGGATCTTTGGAGCAAGTTCAATACGTCGCGGGGAACCAAGGATATTGGGCCAATCCGGCCACTAGAAACCATCCCGGTTTCTCCTATGCTAACAATGAAGGAGCGTTGAACCCCCCGCAACAACTACCTCACCAAGCTCGACCACTACCACAACAACAACAACATTATCCACCGAGGGGGCCTCCGCAACAAAATTTCCCACCAAAGCAACAAGTTGGACCATATAGGCCGTCCGGATACAATCAAGGGTGGAGAAATCCAAACCCTCCACAAGCTCAACAACGTTCCGACTTTGAAGCTAGAGTGGAGGAGTTTATGGCCGAGCAGAAGAAGACTAATGCTTCCTTGAAGGCGAGCCAAGATTCCCTTACAACCGTTGTAGGCCAAATCTCGGAGCAACTTGCGTTGCTAAATCGAAATAGTCAACAGTTGCCGGCTCAACCCGAGCAAAATCCACGGGGCACCACCGGGTATATCAACGCCGTGGTTGTAGTTACTACGAGAGGCGGGAAGGACACACCCCCGTCATGATTCCTACCGAGGAGCCCGTGGTGGAGAGAGTAGAGCCAAGTGAACCGGTCATTGAAGTTGAGAGGGAGAAAGAGCCGCAAGGGGAAGAAAAGTCCAGAGCGGAGCAATTGATTGAAGAGAGGCATATTATGCCACCGATCCCATTCCCTCAGAGGCTTGCTATATCAAATATGGAGAAGCGACTAGCCAAGTTTCTCGAGTATTTGAGAGGGGTAAGCCTCAATATCCCCTTCCTCGACGCTATCGTGAAAATCCCGACATACGCCAAGTTCCTAAAAGATTTGATTACGGGAAGAAAGCGGAAGGAGAAAATCATGCTCGCTGAGGAGGGGTCTTGGTTCACCAAGAGTGAGAAGGAGCCCACCAAATTCAAAGACCCGGGGAGTTTCCGAATTCCTTGCACCTTAGGCGGCGTCCCTCTACAAAAGGCGTTAGTGGACTTAGGGGCTAGTGTTAGCCTCATGCCTCTCTCTATGTTCCGAAGACTAAACACCGGCACAGAATTGAAGCCTACCGACATGCGGATACAACTAGCCGATGGTCGGATCACAAGGCCGGTAGGGATCGCAGAGGACATCCCGTTACAAGTCCCGGGGGGCATATGTTTGCCATGCGACTTCGTGATCATGGATGTCAAGGAGGAGGGAGATACGTCGCTAATACTTGGGCGCCCGTTCCTCGCCATCGCCAGTGTCATTGTCGACGTACGAGAAGGGACTCTAACACTAAACGTCGGCAACATCGAGGTGGAGCTTCATATACCCAAGGCAATGAAACACATGCCTTATCATGAGGAGCTGGACTATATGGACCTCCTTGATGAGGTTATTGAGGAGGCGATCCCCCATTCCATCGGCGCTCTATTCAAGGAAGATTTTGAGGAAGGGCCGGACTTGGGCCAAGAAGAAAAGATGGAGTGTTCCTCCGACCTCTCCATGGAAATTGGTGAAGGCGACACTGATGTCGTGAGAATACGAGAGCTCTGCAAGCTCTCAAAGATGAAGACTCCAAAGAAAGCCCCACCGATACGAAAATCGGTGTCACCGGTGAAGCCGAGGCCTGGAGCAAGCACTAGCTTGGGGGAGTCACCCCCCAACACTACCCGAGGCGAAGGAGCACCGAGGAAGAACACGCCGCCACAACATCCAAATTTAAGCGTTCTTCCCAATAAATTCGACGGGTGCATCTCATATGCACCCAATATCCCGCATTAAATTGAAAATCAAAGGGGGTCGAGTTCAAGACCTTAAACGAGCGCTTGTCGGGAGGCAACCCGACGGTTATCGCTTTATTTTTACCTTTTCCTTTATTTTTGTTTTAGAAATTATTAGTATTTTGAGTCGTTTGCCTAAAAATTTCGTGATAACGGGTCCTATTTTTCTTTGACAGGAGAGGAGAAAGGGATACCTATCATTAGGAG
Source organism: Scilla litardierei (assembly GCA_030789695.1). Taxonomy (NCBI): domain Eukaryota; kingdom Viridiplantae; phylum Streptophyta; class Magnoliopsida; order Asparagales; family Asparagaceae; genus Scilla; species Scilla litardierei. The sequence goes on along the minus strand of CM061141.1, from coordinate 82,624,455 downwards.
GATGAACAAGGCGACGAGGAGCGCTCCAGGAATGCGCTCGATGCTTAGGAGGAGGATGAAATCGACTGGAGGAAGAAAAACAGAGATTAGAGCCCAAACGGAGCCAAACAGCAGAAAACAGGGTTCACTCGACCGAGTATAATTGCCACTCGACCGAGCTCATAAGCTCGTCCGCCCGAACGGCTCACGAATGAGGGAAGTTTGCTGTACCCAACTCTCTGTTTCTTTTCTTGATTTCAGTATAATTGCCACTCGGTCGAGTATCAATCTTCACTCGGCCGAGTGAAACTGATACGCTCCTAGGGCGAGTATTGCCGAGTAGCTGAGCCACTCGGCCGAATGGACTTTTTCCACTCGGTCGAGGGTGGCAAGGCCACTCGGCCGAGTCGTAAGCGGGGAGGAATTTTTCAAAATAATTCCGTTACGATCACTTGGCCGAGCGACTTAGTTACTCGGCCGAGTCGTAACTTTTCCTATATAAAGGGGAGCGGGTCGGCGCGTTTTTCGAAACGAGAAAAACCCCCAAAACGCCTGACTGCTCGTATCCCTCGGCCCCGCTCACCCCCCCCCCCCCCACTCGCCCGATCGCCCCGCCGCCGCGCTCGGCCACCCACCTCCGGTCGACGCCGCCGCTCCTCCACCCAAGTCTCCGCCGGTGATCCCACCGCCGGCCGAGCTCCAGTAACGCGATTTCGCCCTATTTTATCCTATTTTGTGTATTTTTCGACGATCTGTGTGTTTAACGAACCCCTAAACCAAATTAAATTCGATTTCTATCTATTATACCCCTAACCCCCCATACGTTTTGAATATTACACGCTAATATCTCTATTTGATGCGCAGGTTATATTGGGGAGCTTAGGTGAGCCCAGGGGAGCTTCCGGGGAGCGGTTTTGGCTTCGTGGAGGCTTCGTCTTCGCACGCATCCACTTCTTTGCTCTCACGGCGTGTCACGGTATACTCGTTCCATTTATTTTTGCACGCCGTATTTTTACTACTTTTGGTAAGCACCGGGGCCCACATGCCGCCCTGGACACAGCCACGCACCAGGAGAGCTTCCGCTAAGCGGAAGCGGCCGGATGAGCCCGGCCCCTCCCACGAGGTGGAGGACTCTCCTCCGCCTACACCACCACACCCCGTTCACCCCGCACAGCCTGCAGACCCCGCACACCCCGCACAGCCTGCAGAGCCCGTTCACCCCGCTCAGCCACTCCCTGCCGACCCACTGCCACCACCGGCTCCACTTGTCGGGCCACTGGGGATTACGTTCCGGGACAACGCACACAGCGTCGTTTTTGAGCGCATTTCCTAGCGCTCGATTGTACCCTCCAGGTTCGCACACCTTGCAGACCTAGGACGCCTGGGGGTACTTGAGGGGATGCTCACGTTGTATGACAACGTGGGTTGGCGAGATTTTTTCCAAGTGTCGGCGGACACCTTCGTCCGTCCGACACTTGAGGTGCTGAGTTCTATATCCCGGACCGACGAGGGATGCTCGTTTAGGTTTATGGACCGAGAGTGCCAGGTCACTCTCGGTATGATGAGAGCATTCTTTTCAGGGCCCGATGTCCCCGGGGCTGACCGTGGTTACGCCCCCACTCACATTCCCCCACCTTCCTTCGATTCCCACGCTTTCTGGGCCCGGATCACGGGTTTACCAGCTGCCTTTGACCCTAGTAGGGCCAAGGCCTCGGCCATCGTCCACCCCTGCCTCCGCATAGCTCAGCGCCTTATGGCGACTACCTTTTTGGCGAGGTATGAGCCTGGGACGATGTCCACGTCGGAGCTTTATATGCTCTATGCGATGACGCGCCCCAGAGCTCTAGCTAGGGAGAGTGACGAGTTGGTCCCCGCCGTCGTGATTGATATCGCGAGCTGGTTTTTGGACCGCATCATCGTATCGGCGGGTGCTCGCTCACCGATATGTTACGGCGGTCTGATCACCCTGCTCACCCTGATGCCCGACGAGGACCTTTCGGCTGACCTGCGACGAGCCCCGGGCCCCACTTCACTGTCCATAGACGTCATGGCCCGGATGAAGATGCTACGTCCGCACGGTCAGCGGCACTGGGTTTGGTTGCACGGTCCTTACGGTGCTGATTACATGATCCTTCCGAGCCCAGCTCGGACACAGATAGCACCAGCACAGGTGGACTGGCTTCCGGCGATGGATCTCCTGATCCCCGCCGCCTACGTGCTTGAGGCCGAGGAGGCCGAGCAGGCTGAGCAGGCCCACGCTGCACCCGTTGACCCAGTGGCCCCTCTACCTATCCCTGATATTTCTGCTGCTCCTGCCACCACTGTCCACACTTCTGACGGTGTCGGGAGTACACTTGCTGAGACCGCCTCCACTACCACCGCTCCCTCCACAGCTGGCCCGCTATCTGTTGAGCCCCTTTGCTCCGCGCTACCCGAGCGCCCACCTACTTTTGTTGAGACAGGAGAGCCATCTTTCGCTGCGGTCGTGGAGACCATGGCCAGTATGATCTCCGCTGGGATTTCACCTTTTGGACCCCACACTACCTCCCCAGCGGTTGTCACCTCTGTCTCCACCGCAGCAGTACTATCTGAGAGTGTCGTGACGTTTGTTCCCACGTCTGTGTCACTGACCTCTCTTGCCGCCTCGTCGCCACTTTTATACTCCACTTCCGCTGCTGCTGCTTCCACCTCACACCAGCCTGCTCCCCAGCCTCGCACTGAGGCTAGGACCCCACTTGTGAGCACAACACCCTTCCTCCACATGCCTGCTAAGCCCATCCACTACACCACCCGAGTCCGCCAGCCCCGTCCTGCACAGCACAGACCCGTGCACCCCTCTGCACCACCTCCCCCTGACACTGTACTTCAGAGCATTCGTGCTCTTGAGGGGGCGGTGAGTGGCCTCAGGGGTGACCTCAGGACCATGTCTGCCACCGTCACCGCTATGGCCAGCCGTTTCGACCTACTTCCGGGCATTCACTATTGCCTCACCCAGATTCTCGATCGGCTTCCTCGCGCACCCACACCCACCCAGCAGGTACCCACCCCCACTCCTACACACACCCAGCCTGCACCCACACCCACACCCACACCCACCCAACAGACTGTTTCCCAGCCACCACCTCCTCCTCCTCCGCCTCAGGACGGAGACGGCGCAGCCCCACCCTCTTAGGCACCCTTGATACCATTGATCTTTTTTACCGTCATGCTGCCCGTCTCTGCTTGGTCCTGATGATTTTTGCCCACCCCCCTCCCCTCACTGTTTTTGGGTCCACACTTTGATCATATCTTTCTATATCATTTTTGGGAGAGAGGGAGAGATTTTTGGTATGACACTCTTATATCTGATTCACTCCTATATCTGCATGCATCATGTCCGCATCATATTTTTCATTTTGTTATTTTTATTTCTTTTTCTTCATGCATGCATCCTCACCTACCCCTCACATTACACGTCTCTCGGTGTGCCACACTTCGCACATTGAGGACACTGTGCACTTTAGCTTGGGGGAGTGAGTTCTCACGCTTTTCGATATACCACCTTTATTTCTAGTTTTTTCACGCCATTTTCCGCTTTTGCACTCACTTTCATCACTTTTTCCTTTGTTTTTACCATGCATCACGTTTTTCTTATTTTCTTCGTGTACCGCATTGTAAATAGTTTTATTTTCCCTCTTTATCTTTATTTCTTTTCATCTCATGCTAGAGATGATTTTTCTGTGATGATGATGACGTGGAGTTAGCTTTCTCTATATGCATGCTATATTTGTCGTGTCTTAGCTTTTATTTCTGATATCATATGCTGTGATCTACCTTGCATTTAGAGATAGTAACCCACACTTTCTCCTTATGAAAACGGATGAAATTTTATTATTAGCTGAGTCTGACTATTCATATGTATGCTATCGCAGAAAACACACCAAGATTCACGCATTGAATGCTTATATCTGGAGTACCGTTTCCTTTTCCTATATCACTTCTATTTGCATGACTTGTACACTTCACTTCAGGATGATTGAATGATGTTAGCTATGATAAATCTGGATTAGTTAGCTGTTTTGTGATCGAAACCGAGTAGATTAGATTACCCTGCTGAAGTTGTCATGCACGTCTTATAGAGTGAACTGAGAGACATATTTATTTCCTTCTCCACATATCTTGAACATCAATTCTCTATTTTAAAATCATTGGTGAATCTCCCCTTAGCGATTCTAGTATTTGGCATTTCCCCCGTTATTAAAATCCTAGCTCCAAATTTCCCAAAACCAAAAAGGAAAAAGAAAAATTCTTGTATATCCTTCTTTCTCTTTGATTTGGGATCATTGTGTATATATGCTATTGAAAAAAAAAGAAAAAAAGAGAGAGAGAAAAAGAAAAGAAAAAGAAAAGAAAAGAGAAAAGAATCTCAATAAACGATCCCATCTCATACGCTTTCTCTCTTTCTTCCCCCTCTTTTTGTTTCTATTTTTATTACTTTTGGAGCTTCATAAAAATGGGGATGTAAATATTGTTTTTATGCCAATACGCTTATAGATAAGCTTGGGGGAGAGAATCCAATGATGTGTGTGAGAGTGACTACTTGACGGTGCATGACAACCTAGGCTAAGTAATATTCTATACTCGGTGAGATTGTTTTAGCTTCACGAAATGAAATCTACGCCTAGCATTCATTTCATGAAATCCACGCTTTTCTTTTCTTTCTATTCTATTGCGTGATATTCTTATACTCCTCATAGAAAGCATTCAATTGAAAAGTGTGTGATCTGCGATATTGTATACCTCTTTAGATGATTCAGACAATGTTAATTTTAGAATTATTCCGTTTTTCATGCTATATCAATATTCTTGGGTTTTCTATCTCTATTTGCACCATTATACTATGATATCGAAATAAAAGTCTTTGACATGTGTTTTACATTCGGTGCATGCTATATGAGTAAGCAAAACCCACGTCCTGAGAAAAATGATCTAGCAGCTTCCCTCTTCGCTTTCTTCTTTCTTCTTCGTTTTTCGTTTTCCGTTTTTTCCATCGTTTTCATTTTCTAAATTCACCGGGTTCGCCTTTTACTTATCTTCGTCGAGGACGAGTAAGAGGTAAGCTTGGGGGATTTTGATCACTCCACATTTTACACCTTTTTTCTGCATGTTTGCATGCCATTTAGATCGCTCAAATCACGTTTTTCACGATTTATCGACAATATTGCGATACTTTTCACGATTTGTTGTTTTTGTCGTATTTCAGGAGATTTGGAGCGATTTGGAGTGATTCCGAGATACACCTACTCCGGAGTGTCACCTAAGACTTCCCTGAGGGGTATTTTGAGATTGGAGAGGAGCGGAAGAAGAAAGAACATCATAGGAGCGACGAGGAGGCAAAAACACTCAGAATGGGCATTTTCAGTGTCTCACTCGGCCGAGTGAAGGAGTCACTCGGCCGACCAGCGAGACCCCGCTCGGCCGGCCAGATCGGACACGCTCCAAGTGTGCACTCGGCCGAGCATCAGAAGCCGCCTCGGCCGAGTGACGTATCCCGTCCGCCCGAGTGGCACTCAGACGACACCCCTCAAAAAGAGCCAACTTACTATTTTCCGTCAGTCTGAGGAGCAGAAGCCCGACTCGGCCGAGTGGCAATTGCCGACTGCCCGAGTGAAGAGAAGCCCATCGGCCGAGTGACGACAACTCACTCGGCCGAGTGACGCCCGAAGTGAAGACCCCCAAGACCCCGGACTTACTGGAAATTCTCAGGGTCTCTCACTCGGCCGAGCGACTTTTGTCACTCGGCCGAGTGAGCAGCGCTGCCTGTAGCGGAAATCACGATTTTGGAGCTACGCAGGGGCAGTTTGGTCACGAATTTTTGGGCAGTTTTGGGGGGTATTTAACCCCAGATTCTAACCTAGTTTAGGGAGATTTTTCCTTGCTTTTGGCAGCCTTTTTAGATTAGACTTTTTAGAGTTTTATTCTTGTGATTGGAGAGGAGAGAAAAGTGTTATTTTGTTGGATTCTTGGAAAGCTACATTGGTTTGTCTTCCTCTCCATTAAAAATTCTATTTTTATTGTTATTTTGATTATTGCTATGAATTCCATTGCTATTTCTATTGATTATTCTTTCATTAGCAATATGATTTGTGAGTAGTCCTAACGTTTTAGGGCGTGGGGATGAACCCTACGAGCCCAATTTCCGATTTGTGATGATTTGGTAGAACTATTGCTAGAATTGCTATTAGGGTTAGTTTGGGATCGATATATTACGGATAGCTAGGTGTTCATATCGATTGTGATTTGCAAGAGATTGGATCCCAATTCGATAGGAAACCCTAGAAATCCAAATTGGGTTGAAATCGAGTTTCCGTAGTATCGGTTTGCAAGAGATTGGACCGATACTAGGGTTCTCGGTTGCAATTCTATACCGAAACCCGTTTGCAAGAGATTGGACGGGTAGGAACTATCCCAACCTAGGTCGTAGACCGAGTTTGCACGAGAGTGGGCTCGGGATGCGATTGAACAATGATGTTGATCCTAATGCTAGCTTGCCTAGGCTAGGGTTTGCAAGAGATTGGACCCGAACCTAGGTTCGCTATAGACCGGCAATAGCGAGAGAGCGTGAGCCAGGTTTAACATTCAGTTGCAACTAGTTCACCTGAAATTCTACCCTAGCAATCGTGATACCGATGAATCACATTGACGAGATACGGTGAGTAGCGGGGATTCCCTATTCCCTAGGCGTCTTTATTTGATTTTATATCTCTTTACATTATTTGACGATTGTGACAACATCGTCGAAAGGCAAATTCCTACTCTTCTGTCCCTATAGCCAGGTTGTTCGGAGAAGGCACTATCATACGTCCTCCCTGTGTTCGATACCCGCTCGCCGCTACACCGTGCGCTTGCGGTAAAACTACACGGTCACTCTTTAGGGTGTACGCCCGGGCGCGATCAGTGACCTAGACAAAGATGCCATAGTCTAGCAGACTCTTCCTACTCGTGCCTTGAGAAACTCCATCTTCAACAACTATTGTGTGACCTTGCAGCACATACAAGCTTTATGCAGCCTCTTACCCTTCATCACGATCAATGAACCCTTGGACATCTTTAGGATACCACCTTGTCATGTCTATTTAGAATGGATTCTTGATAAGACTCACATAAAAATAATGCACTTTCTAAGTTAAGTCACAAGTCTGACTTCTGTGAGAGTTCTATGTACACCATCAAAAATTTTGATTCTGATGTTTCCCACTCCAACTGCTTGCATGCCATGTTTTCCTCATTAGAACACGGCTGCCTTCCCTTGGATTGTGTACAACATCATGTGGAATGTACATCCAGAATCCATAAGCCATGAAATACTGTTTTCATCTTGCGTGCTAGCCAGCAACATCTCCCCGTCATCACTATCAATGCTACAAATTCATGGCCACTCCAATTGAAGATGACCAGTAGCTATGCCTTTTTATTTACCATCTGCCTTAAGCTTTGGACAATCCCTCATCTAGTGCCCGGTCTCCTTCCATAGAAAACACATGGTTTCTTTCTGCTCCTGTGATATTGATCTTAAGCATCCTCTTCTAGCACCTTGGCCAGCCTTTTTCCCTTGAGCTTGACTGCTAGAATCATTGTCGTGGACTTTCTCCATGAAGAGCTCTAAATGCAGAGTTCCTTCTACTTATTCCTGATGTGTCCATATTTTACATGTTTTTATCGCATCATTTCATGTCATATTCACCTCCAAACTCCACATTTTCATACATTATAGCGCTTTTAACGCCATATTCGAGTTTTGCATGGCTTTATAGATTTTCAGGAGTTTTGGATAGAATTGGAACTATTTTGGGACATGGACACATCCGGCACGTCCGAGACGTCATTGTCCAGGCTCCTTGAGAGTTTACCGATGACTGGAAGAAGATTGGAGGAGAGGAGAAGAAGCGAACGAGAGATGGCAAAGTTTATTTCAGTTTTCCAGGTGACTCGACCGAGTAGCATCAGCCACTCGACCGAGCTGACATGCAGAAATCACACAGGAAACGGCCTCACCCTACTTGACCGAGCAGACAGCCGACTCGACCTGAGTCGCACCAAAAAGATGAAGATTTTGAGCTTTTCTCCAAGGCACCCTAGCTCGACCGAGCAGCAAAGCAACTCGATCGAGCAGCAAAGCAACTCGATCGAGCAGATCACCTACTCGACCCGAGTCGTCAAGAAACAGAGCAGCGTTTTGGAGGAAGTTTTGATCTACTATTGCTCGACCGAGTAGGGGCTACTCGATCGAGTTGCCCATGTCACCCAGAAGCAGAAGCAGCAGCAAGCGGAGCCTGAAGCCGACTAGACCGAGCAGGCTTCGCTACTCGGCCGAGTAGCATGACGCGACCAACATAGTTGGGGGGCCCAAGTGCCCAAGATTTTGAGAGATTTTTTGGGATTTCTACCCTATGTATTTAAGCACGTTTTTAGCTTTATTTTTCAGAGAGCAACTTTGGAGAAACTTTTAGTTTTAATTTTAATTAGGGTTTTGAGGGTTTGTGCCATCACTATTTTTGTGAAGACAAAGATTGGATTTTTATTGCTATTTTGCACAAGGAATCTTATTTTATTAATTCTATTTGGTTTGTTATTGCTTCACTACGCGTTGGTAACAATTCTCTAAACTTTCTATTGATTTTGATGTTTTCTATTGCCATGATGAATTCCATTGCATCTATTGAATCTTTTGTTGTTATTTCTATGATACGTGAGTAGTTCCATCTAGGACTAATAGATTAGCTTATGAATTTTAGGATTTAGATGCTAAGTTAGGATTTTTAGGTTGCGTTGGTATAAAAGGGACGTGTTTTGGTTGATCTTGCAAATTTTGTAGGAGAACTCGTACTGAGATCATGCACATGATCAGTGGAATCAATTGGCTTAAGGAGTATCATATAGTCTTAATTAGGATGCTAGTGAATCCAATTGGGACTCGTGACCATGCCCGGCCCGTGTCTTGATGGGATCCACCGACGAACTATATCAGTAATTGACGGCTACGCATTGCGTCAATGAGAGCCACCAAAATACATCGAAGCTCTAACCCACGAGAGCGGCATGAATATTGTCGATTATTAATGCACGGATCGTGTGCGCTTGTCACGAGAGCGGGGTTAATGCGATACATAAGATTCATGGTGCTTAGAACTATGAATTCCACATTTTGGATGTGACAATCCCTATAAAGACAATGCAACGTAAGAGTCTTAACCAAGCATCGACACTCGACGGTCCTAGCGGTGAGTCCTAAACTCATAGTCTTTATCAATTGTTCACAATCCTATACAAACAATTCTCGAAACCAACTGATACATAAATTCTGAGATTTGAAAATAGCCCAACACAATAACATCTCTACCGTCCCTGTGGGATCGATATCTTTTATACTATTACTTGACAACGTACGCTTGTGTAAAGTGTCGATAATTCGCATTTGGGATACATCTAGCACTTGGCGTTCGTGCCATTGCTAGGTGTCTTCTCGGTGTTAGTTTCGGACTTGAAGCTACAAATCTGCAAGTCCGATAAGCGTCAATCAAATTTAAAACTGCAGGTCCTTGCAACGCGAGCGAAACAAGATAATAATAATGAAATGAGACAAAAGAATAATCTCAGAATATCCATAGCAATAAATCTCAACATCACAGAAAAGCCACCAGGCTAAAAGAAAAAGAGACTAAAGGCCCAAACATGGCCAACAAAAGTACAAAGTACAAACGACGGTGCTACGCACCAATAACTAACAAAAGGCCTAAAACAAAATAAAGCTCAACAAAGACTCAAAGAATGGTCACCGGTGTCCACAAAATCCTCCTGTGCAATCATGGACTCAGTCTCAGCGTCAGCAACTACCTCGTCCGCTACAACTATCTCTGGCTCAGGGTCTAACATGTGACACCCAAAGAGAAAGGGGCACATGTCAGCAAGTCTGGAAGACTTGTGCAAGTGAAACTGAAAGTACAAGTAAGAGCAACCTAGCAGTTCTAGCATGATGCAATGACATGGCAGTTTAAAGTATGAGTGCAGCAGGTAAAGTAAAGTAAAGTAAAGTACGAGCATGGCATGGCATGGATGACAAGTATTACATGAATCATTCACAAGACAAGTACAAGACAAGGAAAGTAAGCACCTCATGCACAGAGATTCCGTCTTCTGACTAGAGGGCGGATCATACCTCTCCTAAGCTCAGTTGACCGTTTATCCCTACCCCTCCACGTGTGTCGAGCCAGGGCCTTACCCCCAAACGGTAATGCTCGCTTCTGGATCACGAGCCAGGAAGTGTTTTACCTTGCTGGTATAGGGGTGCACCTAGCCAGTCAAGGGAGTACAAGTACAAATATTGTAGCGTGTGCTACCAATGCGACATTCAATGCATGGATGACATGACATGACAAGTAGTAAGGCGTACAGGTAAGGAAAGTAAACGTGACAGTTTAGTATGCATGAACAACAAGTTTTAAGGGTTGGATCTAGCTTCGTTGTCAAGCTAGATCAATTAGGTGACGGATCTAGTTTCGTTGTCAAACTAGATCAAGTAGGCGTCTAGCCAGCTATCATTTCACTGACTAGTCTCTTTTACGCTGAAAACGAGGAAGTGGCCTAAAAACATGGCCCTACACAAGAGTTGGCAAGTTTCACTTGCCTGCAAGCACGACGTCTGAGCACACCGTCCAATGAGTCCAAAAATCACAATTATCCTACGTGCACAAGTCCACCGGCCTAAAGTCCATATTATTAATCTTGATTACTGAATTTAAAACGTTTAAAATACTTTAAAAATACTGATTTTAGTCTTGATTAGTATGCATTGGGTTGGGGGTCCTAGGGGTGCAAAGCGTTACCTCAACACGACGCGAAAGCTACACCGGCGTCGGGTAGCGACACCGGGGGTTGGAATAATAAATCACGCTCCAAGTCCTGTTTCCAAATTAGTTTCCTTGCTGGAAAGTTCAGAGCATCACCCAGAGCGACGGTTCCAGATTCCAAAGCTAGCACGTGCGACGACGGGGTACGACGTGCGACGACGTCGTACGCGGCAAGTCGCCAAAGAGAACGCACCTAGGTGGGGCCCACAGTAGTCCTAGGGACCTTTGGGGGACCCACAATAACTCTGGAGAACTTGGGGGGCCCACGGTGGCAAGCGGTGCGACGGGTGCGGGGTTGCGACGTTTGCTCTCGGTCGTACACAGCCAAATGCGGGGGCGGCCATCGGTCGCTGCGGGGGAACGGCTTGGTGCAGCGCAGCGGGTCGGTGCGGGCCTTGGTGCGGAGGGGTTTGTCGGTCGGGCGCTTGGGGCGGCTCGGTCACAGCGCTTGGATGCGGGGAGCGGGGTGCTGCAACGTTGCAACGGTTGCAACGTTGCGGGTGCGGGCGGGGGCTTCGGTCGGGCACGGTGAGATGCGGGGTGCGGAGCGGGCTTGCAAGCGGAGCGGGGCGATGCGGATGAGCGGAGCGGGCGACCGGTCTGACCGAGGGAATCTCTCGGTCGGAGCGGGCGAACAGGGCGGGTGCGATGCGGAGCGGCTGTGCGGAGCTTGGTGCGGGCGGAGCAGCGGTCGGTGCGGGAGAACGGAGCTCGTTCTCTCGGTCAGAGCGGGGGAAGTTCGTCGCAACGTTGCGACGAATCGTCGCAACGTCCAATTTCGAGTTTGGAGGAGGCTAGGGCTAATTTCTTGCGAAAATAGGTCTTCCTAGGGGTTGCTTATATAGTATAGATGGGTTGACTTGGTCTAGGGCTAAATCTAATAGGATTAGAATTTTAAAATAATTTAAAATTTGAATTCCAACTTCTCCAACTCACCCACGGATTTGACTTGGTCCAAATGAGCTGGAAATTGGCTCAAAAATTCTTTAAAATGTTTAAAACTCAAATAAATTTTCTTTGGCCGAATTTAATATAAAAATTAATTATTAAAAATAATATAAAACTTGTTAAAAATATAAAAGTGGTCAAATGAACTCCAAAAATTATAAAATAAATATCGTGGTGATCATGAAGATGAATGTGAGCTAACTAAGAAGACGGATCTTAATTTCGACGTCGGACGACGAGACTAAAAATAGAAACGTCTCCCGTCAAGAGTGAGAATCGTCACGTCTCATCGAGTAAGTTTAAATTGTGGACAAACGACTCGAGAAGTGTCGTTTCAAGATAGTGCCACTATTTAATACTCTCGGAGACGTTCACAACGGCATATCACACAAAAGTGTTCACGAGCAAACAAAGTCTAAAACAAACACGTGCACGGTCAAAAGCACGTGCACGAACAACGTACCACGAAAAGTGGTCGTTACAGGTGAGTCCTAAACTCATAGTCTTTATCAATTGTTCACAATCCTATACAAACAATTCTCGAAACCAACTGATACATAAATTCTGAGATTTGAAAATAGCCCAACACAATAACATCTCTACCGTCCCTGTGGGATCGATATCTTTTATACTATTACTTGACAACGTACGCTTGTGTAAAGTGTCGATAATTCGCATTTGGGATACATCTAGCACTTGGCGTTCGTGCCATTGCTAGGTATCTTCTCGGTGTTAGTTTCGGGAGCATCAATTTTTTGGCGCCATTGTCGAAGAAGGTAACAGTGTTACTTGGATTATTTTTCTATTGAAAAATTTGTTAGCAAATCTTATCATCTCTTATCTTTTCATACTTTTGATTCTTTTATTACTTTGCTACTGACGGTATTTTCTTGAGTTCAAGTTGTGCATGAACACTCGCCTTGGGAGTCTTGACAAAGAATTATTATTTGATCCCGAGATCAAAAAGACTACAAGAAGGATCAGAGCAGAGAAAAGGAGTCAGACTACTATAGATCCAATGGCAGAGGGAAATTCTTCTGCTCCACGCAAAGGGTCCATTTTGGACTATATAAAGCCAAGTTACACTGGTGCTTCTTCTATCTTAAGGCCGCATCTGGCGGCGGGAAGTTTTGAGCTGCAGATTGGGTTCATAAATCTCATGCAGCAGGACCCATTTCACGGGCATCCTCATGAAAACCCAACCCACCATATAGACACATTCTTGCTGAAGTGAGACACATTCCATGCCAAAGACATGAGTGAAGATGCTATCAAGCTCAGACTATTCTCATTCTCTCTGAGGGACAAGGCTTCCTATTGGTTGCGAGCACATCCTTCTAATACCTTCATGACTTGGGAGCAGTTGTCTACCACCTTTGTGAACAAGTTTTATCCACCGTCCAAAATGGTGAGGATTCGAGGAGCGATCTCAAATTTTTAGCAACTTCCTCATGAGTCATTGTACGAGGCCTGGGAAAGATTTAAAGATCTACAGTATCAATGCCCGCACCATGGAGTCGTGGAGTGTGATCTTGTTTAGAGCTTCTATAATGGTCTCCAACCAAGCACGAAGATGATTATCGATGCCTCCCCTCAAGGAGTTCTCCTGTATAAGCCATCCGAAGAAGCTTTATCTTTGCTGGAACAAATGGCCGCACATACTCAGCAATGGGGTGACGAACGCTCATCTACTAAAGTCCCCGAGGTAAAAAAATCCTACCCATCTTGATAGTCATATTGAGACTCTTTGTAAACAGGTAGCAAGGATTGAACAGAGGTTGGACGCTATTCCAACCACTTCTAGAGCTCCAGCTTTTCCTGTACATGAAGGCTACACAGAGCAATGCTATGCTCCTAATAAAGGATCCTATGATGGAGCAGACATGCAAGCTGAGCAGGTACACTTTGTAGCTAGAGAGGAAAGAAATCAATGGCAACATCCGGAGACAAGAAATCATCCCGGATTTTCTTATGGTAACCCGAATGGAGGATTGCAATAAGGGGCGCCTCCACAACAATATGGGTTTAGGACATCTGGGCCTTACAGACCACCGGGGTACAATTAATGTCAACAACAACAATATGCACCGGCGGATCCAAATCCCGATCTTGAGGCAACATTGGACACTTTCATGAGTGGGCAATCCAAGATAAATACAGAGAATTCCACTCGTTTCAAGTAACGATTCCATCGATGAGCTCAAGGGAAAAATGTCCCAATTTATGAAGATACAAGGGAGATTGTCTTCTCAGTCAGAGCCCAATCCTAGGGCCCAAGCAAATGCAGTGGTCGTAGTTACCACAAGAGGAGGAAAGACCATCGACACTGTCAAGGTGCCGGTTTCTTGCCATATGAATCGAAAGCCGTCTACTCATGCTTAAGATGAAGATGCTACTACCACTAAAAAGGTCAAGGAAAAGGCTACAGAGGAGCCCCATGCTATTGAAGAGATGGAGGCTTCGCCTTCTACTTTGCCTACCACCACCACGACACCGGCGGATGCTACTACTACTTCCAACAAATCTATTCCACAGGATGCCACCAAAGACAAGGCAACTCGACCTCCACCTCCATATCCTCAAAGGTTGGCACTAGCGAAGATGGAAGAGAAATATGCCAAGTTCTCCGACCTCCTCAAAGGTATCCAACTAAACATCCCCTTTATGGACGCCATCACAAAAATACCCACATAAGCTAAGTTCTTGAAGGATCTTATTACGGGGAAGCGTAAACAAGAAGAGATGAAGCTATTGGATAATTGCACCACAGTCATTAAGAACCATATACCGAAGAAGTTTTCGGATCCAGGGAGTTTCACGGTGTTGTGCTCCGTCGGCGACACCGCTATTAGTAGAGCATTGATCGATTTGGGAGCGAGCATTAGTTTGATGCCGCTCTATATCTTTAAGAGGCTAAATATCGGGACATAACTTGAGCCTACTGATATGAGCATTCAATTGGCGGATCACTCTATTACTTATCTGGTAGGCATCGCATGCGACATCATCATACAAATACCATCCGGGCTATGCGTGCCGGTAGATTTTGTGATTATGGACATGCCAGAGAAAGGTACCTTGCAGATCATATTGGGTCATCCATTTATGGCGATGGCCAGAGTCTTGATCGACGTCAATGAGGGGACGTTATCTATAAACATGGGAAATATTGATGTCCAATTCCGCTTGCAAAAGCCTCTGAGGGAACGCCCACCACCAAAAGACACTAATTACATTGATCTCTTGGAGGACGAAGCTACATATGAACATACCATGGACGATATTTCCAAAGATCCAATGAAGATGAGCATGGACGACGATGGCAACGTCGTATACAACAAGGAGGTGGCTGCTTATCTACGAGTTCTTGACGAAGAGACCCGGACATACACTTGCACCACCAAGAACCGAATTCTACTATCTTCTTGGCCGCTGAGGGCTGACATGAAGAGGCACACCAAATATCATCGCACAGGATCATTGGGAAGCATGACGGGCGTATTTCATATGCGCCCAACATCATTCGTTGAAAATCTTGAGGGAGTCGAGCTTACGACTTAAAACAAGCGCTTACCGGGAGGCAACACGATTTTCTTTCCCTTAGGATTTTTTCTTTTTGATTTTCTTTTCTTATTCAAAAACCAAATTAATACGTTTTTAATTCTAAGAAAATACAAAAAATTAAAAATAACTGATGAGTTCTTCCTTCTACAGGTTGAACAAAGAGGAGAGCACGACAAACGATGAAAAGAAGGAGAAGGAACCAATGGAAAGCACCTTAGAGAAATACAAGCTTCGGGGAAGAGTTCCAGGTGATTCGGCCGACTAGCTACCCTACTCGGTTAAGCTGCAGAGAATTGAAGAAAACAGGCAAAAATTTGCTCTGGAAATCAAACTCGACTTGACTGAGTAGCACCCCCACACAGTCGAGATACAGTCAGAGCTGCAGAGTGCTGGAGGAAACAGGCAAAAAGTGGCTCTGGAAATTAATTGCGACTCGACCATGTAGCACCCTACTCGGTCGAGCTACAGGCAGAGCCCAAAAAGGTCGAAAAGAGCACTCTGTTTCTAATTCGACTCGACCGAGTAGCTACCCTACTCGGCCGAGCTGTAGGAGGAGTCTAAAAGTGCTAAAAAGGGCGCGGTGGAAAGCTTAATGGAATCGATCGAGTAGCTACCCTACTCTGCCGAGCTGCAGGGAGAGTAAAAGAGAGATGAAAACAACACTCTGTTTCAATTCAGCTAGACCGAGCTGAGTAAGCAGCTCGGTCGAGTACTAGGACACAATTTCTGATCATAATTTCAATTTTTTATTTTCTTTTTTACTCAACTGAGCAGCTATTGCTGCTCGACCCAAGCAGCGACTTATCCAGCTTGGGCCCACCACTTAGCCGAGCTCGACTCGGTTCATATTAATTCGAAATCAACTCGAGCCATCCCTAATCCTACTCAAAATCAGCCCCACCAATCCTTGAGCTCTTGCCTAACCCTAGCCCTAACTCGACTCGACCCGACTCTGACGCCGTCGCTGCCGCGCTCTGCTCGAGCGCTGCCGCCCGCCGCATCCAATTCCGCTTCTTCCATCCATCTCTCTCTATCTCCCTCTATCTCCCTCTCTCTCTTTATATCTCTATCCCTCACCACCCATGCCTTGCTCCAGCGTCTAACCGAAGCAACAACACCAGCCACCGCCGGTGCCACCCAGCGTCGGCGACGCATCCCTTCAAATCCCCCATCCTCCCTCTCCCCCTCTCTCCCTCCCTACTCATATCTCTCTCTCATTCTCAATTCCCCCGCCCCCATTGCTCTGATGCCTCGCCAGAGCTGTGCGCGCGCCGCCCGAGCAGCCGACCGATCACACATCGTGCTCGGGCCGAGTAGCCCCCCACTACCCCCTTCTTCATCCTCTTTCCCCCATCTCCCCATATCCAAATAATCAAAAACCCTAATTTTTCCTATTTTTCATACCCAAACCGGATTAATTTTCAAAATTGACAATACTATTTTCATACCTTATTGCAGGTACACTTGGAGCTTCTTCGTGGATTCAAGGAGCTCGGTTTGGATCAGCTTGGGGGATAGCTTGTATTCCAGGCTTCGCATGTGCGCATTCCACTTTTTCTTTCGCAGCTATGCTCGGTGGTGGTATACTCTTTCCACACTTTATTTTTATTACCATATCATCGTCATTTGCCACTTCTGCACGATGCATCCTCACCTTAGGCCGAGGAAGCCTTTACCGGTGAAGAGGAAGGCCACCTCTGGTCCCTCCTCTTCCCGGCCAACACGACGCTACGTCGTTCACCTTCACCCACACTCAAGCCATACTTGGATGATTTTTCGTCCTCGCCTGACTCGTCACGATCCCCTTTCCATGTGCCTCTAGCCATATAGGCCCCATACACCACCCGCATTACCGCTACACCCATCCCCACTACCGCTCCTCCTCCCCGTCCAGTTCCTCCTCCACCCACCCTGATGACGTATGATATCACCTTCAGGGACGATGCTCATCGCGAGCGTTTCACCGCCATGTGCCACCACACGATCGCCCCCACCCACTTCGCTCACATCCCCACACTCTAGCACCTTGGACTCCAACAAGGTGTCCACAGGCTTTACCAGGTCATCGATTTTGATCGCCTCCTCGCCATCCATGCATGCACAAACACACTCCTCACCCTTGAGGCGTTGAGCTCTATTGTCATCACCCCATCAGGTGATGGCAATAGCTTCTGGCTGCTTGACCATGACGTAATGGTCACGAACGCCATGATCCACACCCACTTCCACTTTCCCGTCATCCCCGACCACACCCTCACCTTCTCCCAAGACTTCGAGCCCACCGAGTTCGATGCCGAGCAGTTTTGGCATCACATCACTGGTTTGCGAGGATATCGACCTAGTAGGGCGAAATCATCTTGTATTTTCCACCCCTGTCTCTGCTACGCCCATCGCCACCTTGCCACCACACTCTTTTCTAGGCCAGAGGTCAGGACATTCTCCCTGCTTGAGCTTTCACATCTTTTGGGGATGACTCGACTTCTGCGCTTCCACCCAGATAGTACCCTCCACCCATTCCTACTCTCCGACGCAGCATACTGGCTGTGTCATCACCTCCTTCAGACTGCCCACACCGCCATCGATATCTGCTGCAGATGATTTTTCACCATTTTCGCCCAGATGCTCGGCCTTGCACTTCCTGCATGTCTAGTGATTCTCACCTGGCCTACACGCCTGATGATGGATGTGCTTACCCGCATGTCCATCATCAGGCCACACGATGAACATCACCGGATTTACCTTCTAGGCACCCACCACGAGTAGCACCTCTACCTGCCCTGCCCTGACCTCATCCATGTTGCCCGAGTCATGCTTGACTGGCTTACTCCCTGCATTTTTCCTATCCCTCCCATCCACGTCCTTGAGCCACCTGGAGTACCAGTCGCTGACGACATCGACGACTGGGTGCTCAGTTCTGACGAGGACGAGCCTGACATTGCTGCCCTCATGGCATCCTAGGAAGTCCAGCCAGTACATCCACCCCCAGCAGGGATCACTTCTGTTCCTACTTCTGTCAGTGCTCCTACCACCCCCACCATCATAGAGACCTCGGGGACTGTCCACACCTCTACCCCGGAGGTCACTACCTCTGTCTCTGTCGTGCCTGGACTTGAGGGCATAGTTGTTTCTACCGCTCCAGATCATACTTCTCTCACCCCTCCGGAGCCAGCCCATTCTTTCGCTCATGAGCCTACCGATTCACCCATTTCGGAGCCTGTCGCTGCCAGTGGATTTTCCGCACCTGTGGACCTCCTCACTTCCCTTCCTACCACTCTAGGGTCCATAGTTTCTCTATCTGGTACCACGTCTGCATCTGCATCAGTAATTTTATCTGAGAGCGTTATGGTGTCTTTCACCACTTCTGTTGCCACGACGTCTCCCATTTCTGATGTTGCTGTTGCTTCTGTTTCTGCACTAGATCTTGGATCCATTCCACTCACATCATCTTCCTCCAAGATTTCTGCTAGACCACCCTTCCCTGAATTTCAGTTCAGACCCCGGGTATCCCTTTCCTGTGGGCACCCTACGGGGGTGGTTTCTAGCAATTCACGACCACCTCTTAGCTCCCGCACCACAGAAACATGTCTTTCTACGATTGAGACCGGGGTTGTCACCCTGAGGCATGCCTTTGACACCCTCATGACCTCGCTCTCCTCTTTTCAGCAGTCCGTAGAGCAGGACCTCACATCCATTCTCGACATTCTTAGGCATCAGCGTGCACCCACTATCATACTTGCACCAACCCATCCTCTTAGGCCAGACCCTGTCCCGTCTGTCTCTCCTGCACCGCTCACTGTGCCATATTCTCAGGCTTTTACAGGGCTTGTCACTTCTTCCCTTGCGTCGGTTGCACTGTAGTTGGAGACTTCTGTTGTCGACACACACGTTCTCACTCCTGTCGACACTCCTGATGTTGCACCTTTGTCTGAGCCTGTTGTCTCTTCCATTACATCACCGGTTGACACACCTATCGAGCCTTCACATTATGTGTGTGATGTTTCTATCTCTGGTCCCCAGCAGTCAGACCCATCACCACCTCCATAGGGTGGTGTCGCTGCTTGATCCTTACACTATTTTTGCTCCCGTCACCCCTTATTTATTTTTGTGCCCATCTGTCTCTTCGGTGCCATGTCTTTGCATAGCTTCGGGGATGACCATTTTGCACCGCCTGTATATTTTCCATCATTTTGCATTTGCATATACTCCACCTGCACCATGTCATCATTTGCATCATATGCCTGCTTGTTCATAATTTTGCATCTTAGGCATTAGGTCATGCACTTCTTCTTTTATTTGCATAGCTTTGCTTTTATTTTTCTTTATTTTCCTTTTATTTAGTACCCGCCCACCCTAGCCTCATTTTTCCTTCTTGCCAGCATGTTCTCAGTAGTGAGGACACTCTTGTGTTTAGCTTGGGGGATGAGCGCTATCGCTTTTATTTTCATTTTTTTATTTTCTTCTATTTTACACCTTTTTATTTTTATTTTCCTCCACTATTTCACCGTTTCATTTTTTAGCATCATATTTTCCATGTTTGGTATACTTGCATGCTTGCTTTTTATTTTATTTTCTCTGCCTTTCTTTTCCCTTTTTGCTAG
Organism: Scilla litardierei; assembly: GCA_030789695.1. Classification (NCBI taxonomy): domain Eukaryota; kingdom Viridiplantae; phylum Streptophyta; class Magnoliopsida; order Asparagales; family Asparagaceae; genus Scilla; species Scilla litardierei. The sequence continues at coordinate 82,604,480 of CM061141.1, read as the reverse complement.
ATATATTCCGAATGATGATATCTCTCTTAGCTTAAGTAGCTATCACGATGCTCATTACTTTTGCCATGCTATTTAGAGTATTTCAGTGTCTTACTATTCATATACTTGCATATATATTCTGTTAACGATCTCTCTATATGAATGCATGAACTGAATTGAAACTGAATGTATGCAGAAGTATTGAATATGCTCATGTTGGATATGCATCAAGATTTATGCATCTTTACAATATCTGAAGCATCTGCCTTGTTATCTTATTCGCTACTTATTGCATGCCTGCTATTATTTGTGCCTTACCGCATGACTTCATTATTCGTTGAAATGAATGAAAATGTCGGTGCTTGCTTATGAGTTTAGTTGAAGTATTATCTTATTGAACCATTGTGCACATCTTATGAGTGAACCGAGTGATTATATTATTTCCTTCTCCACATACCTTATTATTCTCTACATGTTACTTGGGTTCACCCCCTTGCAGCTACTTATACCTCATCCACTTCCCAAAAATCCCAAAAGAAAAAGTTAGCTTCAAAAAGCCCCAAAAAGCCAAAAAGGAACCGAAAATATTTGTATATCCTATTGCTCCTACAAAAAGAAAGAAAAAAAAGAAAAAAAGAGTTCAAAAATTAAAGAAAAATACTTCATATATCTTATTATTTGGAGCTACACAAATACTTGGGAGAAAGCCACAAAAATTCCTTTATTATTCCTTAGATGCGATGCCTCAAGCTAAGCTTGGGGGGTAAATCCATTTGATTATACGAGTGAGTACGCCATTAGAGTGGAGTTATGCACATTTGGAAATATTTGATAATGCTCAGAATTCGCGACATATATTAGCTATGGAGATTTTTCATGATTTGCCATGATCCTTCTCTGTTGTATGCTTTGTATAACTCTTATATGCTTCATTTATCCCTATTGATTGAAAAGTGCATCGCTAACATGTTTATACTAAACTCTATGAATTGCACGATGTGGATATGAATTGATTGCATGAATTTAGAGAACCTCTTCCTTTGTTCTTAAATGCTTGCAAGTAATATGTTTAGCTAAGATATGCAATTCTTATTAGCATGTGATCCATCTTCGAAACATTGTGATATGTCGCTATGGCTTGAGATATGACCAAATACTCTTGCACTCCCCTCCATCTTCCATTCTTTTTTCTATTTTTTATTTTTATTGCCCGATGAGCCTCGTATTCGTCTTCCTTGAGTACGAGTTAGAGGTAAGCATGGGTGATTTTGATATGTCCATATTTTACATGTTTTTATCGCATCATTTCATGTCATATTCGCCTCCAAACTCTATATTTTCATATATTATCACGCTTCTAACGCCATATTAGAGTTTTGCATAGCTTTTTAGATTTTCAGCGGTTTTGGAGCGATTTGGAGCTATTTTGGGACATGGACACATCCTGCACGTCCGAGACATTATTGGCAAGGCTTCATGAGAGTTTGCCGAGGGATGGAAGAAGATTGGAGGAGAGGAGGAGAAGAGAACGAGAGATGGCAAAGTTCAGTTCAGTTTACCAGGTGACTCGACTGAGTAGCATCAGCTACTTGACTGAGCTGATACGCAGAAATCACACAGGAAACAGTCTCACCCTACTCAACCCGAGTCGCACCAAACTGATGAAGATTTTGAGCTTTTCTCTAAGCCACCCTAGCTCGACCGAGCAGCAAAGCAACTCGACCAAGCAGATCACCTACTCGACTCGAGTCGTCAAGAAACAGAGCAGCGTTTTGAAGGAAGTTTTGATCTACTATAGCTCGACCGAGTAGTGGGGCTACTCGATCGAGTAGCCCCTGTCACCCAGAAGCAGAAGCAGCAGCAAGTGGAGCCTGAAGCCGACTTGACCAAGCAGGCTCTGCTACTCAGTCGAGTAACGCGACATTGGTGGGCCCAAGTGCCCAGATTTTTTTAAGATTTTTGGGATTTCTACCATATATATTTAAGCACGTTTTTAGCTTTATTTTCAGAGAGCAACTTTGGAGAAACTTTTAGTTTTAGTTTTAATTAAGGTTTTGAGAGTTTGTGCCGTCGCTATTTTTGTGAAGACAAAGCTTGGATTTTTATTGCTATTTTGTGCAAGGAATCTTATTTTCTTAATTCTCTTTGGTTTGCTATTGCTTCCCGACGCGTTGGTAACAATTCTCTACACTTTCTATTGATTTTGATGTTTTCTATTGCCATGATGAATTCCATTGCATCTATTGAATCTTTTGTTGTTATTTATATGTTGCGTGAGTAGTTCCATCTAGGGCTAATGGATTAGCCCATGGATTTTAGGATTTAGATGCAAAGTTAGGATTTTTAGGTTGCGTTGGTATAAAAGAGAAGTATTTTGGTTGATCTTGCAAAGTTTGTAGGAGAACTCGTACTGAGATCGTGCCCATGGTCGATGGAATCGATTGGCTTAAGGTGTATCCTATAGGCTTAATTAGTGAGTTAGTGGATTCAATTGGGACTCGTGACCATGCCCTGCTCATGTCTTGATGGGATCCACTGACGAACTATATCACTAATTGACAGCTACCATCATTGCGTCAATGAGAGCCACCAAAATACATCGAAGCTCTAACCCACGAGAGTGGCATGAATATTTTCGATTCCTAATGCACAGATCATGTGCGCTTGTAGCAAAAGCGGGGTTAATGCGACACGTTAGATTCATGGTGCTTAGAACTATGAATTCCACATCTTGGATGCGACAATCCCTATAAAGCCAATGCAACGTAAGAGTCTTAACCAAGCATCGACATTCGACGATCCTAACGGTGAGTCCTAAAGCCCTAGTCTATATTAATTGTTCACAATCCTATACAAACAATTTCTCGAAACCGACTGCTACATAAATTCTGAGATTTGAAAATAGCCCAAGACAATAACATCTCTACCTTCCCTATGGGATCGATATCTTTTATACTATTACTTGACACCGTATGCTTACGTAAAGTGCCGGAAATTTGTATTTGGCATACATCTAGCACTTGGCATTCATGCCATTGCTAGGTGGCTTCCAGGTGTTAGTTTCGGGAGCATCAATTCCAAAAATAAACTCTCATTTTCATACATCAAAGATCTAACTAGCAAGGAGTATTCATCTGATAATGAGCATAAAATAACTACAATTAATACCTCTTCGTCCAGATTCACTCCTATATCAGCTAGGTCTGAAGATGTCTTCGTGGACATGTCGATGTGATCCTTGACCTGACTGTTCGACTTCATCCTCTATGTAAATAACTTCTTCATTAAGTAAACTTTTCTTTGCATACCGAGCTACGAGTTTATCCCAGATTTCTTTTGTAGTTTTGGTTGTGGTTACTTTCCTAAGAACTTCGCAATTACAGTCCACCAAATGCTTTTCGATCCATCTATGTATTATCAGCCTCTGTGTACTTTGCATCAATTTTATCTTGCTCTAAAGCAATTTGGTAGAAACCATCTTGCATCAAGAAGGTTGTCATCTTCATCTTCTAAAGAAAAAATTCATTCCTTCCTGTGAATTTATATATCTTGTATCCAGCGGTAGCTGACGACATCCTATCTTACTAATCTACTCTCAACCTGATCACTTTGATACCAACTGTTGGGGAAATTACCTCACACCCCCTTCTTAATATCTATTACCAAAGAAGATCACAATCAAGTCCAACATGTGTGATTCTTTCAGCAGAGGCACCAACAAAAACAATGGATCTAGGGATAGAAAATAGCATGAACAAAAACCAAGCAGCACACAATTCAACCAAACACAGAGGACATGAATAATTTACCCTAGTTCAATCTCACCAGTGGTACCGTGCAATTGATAGTGACACCTTTACTTCCCTGATGATAACCCTAGCATGTCTCAAATCCTCTTAGCTTTTCGTGAGGTCTAGATTTTGATTTATTTGGTATTTTGTTAGAACCTAGAATTCGTAATGCTTTATGAACACTTTACTACTACATCGTAACTTTATATGATGAATTCCTCTCGTAGTCAAAACAATCATAACACTTTGTAATTATTTAGCCAATATATTTCATATAAACATTTAGTTTTCTTCTTTGTTTAGTGGATGAGTTGATCACCTATGTAAGACTTTATAAGCATGATTCTTATTTCAGTAGTGATTGATGGTACCCCTCCATCAAGTCATAGGTACAATAATGATCATATCTACATGTGAAGATCATCTGTTTTAGAATCGTAATTATCTGGTTGGTGTGAAACTAAGTTCTCATTCAAACACATAGTGCCCATTAGCAACGATTACCTTGTAATCTACTTTCTTCATTATGACTATACATTAAGACGTCTGGTGCATAGATACCTATTAAATCATATTAACATCTGTATATTGTTATTGATGATGTGATACCATAGTTACCATGGAACAAACGTATTACTCTAAATAAGTTCATCTATTCTAACTTGGTTAAGGATTTATTATGGTTTCATATCTACTTACAATACTAACCTCCCATCCCAAGGGTAATAAATGGCATCTAAAATGTCACCTCTTTTGGCATGCTTTAGACTACTCCTAGTATATTACCTAACAACGATTGAAGTGTTATTGATCAAAAAGTCAGTAAAGTCTAATGTATAGACCTCCCATATGCAAGGTTCTTTAGCACGTCTCAGATCTAAATATTAACCTACACTAGCCTTCACTTGAGAACATCTATTGATTGCAAAAGTATGTTACCATGTAGAAGCTTCTAGACAAGTTGTTCTGTGAACTTGTTCTCACATGTGCACTGTCTCACAATGTCTCTTCAGTGAATAGTTATAAGACCAGCTGTTACCATCTTAATTGTAAAGATCAATGTACACTGGTTTATTCAAAATAGCAATATTCTATCTTGATATTTCATTAACCAAGAACATTCTGGATTATTCTTAAGCAATTTGTTTAGGTCTCATTATTGTAATCTTATTATGATTATAATATTCTCGCATAATCCAAGGATTTTATCAGTACAATTATATATTTTATGCACCCATTTACATATACATATAATAAAGTCACGATGATAAAAATAACAAATAAAAATACTATTATCTTGAACAAGACATGTTAATTACAATAATTGTCTTAGAAGCATTCATTCCCCAACAATTAGCACATAGTAACGGCATTTCCCTAACAAAAATTTAGACTAGCATGTGACCCCAATACCATATTCACCACAATTTAATACCCTCTGGAGATCTTGAACCCTTCATTTCAGGTGTGCAGTCCAACAGAGCATATGCATAAGCTACAACATCTATTAAGCCTTCTTAACTCTCACACTTGTTCCAATGAAAGGAAAAAAAGAAGAAGAAGGTAGCTATTAACTGACAATAAGGATACAATTTGCTTACTATATAAGAGATTGCTCTCCCACTTTACAATATATCCTTGTAGTCTCCTTGTTTAACAATTTGGTAGTCTCTTCTTATGGAATTTTCTGCGAAGATATTTTTTCCAGAAAATATGGCAAGATTTCCAACAAGGTTAGGATCGAGATATAAATACTAGGGTGAATTGCAAAAGCTATTTCGGTTCTGTAGGCATAGTTGAACTAATGCGCCCTTCATTTTAAAAAAAGTAACAGAAAATATCCCTGAGTATGGGCCACTCTTCGTGCCCTTTCTCTTATTGAATATGAGTATTTTCTACTATTTTTACGGATAGTTTACGTTACTTTCTGTTATTCAATACGAAGAGATTAATCAATCAAGCATAATGGTTAAACACAAAACAACGCAACGACACGTAAAACATGGTAACACAGTTCGGTGCGCACACCTACATCTGCGGGTCCACGTCCAGAAAAATCAGATTACTCCACTAAAAATATCAATGAATACAATCACTAAACCAGAATTCTATTAGGAGAAACAAACTCCCCCTCAATACAAACCGTGATGGGTGCTCTACCAAACCCATGCAATAATCTATGTAGGCTCCCCTTGCATGCAAGATCCCCTTACTCAACTTTCTAGAATCAACTCCCTTGATTCCTACCTCAGTAGCCGTCAGCCTCCCTCCCGGAGTTCGATCAACTTTTACAAAAGCCGTACCATAGCCGCAAAACCACACGCACCTTAGATACTCCGCTCCCCCTCAATCACGGAGTAGATATGGTAGATCGCTCGATAAATCTCGTGCAGATCGGCAGCCCGCAAGTTTAGGAACAACTTCAGGCAGGTGGTTTCACAATATCTTCTGAGATCTTACAACCACTATTTGTGGCTAATTTCTCTCCAACAGATTCTTCAATCAAATCTAGGAGATAATACCTTTCAAATGTATCTTCAACGATTCTTCAACATAACCGCATATACCAGAAAACCTTGAAGAGACTACAATAAGATCTGAAGTAATCCACCTTCAATATCGCAGATGACCATCATCCTTTACAAAGCCCCCGACACAGCATGTTAGACCTCATGTTGCAACATGACATTCAACATGTCATACAACATGGCCAATAAACAAGATCCCTTATTCCAAGATAATTAAGGGCAATAAGAGACAAAATGGGTGTCACTAATGACAACACAGTCACACAACGTATGACCTAACAAAATCTCCCTTTGGCATTTAGTGGCACAACCATAATAGACAAACCGTGTTGGAAAAGAGCAACAATGACAATAAAATCAGAGGGGCTATAGAAATTTAATGACTGTTTGAGAGGAATAGCATCATACCATCCAGCACATATGTCCAACAAGATGTCCAATATATATCATCAGCAGACATACCTAACTGGTGTCTAACATATTTTCCAACATATCATCAGCAGACCCAACATGATACCCAACATATTATCCAACATACTGACCAACATATCATCAGTAGACCCAACATGATATCCAACATCCACCGAACAGAAAACGAAAACAAATAAATCTCCCCCTTTGGGCCACAAAATCCAAAGGAAGACAAACTTACCTCACTAAGAGCCAATGCCAGTAGCTTCATCCACAGACTCTGAAAAAGGAGGAGGAAGCTTGGACTTTAGCAGATTGATCCTCTCCTCAAACTCCGTTTTCTGCACTACAAACACAACTTTCTGACCCAGAAGAATCAACAGCTGATTGTCCACAACCTTCAGCGCATTCTCATATATTTTGATGTCCTCCATAATAAGAGACTGAGATGTAGCAGGGCAGAGAGGTTCAGGTACAGAAGGAACAGATGTTGGCTACCTATCATCAGTTCCAGGACTAGTTCCAGGAGAAGATGGATATGAAGATATAGGATCAGGTCCAGGAGGGGACAAGCAAGAAATATCATCAGATTCCCCTATAACAGATTTAAATGTGTAGCTGATGCCCTCAGAAAGGACAGAAAATTCAGTTACAGAAGGTGAAATTTTCTGAGACAGCAGCATCATGGAGATAAGACAAGCATGGGGCAGAGAGGAAGAAGTTTCAGAGGATTCAGACATGGACAAAATAGGGTCAAAAATGATTCTGTCAAGATTGAGAGGTTGCTTAGTTCCAGCAGCATACATCAATTTGCACATCTCTTTGGTGACTACAGAAACGTTGGAGGTAGGAAGCCAATTTCTGATGCCAATTCTGTACAGTAAAAAGAACTTGGCAGACAGTGAAGAGGAGGGAAAGGATGAGGACTTAGGCTAATAAACCAGCTTCCCAGCAGTGACCACCTTTATAAAGGTGTCAAAATTATCTCCAACTGCTCCCCAAAAGCTGGCATAGAGGGGGAACAGGGCCACTGCAAAATCTTGTTCAGAACTGAGGGAGAAAAAGAGATAATCTTCCCTCTAATAAAGGCACGAAAGGCCCACTGATGCGCCCGAAACCTATACCTAGATTCTACTTGGCGGTGTCACGGTCGCCAGACGTAGTATGGCCCCTAGATGTCAATTCTGGGCTCTATCTGCAAGCGGACGGTGTCAAATTATAGTATAAATAATGTCGAATCCCACAGGGATGGTGACAGTGTATTTAGGTTCTCAGCTTATTTTTTTATCTCGAAGTGAGATAGCTGTCGGGTTGAAAGGATTGGTTGTGGTATCGTTGTTGATTCAATAATAAAAGGGACTAGGGTATTAGGGATCACCGCTAAAACCGTCAAGGATCGACGGTGGAATAGGATCCTTACGTTGCATTAAGGTTAGAGGATTAATCTCTCAATTCGTTTCACTCTCGTGGGTTAGAATTTCGAGGTATTTCTTGGCTCTCGTTGACGCAATGGCGGTAGCCGTCAACGTAGCGATATAGTTCATCGGTGGATCCCCTCAAGACACGGGCCGTGCATGGTTACGGCCCTTGGTTGAATCCACCGATTTCCCTATTCGAATCCTAAGGATACCCCTTAAGCACATCAATTCCACAGACCGTGGGCATGATCTCAGTACGGGTTATCCTAGGGATTTGCTAGGATCGATCGAAATACTCCCCTTTATTCCCAATTCAACCTAGAGATCCAGATCTACATCTCTCCCCTAAAGTCTTAGGGCTAACCCCCTCAACCCTAGAGGAGACTACTCACTCATAGCGATTTTGACGAATAAAAATACAGTTTTTGCAAGAGAAAACATCGTAGAAAATTAATCGGATAAAGATTGAATATCTTACATGCCGAAGACGAAGAAAAACAGCGAGCAATAATTCCAAAGAAACCCCAAGATTCCATAACGCAAAAATAGCAATAGAACTCCAAAAATAATCCAATAATCTCCAAGTAACTAGGTTTTGATCTAACGAATATTCTCTAATCTCCTCTTTTCTCTCAAACTAATTCAAAAAATACAAAAATGAACGAACCCCCCGAAACGCAGCAGCCAGATCCACTCTTCACTCCCCAAGCGCGCAACAGATGGCCATGCAAAATTTCCAAAATTAGCCTTCACCGTCGTCGATCGAGTCAGTGACTCGATCGAGCAGGAGGTTGCTCGGTTGGCTGCTCGGTCGAGCACGTTAGTAAGTCACGTTTCTCCAAAATATGCCGCTCTGTCTGCTCGGCCCGAGTCAGCCTTGCTCGGTCGAGCAGACAGTTGACTCGGTCGCCAAAAGCTCTGCTCGGGCCGTGTAGGAGGTTGATCGTGCTTCGAATATAGAGGCTACTTGACCAAGCACCTTGGCTGCTCAGTCCGAGCAATCCGTGTATCAGCTCTCTCCTTCATCTTGCATCTGCTCGACCGAGCAGCTGCTCTGCTCGGTCGAGTCGCCTGGGAAAATTCCTGCTGAATCTCCTGCAGCTTCACCTCTCTCCTTGCTCTCTCCTCCACTCCTCCCATGGCTCCAAAAACTCAGCGAACTCCTGTAGAGCTTCGCCAATGGGCTCACGAACGAACCAGATGTGTCCATATCCAAAATGGGTCCCGAATAGCTCCAAAATCCCTGAAAATGCATAAAACACTACAAAACTCGAATATAACGTTAGAATTGCAATATCGTAGGAAAATATGGAATTTGGGTGCGACATGAAATTCGATGTTATGATGCTATGAAAAGATGTAAAATATGGACACTTCAAAATCCCACAAGCTTACCTCTTACTCGTTCTCGAGGAAGATGAATACTAAGTACGCCGGGAGAAAAACAAAAGGAAATAAAAATAAGAATAAAAGATAATGGAAATGGATGGGGGATGCTAAGGTTGTTCAATCAGATCTCGAGCCTAAGCAGTATATCACGATGCTCCGAATAGTAAAAATACATGCTAATGGTATTTCCACGTTTTTACAGATCATATGTCTAGCATGCAATATAGACAAAAGATAGGGATCTACTAAAATAATACCATCAACTCATATCAATCTCATGCAGTCCATAGAGTCTAGTATAAAAGAGTTGGCAATGCACCTTTCAATCAATAGATACACATGGAGCATATAGAAATCACACATCATGCAATAGGAAATGGAAAGAATCATGCTATTCAAATATTCACTTCGAATCATGAAAAATCACCAAAAACTAAAGTATTTCGTAAAGCTCAAGTATTATCAAATCTCCCCGTTGTACAACGTCTCCACTCTAATGTCATACTCACTCATATAATCAGTGGGTTCACCCCCCCCCCCCCCCCCCCCCCCCAGATAGCTTGAGGCATCGCATCTAGGAGTATGATATGGAATTTTTTTTGTCTTTTTCCCAATATATGTGATAGCTTCTAATGAAAGGATACAAAACGACTTTATGTATTTCTTTTCTTTTTTTTCTTTTCTTTTTCACATATTTTTTTCTATGTTTTTCAATTTTTTTCATTTAGAAGCTATATTTTTTTCTTTTGGGATTTTTGGGAAGTGAGATGCGGTAAGGGTAGCTGTAGGGGTGAAACCAACTAATATGTAGAGAATTATAAAGATATGTGGAGACTGAAAATAATGAATCACTCGGTTCACTCATCAGAGGTGCACAACGGTTTAATATGATAATACTCTAACTAAACTCATAACTAGCATGGATATTTTCATTCTTCTAGATGAACACTAAAAAAGCATGCAGTAATAAGCAATATGACATCAAGCATGCAAATAGAAGTGAATAAGATAGAAAGCAGATGCTCCAAGTGTTCTAGTGATGCGTGAACCTAGGTGCATTACCAAACAATGTGCATACTAGATACTATTTCATGCATTTGATTTTCAATTCATATCAGGCATCAACTCAGATAGATCATCAAAAGAAAATGCACGCATATAGAAAGTAAAACTGAAACTACCCTAATTAGCATGGCATCAGATAATAAGCATCGTGAGTAACTACTAAGGGCTACGAGAAGTATCATCATGCAGAACATCTTTAGCATAAAAAGAAAAAGGGCGGAGAAAATAGGAAAATGAAAAAGAGGGATGCATGCATGGCAAAAAGCAGAAAACGTGATGCAGAATGAGAATAAATATAAAGAAGTGAAAAGGGGATAGAAAAGTAAACTAGAAAGCTAAAAAGGGAGGAAAATATAAAATAAAAATGAAAAATAAAGTTGTAGCGCTCATCCCCCAAGCTAAACCCAGCAGTGTCCTCACTGATGAGAAAACGCTAGTAGGCAGAAGATGATGCTAAATAGGGTGGGTAGGGGCGGAATAGAAAAGGTATAGAAAGTAAAAATTGTGCAAAAGAAAAATAAAACTTGATATGATGCAATGAAGATGAAAAATGATGCATATGTATGGAATGATGCATGGCGGGTCCTCCCCCAAGCTGTATAAGATCAGGGCCCCGAAAAGACAGAAGGGCACGATAAAGTATGAGGGAGGCAATAAATGGATAGGGGCAGCATCAAGCAGGGGCATCACCCTCTGGGGGTGGTGATGGGTCCCTCTGCTGTGGACCAGGTAATGTGGGGGGCTGCTGTGGCTCAACAGGTGGGTCAGCAGGGAGATCAAAGGTGGTGGTCAAAGGCGCAGCCGAAAATAGTACTATGGTAGAAGTGGGATCTACTGTGACGACCGACTTAGGTGTGGAAGAAGTTGGCTCTGCAGAAGCCTGAGAATGTGGAACACAGAGTGTTGCGACGGTAGTCACAGTGGCTGGCCGGGGTGGTGGGTCGTGAGCTAGGATCACGGGTGGTGGGCCACGTGTCCGAAGCAGATCAATAATGGAGGCTAGGTCTCCCTCAACTCTCTCATGATGTGTCGCCGTCGAGCATGTGAAGTCATCGAAATCTTGCCGAAGGCAAGAAGTCAACTCCTCCAACGCGGTCAGATGAGCGTCGGTGCTACGAGAGTCAAGGGGAGGGCGAGAAACATGTCCATGAGACACCACTCTAGTAAAACAGCCACGTGGAGATAATCCACGATGCCGAGGATAGAAAGTAGGTGAGGGTGTAC